>OY755235.1:77733615-78333615 GCA_963576725.1 Azorinus chamasolen | reverse complement strand
CATTGTTTTTATTTGCATATGTTACTAAGATACTGTTGTTATTGTTTTTAAACCAATTTTAAACCAGTTCAGTGCTAAAACAGTTCAGTGCCACACAATAACCACGTTAGATTCTTTACTAAGTCTATTTATATGCCTGAAAAATCTACAATTTCTTTGTAAAGGTTATATAGTGTACATGGTTTGATATTTTTAATCTTTTTTGCATCAATGAAACTTACATTTTTTTCAAAGTTAGCATGTTAATAGCACAACCTTTTATTACTATTAACGATAATTACATCATCAAAACAATAGTATATGTGTACATGTATATAGACAGAGGACGCAAATGGAACGGATCCATTTAGGAAACTTGCCACAAAAGTTTCTGGCGTTCAGTTCTATTTGTTACTGTAGTTTGTATAATTATGCTGATTTCATTTTGCATTATTGAAATGGTTTAATTGCATTATTGAAATAGCGTAATTACTACACTGGACACATTGTTTATTAATATGTTCTGTGATTGTTATTTTTGCCTATAGATCTATGAAATGTAACGATTAAGAGGGCCTTGGGGTAGATTAGCCATTTGGCTAACCTAGCTATCCTTATCAAATAAAGTATTTTATTCATTCATTCATTCATTTAGATTAATTGGGTTGCTCTGAAAGCCTTTCATTCATTCATTCATTCATTCATTCCATTCATTCATTCATTCATTCATTCATTCATTCATTCATTCATTCATTCATTCATTCAAATCGTCACAAACCTTGTGCATGCAGTTTGGATCCCGATGAGACATTGAATAACTCCACGTCTCATCAGGTTCAATCAGTTTACATCATAACTGCATTGAAGCAAAGGACAATTTAGTTTAACTAATACTAAGCAAACATTTTCTCGTAGTAATGACAGCGTGGGTAAATGACGTCACAATTATGTGGTTTTAATCTTTAGCCTGCTGTGGGCGGATGAGTGAATACATATGCAAACATATTGGATCCAAATGAGACGCCGAGTAACTCGGCGTCTCATCAGGATCCAAACTGTTTGACACACTGATTGCATTTTGGTAGGCACATTGCTTATAACTTGAATTTTGAAAATGAAGTAGGTGAAACTATCTGTAAAAATAATGTGCTCAGCAGGCTAAAGGTTAATAGCGCGTGCATTCATCCACCTGAATCGGGGTCAAATGGCATTTATGCATTTCTTTTTTTTTTGTGCAACACTTAATATATTTTTGCTTTATATTAGCTTTTTGGATGCTATTGGTAAATCAAAACTATTATAACAGATTGGATCCAGATTAGACGCCAAGTTTTATCTGTAAAACAATTATGTTTATTAGTTCAAAGGCATTATATATACAAATTTCATAAAAAAAAAAGAAAGATAAATCAATATTAAAACATAAAATATTAACAGTTGAAAAAAAAGTTGAAAAAAAAAAATTTGGATAAATGAGGATTCGAACCCGTAGTTTCGGGATTGTGAGGCCGTTTAACTAACCATTAGACCACACAGACACCGTCTGTAAAACCAATTTATTTATAGAATATATGTTCCAACTAAAACCAATTTATTTATAGAACTAAAACCAATTTATTTATAGAACTATATGTTCGGGCTAGATCTATCTACACGAAATATTTCTATTTACTCAGTGTAACAATAACTTAATAAAAACATTTTATTACACAAAATGTATAAATATAGATCTAGATCTACTTAATAACAGCTACAAATCAATAGATATTTTAGTTTTAGTTTGGAAAATAGAGCTAGAGACCTACCTTGTAGGGAATTTAAACATCTGCACAGTATCCCATTTCGAGGGCTTGGTGCAAAACTATTCTAACTCCTTCACTAAAGTGAAGGAGTTAGAATAGTTTTGCACCAAGCCCTCGATTTGCTTGTCAGTAAACGCATTTTGTCATTATTGTCCGTTATTTTGTCCAGGAAGACGTCTGGATATGGTGGGTCAACAGACTCAACACTCTCTAGTCTCTACACAAAACGAATTCATTTTAGATAGGCCTACTTTAAATTTTCCCGCATTCGAAACAAAAACGGGAGTTACTCGAACGGTAATACGGCAGCATCTCTTAGTTGAAAGGGAAGCAACCTGAATATTCCATGTAGGCCTATTTAGGGACAGGTAGTCAGTTAACGCCCGTGTTACTTAAATTAATGGATTGCCTGTCTCTATAATTGTAACATTGTTGGCCATATAATTAGATATATATACATCAGTTTATTGAAATAAATCACACGACACCCTTAAACACCCCCCCCCCCCCCCCCCCCCCTAAGTACCGATTTTTATTGCATTTTTGGCATTTTTTTCTTTTTAGCTCACCAGAGCACAAAGTGCTCAGGGTGAGCTTTTGTGATCGCCTGATGTCCGTCATCCGTCGGCGTGCGTCGTTCGTCGTCAACAATTTGAACCTTTAAAAATCTTCTCCTCTGAATCTACAGAGTTCTCAGCTTTCATCTTTGGCACATAGCTTCACCCTTAGGTCCTCTACAAAAGTTATATAAATTATGCCCCTGGGGTCAAAATTGGCCCCGCCCCAGGGGTGGGAAGTTTTCAATAGAAACATATAGTAATACTTTGAAAATCTTCTCCTCTGAAACTGGAAGGCTCTCAGCTTTCATATTTGGCACATAGCATCATGTTCAGGTCCTCTACAAAAGTTGTATAAATTATGGCCCTGGGGTCAAAATTGGCTCCGCCCCAGGGGTGGGCAGTTTTCAATAGAAACCAATAGTGAAAACTTTGAAAATCTTCTCTGAAACTAGAAGGTTCTCAGCTTTCATATTTGGCATATAGCATCATGTTCAGGTCCTCCACAAAAGTTATATAAATTATGGCCCTGGGGTTAAAATTTGCCCCGCCCCAGGGGTGGGCAGTTTTCAGTAGAAACAAATAGTGAAATCTTTGAAAATCTTCTACTCTGAAACTGGAAGGCTCTCAGCTTTCATATTTGGCACATAGCATCATGTTCAGGTCCTCTACAAAAGTTATATAAATTATGGCCCTGGGGTCAAAATTGGCCCCGCCCCAGGGGTGGTCAGTTTCAATAGAAACATATATGAAGTGAAAACTTTGAAAATCTTCTCCTCTGAAACTGGAAGGTTCTCAGCTTTCATATTTAGCACATAGCATCATGATCAGGTCCTCTACAAAAGTTAAATAAATTATGGCCCTGGGGTCAAAATTGACCCCGCCCCAGGGTTAGCCAGTTTTCAATAGAAACTTATAGTGAAAACTTTGAAAATCTTCTCCTCTTAAACTGGAAGGTTCTCAGCTTTCATAGTTGGCACATATCATCATGTTCAGGTCCTCTACAAAAGTTATATAAATTATGGCCCTGGGGTCAAAATTGGCCCCGCCCCAGGGGTGGGCAGTTTTCAATAGAAACCAATAGTGAAATCTTTGAAAATCTTCTTCTCTGAAACTGGAAGGCTCATAGCTTTCATATTTGGCACAGAGCATTATGTTCAGGTCCTCTACAAAAGTTATATAAATTATGCCCCTGGGGTCAAAATTGGCCCCGCCCCAGGGTTGGGCAGTTTTCAATAGAAACATATAGTGAAATCTTTGAAAATCTTCTCCTCTGAAACTGGAAGGCTCTCAGCTTTCATATTTGGCACAGAGCATCATGTTCAGGTCCTCTACAAAATTTTTATAAATTATGGGCCTGGGGTCAAAATTGGCCCTGCCCCAGGGATGGGCAGTTTTCAATGGAACATATAGTGAAAACTTTGAAAATCTTCTACTCTGATTGTCTGGTGAGCGCTTCAGGGCCATTCTGGCCCTCTTGTTTTAAAATCAAGATATAGGAAAAAAAAATGTACGCACGTGCGTACGTGCGTAAGCCCAGCTACGCGCCTGATTGCAATTATGTTATAGACTGTAATTATGTCATAAACTGTTATTATTTTATAGACTGTGATCATGTTATATACCAGTTATGTTATGGGCTGCACTTATGTTATTGACTGTGATTATATTATTGGCTGTAATTATGTTATAGACTGTAACTATTGTAATTATTTTATAGACATTAATTGTTATAGACTGTAATTATGTCGTACTGTAATTATGTTATAGATTGTTATTATGTGATAATGTAATTATGCTACTGTAACTATAACAGTTTTTCTTTTCTTTTTATTTGATTGAAGTAATGTTTATAGACTGGTGGAAGCCAGTCTTTAGTACCGCAAATCGGATTCAGCTATCGTACCAGTGCCACGTCCGATTTAATATTTTTGTGTATTAATGCACCATAGGCGGATCCATATGTCTATCGCATATCTTCAATACAGCAAAATACGACTTAACTACAACCTCCAATGCAGTGATCTCCCATAATCGCTACGCACGAAGTGAAAAGGGAGATCACTGTGAAGAGTTCGACTTATAAATTGCTGTATAAATTGCTTTCTGTCGGTGTTTTGGTGATGGTGGCGTTTTGTGTGTGACTTTTCCTGCTTGACTTTACTACTTTGTCATTGACTAGATCTACTGTTTGAACCAGAGTGGCAGATCCGCTCCTGCCTTGCAATATGTCTATATAGATTCTAGGTCAAATGCTAATGAGGAGTTAAGCGGTTAAAAAATAGTACCCTTGAAATCTCACTCTTATCATTATATGAAGTGAGCGAGTGAGTGAGTGAGTTGAAAATGATTCGCAGCATTATTGTATAGATCTATTTTGGGCAGGAAAAGTAAAATAAAATATTTGAAAACCATTACCAAAACGGGAAGAGAAAAGGAGCAAATTATAGCAGTGAAGCTGTTGAAATACATGATCAAAACGTTTTCAGAACGTTTCACACACGCTTGAATTGACAGACCTTTCATCCAAAACGAGGAAGTAGATCTACTTTGTCATATTGGTACAATTTTTAAGTCTTTAAGTTTCGTCTTTAAGTGTCGTCTTATTATTTCTAGATTTGCAAATACTATCATCAGTAGATATAGATATATAAAATTGTACGATAAATAGAATCTAGACCATCTATCTGCAAAACTAAAAGGTGTTGTTCATGGCGTGTCATAATAGAAATGCTTAAATATGGAAAAATAGTCAAACAGGGAGAGCCACATACGAAATGACACCGCACCAAACACCATCAAACAAGAAACGGTACAGCCACAAGACAAAACATAACGGGACGCATATCAAGACTAAAAACATTAAACATTGAGCATATTAAACAACAAAGTTGACCATAGGCTGAAAGCAGGAGTACCGCCTTGGAACGGTCAGTAGCCATAAACGGCTACTGGGGGCTTAAACCTTTTTATGGGTACCCAACCTCGCTCTTATCCCACTTTCACCAAAGTCAAAATGTAAATAAAATTCCCCCTCCAGACAACTTCACAACATGAATAACGATGTCTGCCAAGACCAAATGATTTTAAAATAAACGGAAGAGGTAAACAAGCGACGTCATCATTTAAATGACGTCATAATTTAAAAGTACGGGGAAAACATTTCTACACCGATATCTATACTACTAAAAGAACGAGCTCGATTTTGTGTCAGATTTGCCGTTAATACGGCACAACATACATATTGGGTAATGTTATATGCGGGCAGCTTACACATTGAAATTGTGTAATTTGACATCGAAAAAGCATTAATATCAGCAGTTTGGATACAGACAGAGAAATTCCTCTACCTACAGAAATATTCCATCTAAAAATAGACTGGAAATTACCTTCCAATGTGAGAGACGTTTGGTGAATATTCCGATACGGACACAAACGTATTGTAACGAAAGGTACATGTATAACTGAAGATGACAATACAAACAACAACACATGTGACGTCATCAAAAAGCATGAAACGTGACGTCATGTATGATGTAATCATTACTTATGTTTATCTATAGTAGAGAAAAGGTAGTTTTGGATCCATATCGCTTTATTTCTATAAATGAAATAATGCGATAGGTTTTATAAGTATACAGATTAATATTATTGGTGTTATAGATATACTCATTTTCGGGAATCCGTAAATGATACTTTTCTGGAATAAGGAGCCTTGATACTCAATGGCTTAGGAGAGTACCTGCTAACCGCTAGGAATCTCTTGGCATTTACAAAAAAAGCTTGTCCGAAGCATATCTCCTACACTACTTCAGCTAGGATCACCAAATGTGGTGTGTGAGTACATCTTCGGATGGCGGAGTGTCGCGTACTATTTATAGGTCAATGTGACCTTGACCTTGGGCTTCATTTACAAGAAAATATTGTCCAGAGCATACCTCCTATACGGAATCAGCTAGGATCACCAAATATGGTGTGAGAGTTCAACTTGGGTTGGTGGAGTATCACCTACTATTTTTAGGTCAATGTGACCTTGACCTTGAACTTTGACCTCATTTGCAAAAAAACCTTGTCCGAAGCATATCTCCTACACAACTTCAACTAGGATCACCAAATGTGGTGTGTGAGTACATTTTGGGATGGCGGAGTGTCGCATACTATTTATAGGTCAATGTGACCTTGACCTTGGGATTTATTTACAAAAACACTTGTCCAGAGCATACCTCCTATACGGAGTCAGCTAGGATCACCAAATATGATGTGTGAGTTCATCTTGGGTTGGCAGAGTGTCACGTACTATTTTTACGTCAGTGTGACCTTGACCTTGAACCTTGACCTCATTTGCAAAAAAAGCTTGTCAGAAGCATACCTCCTACACTACTTCAGCTAGGATCACCAAATGTGGTGTGTGAGTACATTTTGGGATGACGGAGTGTCACATACTATTTATAGGTCAATGTGACCTTGACCTTGGGCTTTATTTACAAAAACACTTGTCTGGAGCATACCTCCTATACGGAATCAGCTAGGATCATCAAATATGGTGTGTGAGTTCATCTTGGGTTGGCGGAGTGTCACATACTATTTACTATAGGTCAGTGTGACCTTGACCTTGGGCTTTATTTACAAAAACACTTGTCCGGAGAATACTTCCGATATGGAATCCGCTAGGAACACCAAATATGGTGTGCAAGTTCATCTTGGGATGGCGGATGTTGCATACTATTTTTAGGTCAATGTGACTTTGACCTTTGACCTCAGGTACAAAAAAATCTTGTCCTCAGCATATCTCCTACACTACTTCAGCTAGGATCACCAAATATGGTGTGTGAGTACATCTTGGGACGGCAGAGTGTCGCATACTATTTATAGGTCAAGGTGACCTTGACCTTTGACCTCATTTACAAAAAAAGCTTGTCCGGAAAATGTCTCCTACATTACTTCAACTATGATCACCAAATATGGTGTGTGAGTACATCTTGGGATGGCAGAGTGTCACATACTATTTATAGGTCAATGTGACCTTGACTTTGGGCTTTATTTACAAAAGAAATTTCTTTCGAAGCATACTTCCTATACCGAATCGGCTAGGATCGCCAAATATGGCATGCGAGTTCGTCTTGGGATGGCGGAGTGTTGCATACTAATTTAAGGTTAGTGTGACCTTGACCTCATTTACAAAAAAAGCCTGTCTGGAGCATATCTGCTACACTACTTCAGCTAGGATCACCAAATATGGTGTGTTTGAGTACATCTTAGGACGGCAGAGTGTCGCATACTATTTATAGGTCAATGTGACCTTGACCTTGGGCTTCATTTACGAAAAAAAATTGTCTTGAGCTTACCTCCTACACTGAATCAGCTAGGATCACCAAATGTGGTGTGTGAGTTCATCTTGGGATCACATACTAGTTATAGGTTAATGTGACCATGACCTTGACCTCATTTTAAAGAAAGGCTTGTCCGGAGCATATCTTCTACACTACTTCAGCTAGGATCACCAAATATGGTTTGTGAGTAGATCTTGGGATAGCAGAGTGTCGCATACTATTTATAGGTCAGTGTGACCATGACCTTGACCTTTGACTTCATTTACAAAAAAGCTTGTCATCTCTACACCGAATCAGCTAGGATCACTAAATATGGTGTATGAGTTCATCTTCGGATGGTGGAATGTTGCATATCTTTTGTAGGTCATGTGGCCATGACCTTGACCCTTGACCTCAAATATGAAAAAAAGATTGTCATTTGGGGTAACTTGAGTTCAAATTGTTGTCTTACTATGCAATCTTTACTTTCATTTTGCAGTTGCATATTGCAGGCCTGCTTACAAAATGCATATTATCAGTGCTTTGCTTTGGGGGCATTTGTCATGTACTGTGACACATTTCTTGTTCTGGGAGTTATGCCCCTTTGAACTTAGAAATTACCAGTTAATAGTGAAGGAAAACCCCATTTGATGTCGTGTCGACATTTCTTGTCTAGTTTTTACCGGGTTTTCCACAGAAAACTCCGGTTATTGAAATGGTGATGTACGGCGGGCGAGCGGACGGACGGGCGGACGGCTGCCAATTTTGTCCGGACGATAACTCCTATATGGCTCATGTCATTGGATTGAAACTTCATACATAGAAAGATCATGATAAGAGGAAGTGTCATGCACAAGGTCCATAACTCTGGCTTCACTAATATTGGAGTTATGCCCCTTTGAACTTAAAAATGTGTCAATATAATGGGATCATAACCTTTGTTCTTAAATGTTTTAATGCGTTTTATAAACAAATCATGAAAATGGATATGACCCCGAATTTTCCTAAAGCAGAGAACGAAATGTGACGTCATCTAGTCGACGTCACAGACATGACGTATAATATAATACACACCAACGTTCTTTATAAACAGTATAGACATTGCACATAACGCTACTTTTCACTCGTAGTGGCACCTGTAGCTTGTAGTACCGTCTTATCTGGGTTTTCTCAGTTTGCAAATGTGTGAAAAAGGGTTTATACGTATGAGCAACATTGCAAACATCTTAACCCTTTACTCAATAAATACGTCTTTCTTCACCTTTGCGAACAGAGTAGACCCAAATCTGCTCTGTTTGCTTATGAAACTGTATATCTACAGATTTTGTTATGGCCAAAACTTCCTGTGTCCATATGTAGTTATAATAATTAATATTTATGATTTAAATATTTCTTACATGCTTATTCATGGAGTAGATCTAAAGGTTAAAAACCCTTTACTACAGGACTATTAATGTAAGCAATAATCACACCATGATTACTAATTAGACTAAATTGTTATAATAGCACATGGCCATGCCAGAATTTTCAAAATAAAAACTATCATAAGCAAACAGAGCAGACCCTGATCAGACGGCTTCTATAGGGGCCGTCGGATCTGGGTCTACTCTGTTTGCAAATGTGTAGAAAGGTGCATTTTAATTTTATGGAGTAAAGGGTTAAGGAGACTAAGTTTTTGTCTTGCTACGCCCCTGTTTGTTGGAGATGTTTTCAAAGGTTCAGGCAGCAACTATATTATCTGACAATAACTTTAACAAGTCTTCAGTATTAACGCTTTACTCCACCGTTATGCCGTTTCATGCCTTTGCAAACAAAGCAGACCCAGATCAGATGGCTCCTGATCAGGTCTGCTCTGTTTGCTTATGAAATTATAACGGATTCAATGAAATCCAAACACCCTGTGCCAGGGTTTGTTCTGTTTGCTTATGAAATTATAACGGATTCAATGAAATCCAAACACCCTGTGCCAGGGTTTGTTCTGTTTGCTTATGAAATTGTACATAACGGATTCTATAAATTCCAAATAACCTGTGTTCATGTACTGTTCATTATTCCGCTAATAAATATTTATTATGTCAATATGAAGTTTCATTGAGGATCTGTTTCGAGTTAAAGGATATAGAGGATCTGTTTCGAGTTGTCTTTAAAGATCACATGTTCCTAAACGAGCCTTAGAAAATGTCATTAAGCGAGCCGTCTGATCAGGGTCTGCTCTGTTTGATTAGGAAATGATATGATCCTACAGTTTCTGCCACGGCCGAAAAATTCCTGTGTCTATGTGCCATTATAAAACTTAATCTAATCAATATTCATGATGTCATTATTTCTCACATAAATGTTGACGGAGTAAAAGGTTATTTTTTAGCTCACCAGAGCACAAAGTGCTCAGGGTGAGCTTTTGTGATCGCCTGATGTCCGTCGTCCGTCGTGGTGCGGTGTGCGTCGTCCGTCGTCCCGCGTCAACAATTTGAACCTTTAAAAATCTTCTCCTCTGAATCTACAGGGTTCTCAGCTTTCATCTTTGGTACATAGCATCACCTATAGGTCCTCTACAAAAGTTATATAAATTATGCCCCTGGGGTCAAAATTGGCCCCGCCCCAGGAGTGGGAAGTTTTCAATATAAACATATAGTAAAACTTTGAAAATCTTCTCCTCTGAAACCAGAAGGTTCTCAGCTTTCATATTTGGCACATAGCATCGTGTTCAGGTCCTCTACAAAAATTATATAAATTATGACCCTGGGGTCAAAATTGGCCCCGCACCAGGGGTGGGCAGTTTTAAATAGAAACAAATAATGAAATCTTTGAAAATCTTCTCCTCTGAAGCTGGAAAGCACTCAGCTTTCATATTTGGCACAGAGCATCATGTTCATGTCCTCTACAAAATTTATATAAATTATGCCCCTGGGGTCAAAATTGGCCCCGCCCCAGGGGTGGGCAGTTTTCAATAGAAACATATAGTAAACCTTTGAAAATCTTCTCCTTTGAAACCAGAAGGTTCCCAGCTTTCATATTTGGCACATAGCATCATGTTCAGGTCCTCTACAAAAGTTATATAAATTATGCCCCTGGGGTCAAAATTGGCCCCGCCCCAGGGGTGGGCAATTTTTCAAAAGAAACAAATAGTGAAATCTTTGAAAATCTCCTCTGAAGCTGGAAGGCTCTCAGCTTTCATATTTGGCACAGAGCATTATATTCAGGTCCTCTACAAAAGTTATAATGGCCCTGGGGTCAAAATTGGCCCCGCCCCAGGGATGGGCAGTTTTCAATAGAAACATATAGTGAAAACTTTGAAAATCTTCTCCTCTGAAACTGGAAGGTTTTCAGTTTTCATATTTTGCACATAGCATCATGTTTAGGTCCTGTACAAAAGTTATACAAATTATGGCCCTGGGGTTAAAATTGGCCCCGCCCCAGGGGTGGGCAGTTTTCAATAGAAACAAATAGTGAAATCTTTGAAAATCTTCTTCTCTGAACCTGGAAGGCGCTCAGCTTTCATATTTGGCTAAGAGCATCATGTTCAGGTCCTCTACAAAAGTTATATGAATTATGGGCCTGGGGTCAAAATTGTCCCCGCCCCAGGGGTTCAACAGAAACAAATAGTGAAAACTTTGAAAATCTTCTTCTTTCAATCTGGAATGTTCTCAGCTTTCATATTTGGGGCATAGCATCATGTTTAGGTCCTCTACAAAAGTTATATGAATTATGGCCCTGGGGTCAAAATTGGCCCCACCCCAGGGTGGGTAGTTTTCAGTAGAAACATATAGAGAAAACTTTGAAAATCTCCTCTGAAACTGGAAGGTTCTCAGCTTTCATATATGGCACATAGCATCATGTTTAGTTCCTCTACAAAAGTTGTATAAATTATGGCCCTGGGGTCAAAATTGGCCCCGCCCCAGGGGTGGGCAGTTTTCAATAGAAACAAATAGTGAAATCTTTGAAAATCTTCTCTTCTGAAACTGGAAGGCGCTCAGCTTTCATATTTGGCACATAGCATCATGTTCAGGTCCTCTACAAAAGTTATATGAATTATGGGCCTGGGGTCAAAATTGTCCCCGCCCCAGGGGTGGGCAGTTTTCAATGGAAACAAATAGTGAAAATTTTGAAAATCTTTTTCTCTGAAAATGGAAAGTTCTTAGCTTTCATATTTGGCGCATAGCATCATGTATAGGTCCTTTACAAAAGTTATATGATTTATGGACCTGGGGTCAAAATTGGCCCCGCCCCAGGGTGGGTAGTTTTCAGTAGAAAATCTTCTCCTCTGAAACTGAAAGGTTGTCAGCTTTCATATTTGGGGCATAGCATCATGTTCAAGTCCTCTACAAAAGTTATATAAATTATGCCCCTGGAGTCAAAATTGGCCCGCCCCAGGGCCGGCTAGTTTTCTATAGAAACATATAGTGAAAACTTTGAAAATCTTCTCCTCTGATTGTCTGGTGAGCGCTTCAGGGCCATTCTGGCCCTCTTGTTAAAGACACCGTCATGTTTGTTTACATTTCGACCTATTCCTTCCGTTTTGCTGAACAGCACGAGAGTTTCGTCTAATTTTAGATTTTGACGTTATGTCTTCAAAAATTTGAAACGAGTCGAGCCCGCCCATTTCACTTCATAAAAGTCCGTAATTTCTCCTTATAAGGAAGTACGAAATCATGTAGTTTTGTATTCCGAGAGTTGTAATCCGACTTTTGTCAGAGTGTAAGCGTAACTTGCTATTCGCAGTGAGCAAGTCGGCAGTGTATAAAGTCCAGCCGTAACGGTGCAAAGTTAACCCGGGACGTGTCTGAAACATATCTGCTGATGTAATTAATCATATTTTTAGTAGAAATTATTTCAATATTAAACTGTGAATCACATTGTCCATTTTTATATTTACAAAGTTCAGTTTAACTATAGCAAAAACGTAAAAGTACAAATACGAAATGACAAATGCACAGTTTGGTTTGCAAAGTGGACCGGTCGACATTTTACCGTCGTAAAGTTCATTTCAACATTTCATTGTCTACGATTGCACGTTTACATGTCTGGATTTTTGGCACAGATCAGGCTCCATAGGGGAACATCCCCATCCAAATGAGGATAGTTAACTATTTTAAAATTAAAGTTATCCCTTTTGTCATATTTATGACGTCATAAATTAATAATTGTCACGGTCTCATCATCCTGTAAATTTACGTCATCTTGCAAACGTCATCAAACAGCAATGCTTTGACAGCATATTTTACATAAATACTTGAATTGCTCTGATCTAATATTTCGACCGCTAACTGGCACTAAGGGCCTTTTTCAAAGATTATCATGTCAAAATACACGTCACAGTTTTGTTACATGCATTCAGCCATATAATCAAAGAGAATGGAAGAAAATCGAATATGATCATTGAAGCAGACGACAAAACTTGCAGATGACAATATCCCCAGCAACTGAGTTAATCTGTTGAAACAAGGCATAGTGATGATGGGCCATTAACCCTGCCCCTCATTGGTGACTGTATGGGCTTACGAATATTTTCCCTCATGGTAGGATCGGTCATTTCTGTAACGTTGGGGAAATGAAAGTTTACTTTATTGGGCAATATAGATTGCATATACAGATCTATTAAGAGTATGAATAACATATCATAGGTGATGGAAATAGGCTAAGCATTTTTAGCTCATCTGAGCCAAAGGCTCAGGATGAGCTATTGTGATCGCAATCGGTCCGGCGTCCGTCCGGCGTCCGGCCACATTTTCAAACGACATCTCCTCTGAAACTGCTGATCCGATTTTACCCAAATTTTGTCACAAGCATCAGTGGCTAGGAGGAACGAAATATTGTTAACCCTTCGCTTGCTGAATTTTAAAATGCATTTCTCCTTCTTTACCTATGTCCAGTTGTATAATTATATATATCTTCACAAATTATGACCCCTGGGCCAAAAATGACCCCGCCCAAGGGCTTATCAGTTTTTCATAGGAAAATCTTTAAAAATCTTCTTCTCTGAAACAGCAAGGCCTAGACCTTTGATATTTAGTATGTAGCATGATCTAATGGTCCTCTACAAAGATTGTTCAAATTATGACCCCGGGCCAAAAATGGCCCCGCCCAAGGGCTTATCAGTTTTTCATAGGAAAATCTTTAAAAATCTTCCTCTCTGAAACTGTAAGGTCTAGACCTTTGATGTTTGGTATGTAGCATGATCTAATGGTCCTCTACAAAGATTGTTCAAATTATGACCCCGGACCAAAAATGGCCCAGCCCAAGGGCTAATCAGTTTTTCATAGGATAATCTTTAAAAATCTCCTGAAACTGTAAGGCCTAGACCTTTGATGTTTGGTATGTAACATGATCTAATGGTCCTCTACAAATATGTAGCTTTGGCTTGTGGTCCTCTGCCAAGAATGTTCAACTTACGACCTTGACCTCTGGGCGAAACTTGGCCCTGCCTTGGGGCTTATCAGTTTTTTTATGGGAAAAATATAAAATATTAATTTTCTCTGAAACCTTTAATTGATGGCATACTGCTTTGCCTTTTGGTTCTCTACCAAGGTTATACAAATGATGACTTCTTGGTAAAAAATAGTCCCGCCCCTGGGTTATCTCAGGTGAGCGCTTCCGGGCCTCATGGCCCTCTTGTTGCTTGTATTATTGCATTAAGAAATGAATACGTTATTGATACTAAATATCCGATCCTTTCGAATTTCCGGTGCAATAGTCTTGCCACAAGTGTTTCACTCTCTTACATCCGGTTACTGTATGTGAGAGTAACGAACGACAACTCTGCAAGGAGATTGCAAGTGTTTGTGGAAATATTTCAGTAAATACACATTCCAATGTACATGTATTGTTTTTGGTTTAATGCCGATTTAAAGCTACATGTAGTTTTAAGAAATAAGGTATATTTGCTTTTTAAAGTTTGGACAATTTAAGAGTAAAAATCCTACAAATTACGGTGTACAAGAAAAAATATTGATGCTGAGCATCAAAGTCGCTGAAATTATGTTTCAAACATCATTTTGTGTAAAGATCAGTGCGCTTAAGGCGATTTCTGTACAGCAAACTGTGTATAAATATGTTTAATTGTTTGTTTGTGTTGATTAGCAGAGCAACACAGAACATACTTTTATTCAAGGACTTGATAATTACAGTTCATCGTCACATCACAATACAATTCACAAAAACATGCGAGTAGCAATTGTAATAATAATTATATAAAAAAATAAGAAAATGATAGATATAGCTGGCGGAAGTAGCCTATCAAAGAAAATAGTATACATTTGTATAAGTTATACAAAAGTAATCATGATATTGGTCGTCTGCTAATCAGCTTCTATATTCATACTTTAGAAGGTGTTTTCTCTTTTCAAATGCCTTTGAGCAGTATATGGCAAGTTTATTTAGCATATTCACATTCGTATAGTTCAACAGATTTATGAGTTTATACATGATTGGTCTACGGAAATAATATTGCTTTATATACTTTCTCTTAATTCAACAAAGGACGGACAAACTAAAATAAAATGAAATTCATCTTCTACATCATTTAGGTTACAAAGTACACATTTCCTAAGATTCCGTTCAATTGTTTCGTGTCTTCCAGTTTCAATGCTTAAATTATGTGATGACAAGCGTATTCTTGCTAGCGTGATTCTGAATCTGACATTGTACATTTTAGTAAAGTAATCTGAAATTTCAAAGTTAAATTTTAACTCTCTGTTCAGATATAACGAAGTACTCAAATTCATCTCTATGTTCCACTGACTGATGTAAATATCTAAAAGGCGTCTTCGAAGTACTAGGGTAAATACTTTTATGTCATTTGTCGCAGGGTATAACCAAACTTCACTGAGACCACAAGTTGACATTTTACATTTTAGTCAAGTAATCTGAAATTTCAAAGTTAAGTTTTAACTCTCTGTACAGATATAATGAAGTACTCGAGTTCATCTCTATGTTCCACTGACTGATGTACATAACCAAACTTCACCTTGACCACACTTCTGTATAAAGAATGCGCACATTATTTGCCCAATTCTGAATATTTTTCTGGTTGGTTTTATCTCTCATTTTGTTAATTACCGTTGTAAGTATGCAGTTACCCGATTTTGACCCTTAGAGTTTCAAAACATATCTGACAATTATTATTTGGAAGTTGATTTTCACCAGATATCGTCCTAATTCTCCATATAAAACTGTGACATTAGTTGATTATTTAATATTTAGCATTGATTTTCAGAACTTTCTATGTACTCTTTTAATGCAGCTATGCTGGGCGAACCCCCATACTTCACTTGCGTAACTCAAGATAGATGAAACGAATGAATTAACATACTTCTGTTTATGCTCACGGCTAATGTCCAATTAGCGTCCAGCCCAAGAGAGAGGGTGAAAGGATACAAAGAAACCCGGGCACGATGCCCTACTCTTATGATCGACAGAGTTTCTCTGATTCTTTTAACATGCCCTCTGATACATAGGTCTCGGTTTATAGTCTCGTCCGAAGGATTTGGTCCGACGGGGGATCGAACCCGGGATCTCTGGTATTGAAGTCGAGCACGTTAACCCGCTGGTATATACTCGGTACATAAATGTTTATAATTTTATCAGGCTTGGAAGTAGTACATGTGAATGATTAACTCTGGATATCATTTGCACCAAAGGTGATTAGTAGTCTTATTAATGACAGTTTGTATACTAATCGTACTAAGAGGGCCTCGTATTAACACTGACATTTATATGTGTTAGTTCAGTCAATTAGTAATCGTGATTATATATACATGTATATATATTAAAATACAATATAGCAATTAGTTTCTTAATTGGGACTGCCTTTGCACGGTTTGTGACCTTCGCGCAAACAAACATCATTTACGTATGTTATGATTTTAAAAGTCGTTTTTTCGCATAATATATTTAAGGTTTAAACGAGGAAGTGGCTACTTATTCACATTATGACTCTTTACTGAAATTTCATGTCGTGCTATCTCCCCTGGATATGAAATTCATATCCGTCAGGCCAGAGGGAAAGACCAGCTAGGTATGAATCTAAAACTTTATTTTTATGCCCCCCAGATCAAAATCTGGGGGGCATATTGTTTTTGCCCTGTCTGTTTGTTTGTCTGTTTGTCCGTTTGTCTGTCAGCAACTTTAACATTGGTCATAACTTTTGAGCCAGTACAGATAGAGACTTGGTATTTGGCATGCATATGTATCTCATAAAGCGGCACATTTTGAGGTGTGACATGTCAAGGTCAAGGTCATCCTTCAAGGTCAGAGGTCAAATATATGGGTCAAATCAACGACTTTAACATTGGCCATAACTTTTGAACCAATAGAGATAGAGTCTTGATATTTGGTATGCATGTGTATCTCATGAAGATGTACATTTTGAGGGGTGACATGTCAAGGTCAAGGTCATCCTTCAGGGTCAAAGGTCAAATTGTCTGTTTCTTTGTCTGTAACTTTAACATTGGTCATAACTTTTGAGCCAGTACAGCTAGTGACTTGATATTTGGCATGCATATGTATCACATGAAGCCGCACATTTTGAGGGTGACATGTCAAGGTCATCCTTCAAGGTCAGAGGTCAAATATATGGGTCAAATCAACGACTTTAACATTGGCCATAACTTTTGGACCAGTAGAGATAGAGACTTGATATTTGGCATGCTTGTGTATCTCATGAAGCTGCACATGAGGGGTGACATGTCAAGGTCATTCTTCAGGGTCAAAGGTCAAATTGTCTGTTTGTCTGTAATTTTAACATTGGTCATAACTTTTGAGCTAGTACAGATAGAGACTTGATATTTGGCATGCATATGTATCTCATAAAGCCGCACATTTTGAGGTGTGACATGTCAAGGTCAAGGTCACCCTTAAAGGTCAGAGGTCAAGCATATGGGTCAAATCACCGACTTTAACATTGGCCATAACTTTTGAAACAGTACAGATAGAGACTTGATATTTGGCATACTTGTGTATCTCATGAAGCTGCACAGTTTGAGGGGTGACATGTCAAGGTCATCCTTCAGGGTCAAAGGTCACCAACTTCAAATTGGCCATAACTTTTGAACCAATAGAGATAGATTCTTGATATTTGGTATGCATGTGTATCTCATGAAGCTGCACATTTTGAGGGGCAACATGTCAAGGTAAAGGTCATCTTTTAGGGTCAAAGGTCACTGACTTTAACACTGGCCATAACTTTTGAACCTGTAAATACAGACTTGACATTTGGTATGCATGTGTATCTCATGAAGCTGCACAGTTTGGGGGTGACATGTCAAGGTCATCCTTCATGGTCAAAGGTCACCAACTTCAAATTGGCCATAACTTTTGAACCAATAGAGATAGAGTCTTGATATTTGGTATGCATGTGTACCTCATGAAGCTGCACATTTTAAGGGGCAACATGTCAAGGTAAAGGTCATCTTTTAGGGTCAAAGGCCACCGACTTTAACATTGGCCATAACTTTTGAACCTGTAGATACAGACTTGACATTTGGTATGCATGTGTATCTAATGAAGCTGCACAGTTTGGGGGTGACATGTCAAGGCCAAGGTCATCTTTCAGGGTCAAAGGTCACTGACTTTAACATTGGCCATAACTTTTGAACCAGTAGAGATACAGACTTGATAGTTGGTATACATGTGTTTCTCATTTGGCTGCACAGTTTGAGGGGTGACATGTCAAGGTCATCTTTGAAGGTCAAAGGTCATTAACATTGGCCATAACGTTTGAACCAGTAGATATACAGCCTTGATACTGGTATGCATGTGTATCTCATGAAGCCGCACAGTTTGAGGGGTGACATGTCAAGGTCATCCTTCATGGTCAAAGGTCACCAACTTTTAACATTGGCCATAACTTTTGAACCATTAGAGATACAGACTTGATATTTGGTATGCATGTGTACCCCATGAAGTTGCACAGTTTGAGGGGTGACATGTCAAGATCAAGATCATCCTTCAGGGTCAAATATCATATCGAGGGGGCATAGTGTTTCACAAACACATCTTGTTTTAAGAATAGCCTACTCATGCAAGTGTTTATCAATGTGAAAGTGTGTCCATATTCCTAAATACCCATCAGGTAAAGGGTTAAACATTGTTTCAGCCGTTATCTCGCTGAAATGTGCTTATACACATAAACTAACTGTCTGTTGTGCTGCATTTCAGGTCCTTTAACCTTTAGCCTGGTGATCAATGATTTATCAATCTTTTATTGGGTACACGTCTCATCTGGGTCCAAGCTGTTTGCAAAAGTAAACATTGATCCGTCCTGACCAGACTAAAGGTTTATATGCCATATAATATGGGGAGAATAAAATCTCGAAAACGTATTCAAGTAGACTGCGTGAAAAACAGATGGACCGACGGAGATATGGTAAAATCTATTACCTAATAATAAATTCAGTTCATTCAGCAGTCCTAACGGGAGAAACACACAGTGTTATAGTTTCAATACAAATTAAAAAGTTATTGATTAAATAATGCAAAGAAAAATATATGCAGACAATTTTTAAGCAATAATGGGTTTAATGCATATACGAGCATAAGTTGATCACTATAGACCATGAATAGCAAGTATATGTTTTTAACCTTCAAACGGATATGACTGTCTTATCTGATGAAAATAAAATCATTTTTATCCAGTCACCAACCTTCTCTAGTGACTGACGTAATAAATGGGGTGCAGATAAATTTAGGTTAGGAGGTTAGTAGATGTTTCTAAGGCGTACTGAATCTAAATTTTCTGTAAATATGCATATGTTGACGGAATAGATAGATAGATAGATTTATATCGGTAAAAAGTGTACATAACATGGCAAAACATAACTATGACAACATATAAAAAGCCATGTAATGCGCACTAGAGACCAAGGATTACACAAAAAAGGAAAATATTTTCCTTATTTCCATTGTGGTCCTTGATTCTAGTGGCAAGACAGAGAGAGTCAATGTTGACGCAATAGAATTATACAAAGAAAAGAAAAAAAGAGAAGTAAAGAATTTTGCTAATGGGGCATTCGAACCCACGCCGGATCATACAAAAGTGCAATTCAAACAGTAGTTAAACGTTTGACCCTCTAGGCCACATCCGCTTAGACGATAAACTCTGCTGATTAATCGCTTTTATCATTAATCCATCGTGGCGGGAAAGTGTACTGCAGCATAGACTCGCTGTGTGTCTACAGCGCACCAGCAAGAATTACTGCATATTGACAGATTTTCATCGCAACGTGTATTCACGTGACAATTTTGCTGATTACGTTTATAAATTAACAAAAATAATATTGTTATTTTTAATCAACTGGTCTTGTCTACCGACATACACCAACAGCCCGCATCACACATAGTTATTGAAATAAGTCAGTACATGTACAAAGTCTATCCCCAATTAGTCCTTTAGAGGGACTAGCAAATTGTATGTGCCCCCCCCCCCCCCCCCCTCTGATTTTATTGCTTTTGCAATTGTTTTGTATTGCTTTAATGCATGTTTTTGTATATTATAAAATCTTGTTGACTTAAAAGACAAACAAAAAAGGCACGAACAAAATAGAATGTTTGACATCGTTGTATTTCAGACACCAATCACACAACCAAACGCACTTACCCACTACTCTGTACGGGCCGTCTACATGTACTATTATAATAACAAAGAAAACTTATAAAAGACAAAGAAATTATAAAAGACAAAGAAAAGGGTCATGAACAAAATAGAATGTTTGCCATCGTTGTATTTCAGACACCAACCATTGATCTTTGTACTCAGTCAATGACTTCTCCTCCCATAGACTTTTCCGAAACAAAATCAAAATAAAGGGTCGCCGTTCGCGGCGACCCAATAAATAAATGTTTCAGTTCATTATCGACTTGAAGCTGGCTAACTTCGCACGTAGATCGCTCCGTAAGAAAACAAAATATGCTTTACAATTTCGAAACAGAAAGAAACAACGTCATTTGTTATTGAATACTTCGTGGATTATGTTTTTTTTAACCAACTGGTGATCGGATTATCCTTGATAAGTTGACTTGCTGCGTATGACCACAGCGTATGGAACGTTAGTAATTGGGCGAAAGTAATCTAAAAATAGAACAGAAATCAAAGTACTGGAGGTACTCGTCCGGGGCTCGTTTCTTCTAAACAAATTGGCTTGTGCTTATATAGGTTAATTGTATAAACCCTTTCCCTGTTGCATATTCACGTAAGAAATAATGAAACTATGAATAGTTATTAGCTGATTGTTTTTCATAATGACAGCATTAGTTTGGTATTGATAGAAACTAGAGTCGAGCCTATTATAATTTCATAAGTGAATAGAGAAGATCTTTGACCTTGATCAGATGCATGGCTCCTGTAGGAGCTGTCTGATCTGGGTCTACTCCATCTGCAATGCATGAAATCACGTTTAAATGATGGAAATGTTTAAGCAAAATAATAGATGTTCAACAGCACTTTCTTTTATTTCTAATTTTACAGAGGAGGTTGATAGATAGATTAAATTAAAATATTCCTTTCTTACGGAGTGACCTCCGTTAAACTGGTAGTGTCCTTTCTGCTCTTACAGGAAAATTAATATAACATGGTTACGATAGCAATTTAAATTAGATTAAAATATTTCTTTCTTATGGATTGTCCTCCATTCGACAGGTAGTGTCCTTTCTGCTCTGCCAGAAAAAATAATATAACCTACATATTAACATGAGAATACTGAAATATTCATGAACTCTGCTTATAGTTAACATTATAAAAAGTGTAAGATATGTCATTTCGAAACTTATAATGATTAGAAATTGTAGTAAAGATGACATCAAAATGACGGGAGTAAATAATGTTTTGATGACATAGCCACTATCTCGATTCAAATAGACACTTTAACTTTCACTTTTAATTTCATTCATTCGCAGTGCTATAACATGTGTAATGTCATTTTCATGCTGCTGTTGTTTATTGATAATTAAATTCCAAATCTATAGACTTTCCTTCAAATTGGAACCAAAACCAAATTCGTCAAAACCTCAATCAATGTTTAATCTGAATGTATTGTTTTAAACCCTCTCAGAAGTGATTTAGTATTAGATCTACACATTATTAATTTACTTGTCAATAGCTGAAGTTACCAGACACAATACTTTGACAATAAGTCTAAAAGTAACACAAATATCTTGTTCATATTACAATTCCATGTTTTCATTCTCAATTATTATTATTCACTATTCTGTAATGGGCAACCTTTGATGCTTCGCATCAATACTTTTCTTGTATAAACGTGTTTTCACGCATTTTGCAAACAGTAGACCCAGATCTGACTGCTCATAGAGGAGCCGCCTGGTCAGGGTCTACTCTGTTTGCTAATATAATTTGATTGATCTGTTTCTTTGCTTGCTAAAATGGCAAGATCTACAATGTTATACCTTCCATGTTTCTTTATAACTATTTTCTCAATGAATATTCAGTAGGTATTGAAATTTGGCCTTAATACAGAACAGGGAAAGGATTAAGGTGTTACTGCTACTTCCTGTTAATCCTTTTGTTGCAAAGTAGATCTACATGCACTTTATTATGCTCAATTTGTCATCTGCTTCATTTCTACCGTTGATTCCCGTTGTTTGCTTCGTATTCTTTGGATCCTGATGAGACACAAATCTAATTAGACTAATATGCATGGTGTTATATTAGACTAATATTCATGGTGTTATATTAGACTAATATTCATGGTGTTATATTTTTTCAAATAATTATTCATGATGTTATGGATTATTTAAGAGCACGTTTAGCATCGTGTAATATTTTAGGAAGAAATAAAGAAAAGTTCTAGAGACAAACGGAAAAAGTTGGGCCAAGCGTTTGACGTGATCAAGATCAACATCAACGGAGAAGAAACGGTCACATACACGATCTGGAAAAGGCTAATGCGTCTTACTAACCCTGAGCTGTCAAAGAACCAGATCGACTTACTAATGCTTATCCTTGATATGAACAGGTCTGGCTGTATAGGTAAATAGAAAATATGAACAGGTCTGGTTGTATAGGTAAGTAGAAGCATGGACATTTCTGGCTACATGTAGATATCTATATAGATAAAAAGAAAAATAGCAGTGCTAGCTGTATAGATCAAATCAAAACTAAACAGGTCTGAATGTATAGGTAAATAGAAAGTCTGAACAGGTTATAGGTAAATAGAAAGTACTAATATGTTTGTTTATAAAGTACATTGTCAGTGATTTTTTTACCTGCGAGTCCCGAGTCCAGTACTCGCAAAAATCTCTGGGGATGCAAAGTTTCAAATTATGCGAGTCCCAATAATGCATCAAAATTTCTAACAAAATTTATTTTTTAAGTTTTATTAATACATTTTGTATCTTAATTATATAATCAATACCCAGTTTTTCATCAGCCATTAGTATGAAAAAGCCAGTTTTACAAACACTTTTGACTGGGTGCTTTAATAATGCATTTTCATAGAATATTTGGACTCGCTCTTTCAATGGGGGGACTCGCAGATTTGCAGTTTATCGAGTCCCAGGACTCGTGCAAGAAAATTTGTAAAAAAATCACTGCATTGTAAATAGAAACTATGAACACGCTTGTCTGTATAGGTAAATAAAAGTATGAACAGGTCTGGCTGAATAGGTAAATAGAAAATAGTATTGCATAGGTTTCTGGATCTAATGTGCGGCTTTCTGTTTGTTTTATTGATTTTCTTTTGCGTTGTTTTGGTACGTTGGGGTGTGGTTGGGGTGTGTTTATGGGTTGCGGGGGTATTGGTGTGATATATTGTGGGTATGCACTCATGCACATGTGTATATGTGTTTGTTTAACTGAGGCATGACACATAGGATAAAGAAACTCTGCACTGCGAACAGAGTAACTTATATGGATATACATTAATTGTCCGCACTGCGCACAGAGTAACTTATATGGATATACATTAATTGTCCACACTACGCACAGAGTAACTTATATGGATATACATTAATTGCAATGGGTGTAACCCTTTCTTTTATTAAACAGATCATTTTCTTTCATTTATAATTTTATTATTATCACAGGACGGAGGGAGTTCATGAACGTGGCGGATCTTTTGAATGTGCCTGTGTCCGAGGTTGCCGACAGACTAAACCTGTTTGACTCTCTCTTTCCTTCCTTATATGCCTCTGTGCCCAGTGAATTCCTGAAATCGATCGTCGAAAGCGTGTAAGATATACTGTAAAACCTACGTATAGTAGACAGTACTAGACACTCAATAAATAGAAAATGATATTTTTAAAGCAGGTGACTGCTTAATACAGAAATAAAGTAGTGCAGAAGCAGCAGATACATCCTATGGGAGATTTCTGCACTACTTTAGCTTACAATAAACTACCACCTGCTCTTTCCTTCATATACATGCCTTCTCCTTCCTAAACATGTTAATGCCTTTCCTTCATATACATGTAAATGCCTTTCCTTCATATACATGTAGATGCTTTTCCTTCATATACATGTAAATGCCTTTCCTTCATATACAAAATGCCTTTCCTTCATATACATATAAATGCCTTTTCTTCATATACAGGTAAATGCCTTTCCTTCATATACAGGTAAATGTCTTTCCTTCATATACAGGTAAATGTCTTTCCTTCATATACATGTAAATGCATTTTCTTCATATACATGTAAATGCCTTTCCTTCATATACAGGTAAATGCCTTTCCTTCATGTACATGTAAATGCCTTTCCTTCATATACATTCTGCAGGAGCTCTTTTTAGCTCACCAGAGCACTTTTGTGCTCAGGGTGAGCTTTTGTGATCGCCTGATGTCCGTCGTCCGTCGTCGTCCGTCGTCGGGCGTCAACAATTTCAACCTTTAAAAATCTTCTCCTCTGAATCTACAGGGTTATCTGCTTTCATCTTTGGTGCATAGCATCATATGTAGGTCCTCTACAAAAGTTATATAAATTATGCCCCTGGGGTCAAAATTGTCCCTGCCCCAGGGGTTTTCAGTTTTCAATAGAAACATATAGTGAAAACTTTGAAATTCTTCTCCTCTCAAACTAGAAGGTTCTCAGCTTTCATATTTGGCACATAGTTTCAACTTCAGGTCTTCTACAAAAGTTATATAAATTATGCCCCTAGGGTCAAAATTGGCCCCACCCCAGGGATTGACAGTTTTTTGTAGCTGACTGCTTAAACAGCCCATGGGATCACGATATATGCATAGGAAAAACTTTGAAACTCTTCTTGTCAAAACTACATGCCCAAGAGCTTAGATATTTGTTGTATAGATTAACTTAGCATACCTTTATGAGTTTTGTTAATATCATAGTTCTGACGTTAAAATTGGCCCAGCCCTGTGTATATAGACTTTTTCACATCTACAGTCTAAAGGTTCTACAGGTTAACGTTTGATAAGCCAGTGCTCTGATAGGACTAGCTGGCAAGTGGGAGTGTATTGGTAATCACCCTTGGCCTGATCAGTAGAGTAGAAATTGTGTTTAGACAAATTACACACACTCATTTTAGATTGAGAAAACTTTGTGGATAATACTCAAAATGCAGAAAGCTCTTGAAGCTTTTTTCATATCTATGCCCTGCATTAAGCTGCCAGCTATCAATATATATCCTATAACTGTATCTGCTGTGAAGTTCAGCTTAATACAAATTCAAGTGTTCTGTTGCATCTTGGAGAGCAGTGTCTATTTTTAGCTGGCTATTTTAAGCATACATCTCCCTTTCACACATTTTACAAAGTGCTCAGGGTGAGCTTTTGTGATTGCCTGATGTCCGTCGGCGTGCGTCGTCCGTCGTCACTCGTCAACAATTTCAACCTTTAAAAATCTTCTCCTCTGAATCTACAGGGTTCTCAGCTTTCATCTTTGGCACATAGTATCATCTTTAGGTCCTCTACAAAAGTTGTATAAATTATGCCCCTGGGGTCAAAATTGGCCTCGCTCCAGGGGTGCCTTGTTTTCAATAGAAACATATAGTAAAACTTTGAAAATCTTCTCCTCTGAAACCGGAAGGTTCTCAGCTTTCATATTTGGCACATAGCATATCATGTTCAGGTCCTCTACAAAAGTTGTATAAATTATGGCCCTGGGGTCAAAATTGGCCCAGCCCCAGGGGTGGGCAGTTTTCAATAGAAACAAATAGTGAAATCTTTGAAAATCTTCTTCTCTGAAACTGGAAGGCTCTCAGCTTTCATATTTGGCACAGAGCATCATGTTCAGGTCCTCTACGAAAGTTATATAAATTATGGCCCCTGGGTCAAAATTGTCCCCGCCCCAGGAGTGGGCACTTTTCAATAGAAACAAATAGTGAAATCTTTGAAAATCTTTTTCTCTGAAACTGGAAGGTTCTCAGCTTTCATATTTGGCACAGAGCATCATGTCCAGGTCCTCTACAAAAGTTATATAAATTATGGCCTCGGGGTCAAAATTGGCCCCGCCCAAGGGGTGGGCAGTTTTCAATAGAAACAAATAGTTAAATCTTTGAAAACCTTCACCTCTAAAAACTTTAAGGTTCTCAGCTTTCATAGTTGGCACATAGCATCATGTTCAGGTCCTCTACAAAAGTTATATAAAGTATGGCCCCGGGGTCAAAATTGGCCCTGCCCAAGGGTTGGGCAGTTTTCAATAGAAACAAATAGTGAAATCTTTGAAAATCTTTCCGTCTGAAACTGGAAGGCTCTCAGCTTTCATATTTGGCACAGAGGTCAAAATTGGCCCTGCCCCAGGGGTGGGCAGTTTTCAATAGAAACAAATAGTGAAATCTTTGAAAATCTTCTTCTCTGAAACTGGAAGGCTCTCAGCTTTCATATTTGGCACATAGCATCATGTTCAGGTCCTCTACAAAAGTTATATAAATTATTGCCCCGGGGTCAAAATTGGCCCTGCCCCAGGGGTGGGCAGTTTCCAATAGAAACAAATAGTTAAATCTTTGAAAACCTTCACCTCTAAAAACTTTAAGGTTCTCAGCTTTCATAGTTGGCACATAGCATCATGTTCAGGTCCTCTACAAAAGTTATATAAAGTATGGCCCCGGGGTCAAAATTGGCCCTGCCCAAGGGTTGGGCAGTTTTCAATAGAAACAAATAGTGAAATCTTTGAAAATCTTTCCGTCTGAAACTGGAAGGCTCTCAGCTTTCATATTTGGCACAGAGGTCAAAATTGGCCCTGCCCCAGGGGTGGGCAGTTTTCAATAGAAACAAATAGTGAAATCTTTGAAAATCTTCTTCTCTGAAACTGGAAGGATCTCAGCTTTCATATTTGGCACATAGCATCATGTTCAGGTCCTCTACAAAAGTTATATAAATTATGGCCCCGGGGTCAAAATTGGCCCTGCCCCAGGGGTGGGCAGTTTCCAATAGAAACAAATAGTGAAATCTTTGAATATCTTCCTCTCTGAAACTGGAAGGTGCTCAGCTTTCATATTTTGCACATAGCATCATGTTCAGGTCTTCTACAAAAGTTATATAAATCATGGCCCGGGGGTCAAAATTGGCCCCGCCCCAGCGGTAGGCAGTTTTCAATAGAAACATATAGTGAAAACTTTGAAAATCTTCTCCTCTGATTGTCTGGTGAGCGCTTCAGGGCCATTCTGGCCCTCTTGTTTCTTATGGATTTTTATAGATCTGAACATATATATATGATTTTGGACGTTCTCATTGATAACCATTAACCCATTTCCTGTTCTTTATTAAGTTCATGGTCAAAATAGTTATAATGAAATATGGAATGTGGTACATTGTAGCCATTTTAGAAAGCAAAGAAACGGATCTATTAAATTCCATCAGAAAAGATGGTGGACCCTGATCAGATGGCCCCTACAATCTGTTTGCGAATGTGTGAAAAGGTACTTATATGAATGGATGCTGGCGAGATGCCGAGTTATCTGGTGTCTTGTCTAACTCCACACTGTTGGATGCTGCGAGATGCAGAGTTATCTGGTGTCTTGTCTAACTCCACACTGTTGGATGCTGTGAGATGCCGAGTTATCTGTCGTCTCGTCTAACTCCAAACTGTTTGCATAGGCTATGAAAGAATCGCATGTAAATGAAAAGCTGCGTGCATACCATAGGTGTGTGGTATACAATAGCTATCGCTATACTAGATATATGTTACATAGGATTGGTACATATATAGATAATCGAACATATTGGTACATATATAGATAATCGAACATATTGGTACATATGTGAATAATCGAACATAATTTTTATATTGGTACATAATTATGTGGATAATCGAACATATTGGTATATATGTGGATAATCGAACATATATTGGTACATATGTGGATAATCGAACATATAGGTACATATATGGATAATCGAACACATTGGTACATATGTGGATAATCGAACATATATTGCTACATATGTGGATAATCGAAAGTTTTCAACATTATCAGTATGTGAACTAAAGTCATGATGTCATGACTCTATTTCAACATGACAAATTTACTGTAATTAACGTTGAAATGTTATGCCAGGCCCCCGTTCCACGAACATTCTTAAGTAATTGCTAAGAATAAGACTGAACAGTGGGCTTAAGTCTGTTAAAGTTATTTGCTAAGCATTTGTAATGTGTTCCACGAACGTTCTTAAGTATTTGCTTAGTTAAGAACGAATAACATTCTTATCTTTCCGTTCTTTTCGGTTGCTATCGCGCTACTCTTCAATTGGAGGCACGTTTGCACTATTTTTGCCGGTATTTTACACGTGATGTCACTGTCAGAATTCAGTCTGCTGCATTAAATGGAGGTCTCTAGGAAGAGAAACCCCAACTGGGGAGAATCTGAAAAGTTATGGGCAATGGAAGAGATCCTCAGTAGATCTGAGGATCTCTTCGGAAAATTCAGGGGCGCCTCGTCAGGGGCAAAAGCGAAGGAGAAAGCCTGGCAGGAAATTGCCGACGCACTGAATGCGTAAGTAACGAACATATAAATGGTTTCAATGTTGTTGGTTGTTTTTGACTTACGTGACCTATCAATTTATATACCTGAATCATTTGTATAGGCTGTTTTATAGTACCTGTTTTATAGTACCCTTTGTTTGACAGTCACTTGTGCAGGAATGGTTCCGAGACATTTCGTCAATGATTCGTATACCAATTTTCGATTGGGACATTTCGTCCAACTGAACTGTCAACATAGTGTTTCGTCCCAATATTAACCTTATAACTTATCAATATCACCCGTCTATAAAAGCCTATATAGGATTCTACGACACAACTCAACTGGCAATGTTTCGACAGAGCCCAAATTTCCTACTTGCAAAATCAATATAGATCTATGATTGATAATTTTATCAAATTTCAAAACAAAATGTGAGAATACAGTAGACTCTCTCAACAGTGGCCACACTTTAACATGGAATGTTGTAAAGAGGGATGATTTCTTAGTGCAGGTTGAATTTTATATACATTGTATTATAAAGCTCCAAAATGAACCATCTATATTGCTCTCAACCACCTGATTATAAAAGCTACTGCCTTTACAGCAAATCTCAATTTACTGATATTGATATGTTTGATTGTACATGTATTTGAACCCCGCTATGAGATTTCCAACAAGCATGTCAGTGTATGCCTTGTCAGCTGTATTACTTGTACGAGTCACATCTGATCAGGGTCTACATTGACTACAATAAATAACCATTACTATTCGAGAATCGGATCTATTATTTTATCCAATGTGGATAGTTTGAAATATATCCACTTTTGTTTTCGATGTTGCAGCTGCTCTGATTTGATATGGGTTAGCATTGTATGCATTTAAAATCCACTGCAGGACTCATATATAAGAATGCCTGGAAAATGCCACTTGTCCGCTTGCCATGACGAGTAACTTTCTTGCAGGAGAGTTAGAATTTCAGAGATTTTAACAATGATTTAATTAAAATAAGTGTCGCCGAGCGCCTCTTTCTCGTTACGGGGAATTTTTACTTCATAAGCTACTCGCTTCTTGTGAGATTATCTTTTAATTATTAACATCATAATATCAGTTCACCTTCTAACTTAATCTGTCTACTTCTTAATAATCTCACTTTAACTTCTTAATTTCTTATTCTGTCCTTCCTTCTTTACTTCCTAAGTTTGTCCTTAAACCTTAACTCTCTTCACTTTGACTCTTACTCTTCTGAACCGTAACCTTCATTCTCCCAGACCCTAAACTCAACGCTTCTCTTTACTTATTCTTACATGACTGTCCTGTAACTTATTTCATTCTCAACTGTCCAATCTAACTTTTCATTTCTTCAACTTCAAATATCTCTCAATTCTCCTGATTATATTTTAATAAGTCAGATTACCAAGCATTAAGCAGAATCCAAACTTTCTGAAAGCTGTACCCAAATCTACAATTTCTGAAAGTGTATAAATTACTATTTCAAATCAAATCTTTATCAACATTATACAATATGAATTCAATTTAGATAATACATCATTTTCATAACTCTGTGACATAAGACAAAAGTAGTTGGCAGGTCGAATTAAAGATTTAGGATTTTTCCAGCCCTGTTAAGTTATCCAAAATATGTACTCGCAATTTTTTGGCGCATCCCTAATATATCAACTTGCTATTTCCATTATTTCCACTTGCATTTCGCTAGTTCTCAATAGCTAAGTTCAAACCCAGCCTTAAGATTTTATTAAACTTTGCAGACCACGTTATAGAGTATTCTCATTTTGCATTTATTTTATATGGACCGATAATAATTCAAAACATATTTTCTTATTACAGCACTGGCAGGACAACATGTTTGCGCACTATTCCAGAGCTGAAGAAGCTCTACTACAATTGTAAAGGGAAAGGTATTTGCATATTAATTTCAATTTACATGCACAAAGTTGTATTTCCCAAAATCTTTGAATGGACTTATCCAAAATAAAAAAGGCTTTTTAAAAGTGAATGTAAATATCAATAGATTTGACTATCAATAAATTGTACATTTAAATATTTGATCATTATATTTTGCATTGAATTTGTTACCCTTAAATGGTATAATATAAAACAATAACTAGGTCAAGTTCCAACAATCTAATTTCTGAATATTTTAAGTATTTATGAAACACATATTACAGTATTTACCCTTTAAATATTCCATGAAGTAAGAATTAATGACATTAATATGAATATTAATTGCATTTGATTTTATAATTGCACATGGACACATGAGTTGTTTGGCATGATAGAACATGGACATTCATATTTTTTATATCATAAACAAACAGAGCAGACCCAGATCAGACAGTTCATACAGTAGCTGTTTAGTCTGGGTGTGCACTGTTTGCAAAGGTGTAAATTATGGAGTAAAAGGTCAAGAAACCACCGGTGTACAGATTTAAAAAAGTTCCTTTTAAAAAATGAAACATCCCAGGCATTTATTAGATATAATAAATTACTTAGAGCAGAGTATATCTCTATAAACAATAACAGTTATGCATCAATTCAGATATGTTGGAACAAATATAAAATGTATCAACAATTGTACTGGTACTACAAAAATACTGCATCACTCACTCAATCATCCTACAATTGCATATTCTTCTCACATTTTCACTCACCATGCCAAGCTGACAATGTACTCATACCTGGATATACATGTACATATCAACATGCGTAAGCATACAGCCCAAAACTACAGACCTGATAAAGGTTTTGTTTGTTAATTTATTAAAAGCATTGCTTTTATTTAATAGCCAAAGAAAAGCTTGATGTTCAGAGAAAAACAGGTGGCGGGCCAATGCCAAATTTCAATCCTTGTGAGGATGTTGTTATCCAACATTGGGCCAAGACCAACTCTGCTGAAGCAGAAGGTATTGATGGAGGGATGGAATCCACAATTTTCAATAGTATGTCATTAATTCACTTGTTAATAATTTCCATCATATAAGTATGTAATCACAACTTTGCAAACAAAGTAGACCCAGATCAGACAGCTCCTGATCAGGGTCTGCTCTGTTTGCTTTGGACCTATATGAATACATGTAAATCTAACTGTACAGTTTCTACTTATAATAAATATCTAGTGATCCTGTATACCTGTGCCATTATAAAAATTCATCTGATTAATATGCATGATGTAATTATTTCCAAAATGAATATTCAGCAGGGATTAGTGTTGAATGAAATAATTATTAATTTATGTTTCAGAGATGAATTCATTGATCAGTTATAAATAATTACCTGCATGTGCTAGTATAATTATGATGAATTGATGTTTATAATAATAATATGCAGAGTTTTCTCCAGAAATTCATGAAGGAAATATATTGCATCTGACGCCTAAATATCGTTTCAACATGACAAATTAAACTCTTCATCCATAAATGGGCATTATGTTATGAAATTGAAATGATGTTCATACACATTTGATAATCAACAGCAGAGAATTTTATGAATTTTGGCATTTAAAGTAACTCCAATGTAATATTTATAAAAGTCTTGAAAATTAAGGCATGTTGATAGAGATATTTTGACATAAGGTCATGTTGCATGTGACATGCCTTAAATGTCTGGGGGGAAACCTGAATATGTGTTAGTATAATTATGATGATAGTAATAATAAATATTACAATAGAAAGTCAGATGAAACAATCCATTTTTCAAAGGAATGGCTTGAAAGATAAATAATCTATACAGTTCTAGTAAGCCTAAAATTAATGCAAACCGAGTATACCTATACTCGACGGCTACTATAGCAGTCGTCTGTTCAGGGTCTGTCCTATTTGCACATGAAATTATACTGATATGATGCTACAAAGACTGCCATGGCTATAAGTTCCTATGTATATAAAAAACTAAAAATTGTTTTCAAAATTTTACTTTTAAATCTACATCTGGTACGAGCAGTACTGAAGTGACTGCTGACCTGTCCCTCACAAGTGTGGAGCATGTTGGAGAAAATTTCATAAGGTAAAATTGATACAGGGCCACCATGTCTATCTTATTATTTTGTTATGCAAGTGTCTTGTGTTTGAAGGGTTCTTTGTATTTGTGTCAATTTTATAGATAAACAGATTTATTTGTTTATTTTTAAATGAACAGAATTTTAAATTTAAATTTATGTTCTAATGAACATAATGTAACCTGGTGAAAAAGTTGTAACTCTGTTGGGACTCAAACCAAGGGCTTTTGGTTTACCATGGCAAAGATTCCTTTGGACACATGAAAAAATCTAGAATTCTATTACTGCATGTCAATTACTAGTATTTGTTTTTAACCCTTTCCCTGTTCCATTTTTATTCCAAATTCCAGTCCCTACTGAATATTCATAAACAAAGTAGTTATAAAGATATTTTGAGATTGAAACTTTATAGCCATTTTAGAAAGTACAGAAACATTTTTGGCCGGATTGCTCGCAATCCAGGCTTATAGATTGGCGAATGCCGTCCGGCCGGCCGTCCGTCCGTCCGTCCGTCTGTCCGGCCGTCCGTCCGGTTGACCTTTTTGTTCGAGTTAGTTATAGACAAAGTATAATACCTACAGTAACCAAACTTGGCATGTGGGTTCATAATGAGGGTCCCATTACATGTCATAGGTTAGCAGGTTACTATGACCCCTTTTTGACCTAGTTTTTACGCTTCATTGACTTAGAGAATTTCCAGGTTGACCTTTTTGTTTGTGTTAGTTATAGCCAAAGTATAACACCTACAGTAACCAAACTTGGCATGTGGGTTCATAATGAGGGTCACATTACATGTCATAGGTTAGTAAATTATTATGACCCTTTTTTGACCTAGATTTTACGCTTCATTGACTTAGAGAATTTCCAGGTTGACCTTTTTGTTTCCGATCGATAAGTAATAAACAACTTGGCCTAGAATCTTCAAACTTGCTGTGGTGGTTGGTCATGACAACTGGATGACCCCTATTGTTTTTTAGGTCACTAGGTCAAAGGTCAAGGTGACAATGACCTTAACTGGTGAAATAGTTTCCGATCAATAACTGCTTAAGGGTTTGTCTTGTTATCTTCAAACTTGCTGTGATGGTTCGTCATGACACCTAGTTGACCCCTATAGTTTTTGAGGTCAAAGGTCAAGGTCACCATGACCTTAACTAGTAAAATGGTTTTTGATCAATAACTGCTCAAGGGTTTGGCTTAGGATCTTCAAATTTGCGGTGGTGGTTGGTCATGATAACTAGATGAACCCTCTTGTTTTTGAGGTCACTAGGTCAAAGGTCAAGGTCACCATGACCTTAACTAGTGAAATGGTTTCCGATCAATAACTGCTCAAGGGTTTGGCTTAGGATCTTCAAACTTGCTGTGGTGGTTTGTCATGACCACTCGATGACCACTAATGTTTTTGAGGTCAAAGGTCAAGGTCACCATGACCGTAACTGGTAAAATGGTTTCTGATCAATAACTGCTCAATGGTTTGGCTTAGGATCTTCAAATTTGCTGTGGTGGTTGGTCATGACAACTAGATGAGCCCTCTTGTTTTTGAGGTCACTAGGTCTAAGGTCAAGGTCACCATGACCTTAACTGGTGAAATGGTTTCCAGTCAATAACTGCTCAAGGGTTTAGCTTAGGATCTTCAAACTTGCTCTGGTGTTTTGTCATGACCACTAGATGACCCCTAATGTTTTTTAGGTCACTAGGTCAAAGGTCAAGGTCATCATGACATTAACAGGTGAAATGGTTTCCAATCAATAACTGCTCAAGGGTTTGGCTTAGGATCTTCAAACTTACTGTGGTGGTTGGTCATGACAACTAGATGACCTTAATTGTTTTTGAGGTCACTAGGTCAAAGGTCAAGGTCACCATGACCTTAACTGATGCAATGGTTTCCGATTAATAATTGCTCAATGGTTTGGTTGGGGATCTTCAAACTTGCTTTGGTGACTGGTCGTAACCACTAGATGACCCCTACAGTTGTTGAGGTCGCTAGGTCAAAGGTCAAGGTCACCATTACCTTAACTTGTTAAATGTTTTCAGATCAATAAATGATTAGTGGTTTGGCCTAGGATCGTCAAAGTTGCTGTGGTGATTAGTCATGACCAGTACATGACCTCTATAGTTGAGGTCACTAGATCAAAGGTCAGGGGGTCTGGGGGTTTACATGCTTTACAAATATCTCTTGTTTTTTATGCTTCAATGAATTTCTAGATTGACCTTTTTAACATGTGGAGTAATAATGAGGACCTCATTACATGCAATTGGAATATGTTTAACTATTTATTATGCCTTCAGCATCTGCTGATGCAGAAATGTATAATGATTGACTGTTCATCTATATCACTTTAATCGGCAATCCGGCCATACCGACATTGGCGGTTTCTTGTTAAAATTTCAAAAGCAAACTGAGCAGACCTTGATCAGATGACTCTTATAGGAGCTGTCTGATATGGGTCTACTCTGTTTGCAAATGCATGAAACCTTGGTTTATATGATGGAAAGGCATAATGGGGGTTTTAACACCACATTGGATTTTTTTGGCAAACCAGAAAGTGTATAATCATTCCTATATCATAAGCAAACAGAGTAGACCCTTACCAGACAGCTCCTGTAGGAGCCATCTGATCTGGGTCTATTCTCTTTGCAAATTTATGTGTGAAAAAGGTGTTTATATGAGGGAAAGGGTTAAGTGTGTAAATGTTATGTGTGTAATGTAAGGTTTATAATGGTATGCCACTTTCAGCCTGCATTTATGGTAAAGTATGAATGATAATGTGAAAAAGTATAACAAACATAGGTATCAAGCAAATTTCTTTTTTCTCCTCTATATAATTATATATTGACGCGTCAGTAAAATCTACCTGACAAAAGTCAAATCTACCTGACAAATTTCCTAAATCTACCTGACATGCCTCAGCAGGTTATCACATGACATTGTATGCCATGCAACCACTCTACCGACTGAGATTCTAAGCCATAGAGTAGCCATAGCCATTACCTATTTCCCCTCATTCTCTACCAGGCTACACACACCCCCTCTACACAAGAATTTGTCCCGAAAAAGTTGTGACTCAACATGGAATTGAACCAAAGGCCTTGGCTATTTCGGCTATTTCACCACAATCTCTACCCGGCTACAATAATTTTAATATAAGTTTTACATTTACAATTATTATTTAACACCACCCCAAACTCCCATTTCTCGTAACATTAACACATTCCCTAATGGACTGTTTTTAGCCACAATCTCTTTGAACAATCTACCGAAAAGGAGCATTCACCAAAGGTGCCCGACGCATGCTTGGACTCATCCATGGAACCCCCCCCCTTATAAAAAAAAAAAATGTGATCGAAGTATGTTCAACTGGCCTAAAAATATCTATTTGAACCTTAAACCACTCCGAAAAACGAGAAAAACACAACCCGGAAAAAAATTCCTATCGGGTCTATATATGTATTGAAAGGTACCTAACTACGACAGATCAGCGGCGGAAAATACAACAGTCATGTTTTTCAAAGTCTTACAGCAAAGTCAATTCAACACCGATTTCAATCAGTTTGGTCTTGATCCGTTCCAAATTTCATATGCTAAGCGGCCCAGTTAGTGCTTTCCTTAAATATTGCTCCGTCTTGTCGCTGCAAGACCGCGAATTTGAAAAAACGCTAGAGCGAAACAATGTGACTCCCGCCAGGATGCATAGACTGTATTCGTTAATCTTTTCAACAAAAACGCGAATTATGGTTAAACACTATCTAAAAACATTAAACTTGCCGCAATTAAAACGGTGCTTACTATTTCCAGTCAGCTACGAGGCGCCAGTTTTCTTTCTCCAACTTTCCTTTTGAACGGATGCGACCATTTTGCTGTGACCCGGCTCATAAACTATTCGATATGCAAATTGACTACTACTTCCGGGCCACAGCGATTTGGCCACCTTCCGTTCAAAACGAAAGTAGAAGAAAGAAAACTGGCGTCTCATAGCAGACTACAAATAGCCAGGACCGTTTTAACTGCGGTAAGTTGAATGTTTTTCGAATGTGTTTCAGCATAATTCGCGTTTTTGCTGAAAAGATTAACGAATACAGATCCCCCTATATACTTCTATGCATCCTGGCGGGAGTCACATCATTCGCTCTAGCGTATTTTCAAATTCGCGGTCTTGCAGCGACAAGACGGTGCAATATTTAAGAAAAGCTCTAACTGGGCCGCTTAGCATATGGAATTTGGAACGGATCAAGACCAAAATGATTAAAATCGGTGTTGAATTGGCTTTGCTGTAAGACTTTGAAAAACATGACTGTTGTATTTTCCGCAGCTGATCTGTCGTAGTTAGATACCTTTCAAAATATATTTGATAGAATAATTTCTTTAAATGACAACTACTCCTAAAGCACTGAATGGATTACCACCAAAGTTTACAAGAATGATCTTCATGTGTCCATCTATCAGCTGATATAAATATTTCCATTATAAAAAGACATATATGGTCAATGCATGATATATTTTCGAATTCCAGCACGTATGTTCCAATTCCCAACATGGCTGACCAGAATGAGACAGTGGCTAGTGGTGTATCTAATACATGTACCCAACATCAGAAACCAAGAAGTAAAAGACGCAGAGAGAAGGAGGAACATGACTTATATGATATAGAGAAGAAGAGGATAGAGGCAGAAACAAATAAAATTCATGCAGAGACTTTATACTGGGAAAGTAGAAAAAATAATGAAGACGAACTATTTAGGCTTAAAAAGGAATTACTACTTAAACAAATTGGAAATATAGTGCCAGTTGAAATCAACCAAAAACAATCTGTTACTGAAGAATGATAGTTCTGCTTACATATACTTGGGTTTCAGCTTATAACACACACTTTCCTCCCTATCCCACCCTTGAGCGGTCAGAATTTTCTTTGTAAAAATTTCAAAGTCCCATAACTCTGCAGAAAATCATTGAACTTGAACAGGAATAATATATGCTCATCAAAGCATGGTACTGATCTATCCTATTAAGTTTCATGAAAATGCAACTAAAGGTTCTGGAGAAATAATTTAACTGGTACAGAAACAAGGTTTGCACAACTACTCAACTAGGCATAGTGCTGATCAAACATATGAAGTTTCATGAAAATCTGAACAAGACAAAATTTTCACGTAGAAATATAAAGTCCTATAACTCTGCAGAAAATCATCGAATTGGAACAGGAATAAGAAATGCACATCTATGCATGGTACTGATGGATCCTATGAACTTTCATGAAAATCTGAAACCGTGCAAACAATATTTTCCATTCCCTTAACCAATTCTCTCATAGGCTATTTTTAGATCCACCCTCTTTGAAGAGAACTACCTAGAAGGGCCATTTACTAGAGAAAAGGAACACTTAAGAATTGTGTAGTTTTGAAACCCATTTTATAAATAGAGCATTTGCTCCTCTATCTTTCAAAATGGTTTCAAAAGGGGATTTTTAAAGAGGTTTCAAAATGCGTCAATATGAGGGAATGGGTTAATGGAGAACATTAATGTATTATGCACACCTAGGCATGGTGCTGATCAATCCCATGAATTTTCATGTAAATCCGGCCAAAGCTTTTGGAGAAACTGCACAGACAAATTAAGCTTCATGCATCAGTAACAATAATCTTGTTTAATTGAAATATGATGCAACTATGAAATTCCTATAATTATTTCCAGTTATAGCATCATTTCCCACTGCTGCATTGTAAGGAGGTTGGATGTCATCAAACTGGGGGTCTATTATAGTTTCACGAGGGAAACTGTCTCCTCTTCTCTGTCCAAAGTTGTGAAGCACAACACAGGCGATAATTGTGTTGCATGCTCTGTGTGGATGTAGTCTTAGTCCATACTGAAGGCAGGGGAAGCGACGTTTAATTACACCAAACGTTTGTTCTATTAAAACCCATGTTTTCACCAGTGCATTGTTGTATCTGTAATAGACAGTTATTTATAATCAGGAATCAAGCATATGCATTTATATAATTGTATTTAACCCTTTCCCTGTTCTACATTTATTCCATATTTCAGTACCTACTGAATATTCATGGACAAAATAGTCTTAATGAAAGATGGACAGTGGAACATTGTAGCCATTTTTGAATGTAAATAAACAGATATTTCAAATTGCATTAGCAAACAAAGCTGACCCTGATCAGAGGAGCCGTCTGAGATGGATCTACTCTGTTTGCCATTTCACAAGGGCAGGTAACCCTTAAATGAATTTTGCTATTTTTATCTCCCCTTTCTGACTTAGTCTTCAAGTACACTATCCAGCACCTTTTTGTTAAGGTCCTTTTCTCAGAAACCATAAAAAATATTTGGTTCATATTTGGTATGTATGTTTACTATCACAAGGGCAATCCATTTCACAAGGGTAGATAACCCTAAAATTAATTTTGCCATAGTTATGTCCCTTTTTCGACTTAGAATTTTCATTGTTGGTTCAGTTTTATGTTCAGGTCCATGTCTCAGAAACTGTCCAAGATATTTGGTTCATCTTTGGTATACATATTAACTATTACAAGGGGGACCCATTTCACAAGGGCAGGTAACCCTTAAATTAATTTTGCTGTTGTTATCTCCCCTTTCTGACTAGGACTTCCACTACACTATCCAGCACTAAAGAAAGTGGAGCGCGCTGTCTGCGGACAGCTCTTGTTTGTATACAATTCCTTTTTGTTAGTTTGTTTTGGAGTTTAATCTGATAAAGTGTATTGAAATTTAGTTGGAGACAATGTCTTTAGTAGGCTTGCAGTCATTTCACCAATTTTTTGGCATAGGATAGTTAAAACTATTTTTTTGGCTTGAAATGGGACCCTCATAATATTGGGTTTATGGACTAAGCGTACCATTACCGTAGCGTACCATTACCAAATCGTACCATTTTCGGTCTAAGCGTACCATTTACCAAATATATGAAACTGGTATAAATATTTTTTATTATTGTTATATGAAGACATGAAAAATGTAATTAATGTATATTTTATCTTAATGTGTTTTAATTGAGCATAGTATTGTCATGACATACGGTTACCCTTATCCAAGTTATGACCCATACACCGACTTTCCTAGACAAGAGGAAGATCCTAAATACGGTGTCCAAAGTTTCTTTCAAAATACGTACTTTGAATTTGAGAATATCATTCATCCATCCAGGTGTTGGCTACTGCCAAATCACTTTTTTATGTACAGCGAATATCGGAAATGTGTTAACTTTCAACTAAGGGTTTCACTGTGTGGTAATTGCCACGTAGAGTTTAAGCTAACAAAGATCGTATGCATACACAAAAAGTATTTGCAAGCAGGTCAGACCCAAAATAAAACAACCAGAATGAAAAAACAGGATGATAAATCGTTTTTGTGACAATTTTAACACTTGAACTTAGCTTCGTTCCAAAACCGATATTCCTTTACAGTTTTCACTGTTATATGCCAGTGTGTATTTGGCACGTGCCCATAATCACGTGACATTGGGCCACACGCGCTAGTGTGTGAATGTCGATGTGTATTGATAATACGATGCGAGAGAAACCCAATTGGATTACACTAATCTGATATATTGAGCCCATTTATTCCATTAATACACGTTTGCAAACAGAGTAGATCCAGATCAGACGGCACCTTTAGAGGCTGTCTGACCAGGGCCTGCCATGTCTGGTTATGAAATATAACTATACAATCATGTAGTTTACAAATTACAAAATGTTATCTATAGCCTACATGTCTTTACAGAAATCAGTTCATAATACTCATCGGTTTTTTTTTCTTACATGAATATTTATGGAGTAAACGTTATAATCGGATATATGTTTCTACGTTTAAATTTTAAAACGAAGGGGCTGGCAAAAATAAACACATTATTTTTATTGTTTTATTTCAGGCCCGATTAACATGTTGTGGTTCTAAACCCTAATATAAATGAATAGAAACACTAACTATAGTGACATACAACAGAACACGGACATAATGAGTATACGCTTTTTATGCATTTGCAAACACAGTAGACCCTGGGCAGACGGCTCGTATAGGAATCATCTGCTGTTTGCTTACGAAACTATATCAGATTCTCTAGTTTCTGTCATGCAAAAATTCCTATGACGGTGTGCCATTGCAAATTTAATATTCCCGATGTCATAGCACATACACTCAGCAGCACATTTCTAAAGACTCGTACCCGTTCACGTATATTAACTCATTACTGCATGAATACGCTTTTCTTCGTCTCTGCAAACACAGTAGACCCAGAGCAGACGGCTCTTATATGAGTTTTCTGATTAGGGTCTGCTCTGTTTGCTTATGGCAAGTTTACATTTGCCACGGAGGCCGTACGATTTCTTTCTCTGCGATTTTCCTACGATTTTGTTTGGCATCTTAGAAGTCTACGGGCTGCGATGTTTTTGTCTACGATCATCGTATATATGATTATTTGTGTATACTGATCGAGCTTATCCGTACGATGACTGAGCGGTGACCGTGCTGTCTCCGCTTGGATAAGCCAATCGTACGTAGCCCGTACGGAGCCTGTGTGGATTCCATACGAAGACCAGTGGGATTGTTCTATCTTCTATAGATAGACAACTATTAATGCAGGCAATGTCAAAAAAATATACACCGATGCGATGTACGTTCGATTTCACGGGTATGGCACGGACACCGAGCGGCAGCCTTGTGGTGATCTTGCGATGACCGTATGGTCGCCGTGCGAATTTTTTTGCTATACATGTCCACCGAAAATCGGTCTTTTTCAGCACGATCCTCGCGCGGCCTCCGTACGATGCCCGTGCAGAGTTCGCACGATGCCTGTAACCACGTGTTTACGGACTGCGGGCTTGCGATTTTAGAAAATATGTATAACCTTTTTTATGACAAATCATAGAGACTACGGCGACCGTATGCCTCCGTACGGAGACCGAGCGGTTTTCACCTTACGGCGGGTCTATGGGCGCCGTAAACTCATCGTAGGGCAAATACGAACGCTCGATCGTCTGTTATCATTTTGGTATGAGTGGACAGGCCTTGTCAAGACATGCATACCAAAAATGCAGGTTGTAAATGAAAACTTGAAGAAGTTATGGTCAAGCCGGAGTTACGACAATAACTCGCGATTTCTTCGAAACCAGAACCGACGGGACAGTGAATGGGTTAAATCGGAACATATAATAGAACATGGATCAACAACACATATCTGTAACAACACCCGTTGTTGTTTCGGGTACATATCTATACTGTGCTGGTGTTACACCTGAAACAGAAAGCAAATTCCAAATACGGAGAAATTTTGGATTGATACTAATTACATGTTCAACGGAATAAGATTTATACATCTGACACGCTGCTACTCTATGATGCTGAACTTGCATTATAGACATTTCAAGTACGCCTGATTAGGTACTATTTTGAAACAAATAGGAATACATGACAGTGATAGTTAGGAACCATTAACAGAGCTACATATAAAGATGCCTGTCCAAATACAATGTTACACCTTTCTTTAGAATGATTCCATAATTCAGCTTATTCTCGCATCGCAAACAAAACCTACCCGATCAGACAACTTGGAAAATATTTGAAAAAAAAAGAACACGAAAATTGTTAAGAAATGTTACCAGTATTGCACTTTCTGTGTTGCCATCTAGACTTCTGCACTGCACAGCCCGGCTCCGTCCTTTGATGTTTAATGAGCAGTCTAAACAAGGATAGTCCGGCATGATGCTTTCTTGACTGTCAAGTCTTCATTTGCGCGTGACTTTTATTCGCGTGCATATCGCTGATTGAGTATTTTGGGTAAAGTGTCATATTGAGTTGCTACTGAGGCGTAACGACATTAACTGCAGCCAATAATTGGACAATTAATTCGCCGTTTTTAATCCAGTGTTTCAAACACGCGTGCATTGCGTAATGTGGGATTGGGACCGAGGCGTTACGATAATGACTTCAGTCATTAATTGGATAATTAATTAACCGCTTTAAAAGTTTATTCAAACACTGACCAACGATATTGACAATTTCTAAGCACACGCATACTTATTTAATTTATTTCTAGTATATTTGCAGTGAAAATATTTAAACCCTTCCCCTCATATATAACCGCTCTTATAGGGACTATTTTGTCAGGGTCTGCTCTGTTTGCTAATGGAGTTTGATAGTTCTATTTCTAAATAATTTGGCCAAGAATATTCAGTAGGTATCGAACTTTGGAATTGGGAAAGAGTTAAATTATTGTTTACTGTACAATCAAATCTCCGGATTTTCGATAACGCGTGCCACCTTCAATGCAGTGCATACCAGATCATTCGCAATACACACAGGTCATGATTCGTAAATAGAGTTGGATTGTTTAAATCTTGGGCTATTTAAAACTAATTCAGAATATAAGGTTCATCTGAGGTGTTATTTTTTATAAAGGATACTTGTGCATTTTATTATGACTGTGTTGGGGAAACTTGTAAATGGGCGATTTTCTGTATGTCGATGTCAACAAATCGGCATATATGAGGTTCTACACAGAATCTAAAATGTCGGCATATGATGTCCAATACAGGTGACTTTTGTTAATGTTTATTTGTGCAGCTTACATGTATTATGACTGTGTTGGGGAAACTTGTAATCTGTAGATTTCCTGTATGGCGATGTCAAGAAATCGGCATATTGGGTTCTTACACAGAATCTAATAAGTCGGCATATGATGTCCAATACTTGTAATCTTGTAAGAGTATATTTTTAAAACACTGTATTATACATTAGTATAATACTTAGTGTTAAATTCAAATATAATTTATGTTTTTTATTATTGGTACGCTTCGTCCAGGAAATGGTACGCATAGTCCTGGTACGCTTCGGCAATGGTACGCTTCGTCCATTTTCCATAATATTGTTCAGGACCATTTCTTATTTCATCAGAGGGTCCTTTTGACCCCCAGCCTGAAAGTCCTAGCGGAAACCCTGCATTTCAAAAGTGTTTACCTTTATTGTGAAGGGGTGGAGGGTCTTAAGTAGGGAGTCAGCAGGTATCGTCGACACGCATATCCGGAATCTCCAATCAAGTGTCCGTCTATGCCTGAATTAATAAATATGCAACAATGTACATGTAATTAACTGTTAACTGGGTAACAATTGTTTGGTAGGAGAATATCAATTGTGTAAATTTGTTTGCTTTTAGCTCACCTGGCACAAAGTGCCAAGGTGAGTTATTGTGAGCATCGTGTGTCTGTCAATCATGCCTCGTTTGGCATCATTTTATATCAAACAACATCTCTAAAATTAAACGGTCAAATGTAATGAAAGTTTCCAAGGATGGTTTTTGGGTGATCCTTAATCAAAATAGCTGTAAAAATAGTTTCGATCCATTAAGAACTCTGGATAATTTCAAAGTTGTGTAATTTGGAAACCATTGTGATAAACAGAGCTCCTATGGAGGAAATTCTCTATTTATCATAATGATTCCAAAAAGTGACTTTTACAGGGGCGTCAATTTGAGGGAATGGGTTAAAAATGTACAAATTAAATTGTGTTTGCAGGGTTCTTACAAATATGGGTCTGTTCTATTTGCAAAGGCATGGAAAGGCATTACTATGTTGAATGTGGTTAATTTAATTCTGGAGCAAATATAAGTACAAATAATTAACAGAAACATTTATCAAATTCCATTGATTTAGTAAATAGGACAGACCCTGATCAGATGGTGCCTGTATGAGCTATCTGTTCTGGGTATTCCCTGCTTGTAAATCCCTGTAAAGGCGTTTTATATGCTGAAAAATGTTGAAACGGAGGAGGAATACTAACTGAGCTATTTTTAAAATATTTTATACAGTGTCTAAAAGTTACGAATAATTGTCAACAGTTTCATCCACTGACCATTCTGTAAATATATACATAACATAGACTCCCTGAACACCCGGCTGTCATGCACACTTCCTGGCCACTTGGCAACAACATTCCTAATGTTGAAATATGGATCACAAACCATCTGTGAATAAAACACAATACACCAAAATTAGTCATTTTGCTGTGTCAAATATGTATAGTCCATTTACAATGTATTCATAGGTTGGTTCAGAAATAAAAGGGATTATCATGTAACAAGCATATTAGGTGTATCAGTTATTCATATGCAAATTAACATGAGGGTCGGGTTTTCATGTTTTTAAGACTGGTCAGTGGTTCTACATGATTAGCAATTTGAACTTGACATCAGATATGGCTAAATTGTGTATTAGGTAAAATGTGATTACTTCAGCCAGAGTTGGAATTAGGTGGTGGTCAAAATATTATTGAAATTGTGATGGTTCAATGTTTACAGTATAATGTGCTGAAAATACATAGAGTAAAAATTAATTATACAGTAAACCCATATAAATCAGGATATTCTAATATAGAAGAATTTAGACATTTTTATGCAGATGACTGCTTTATGCATGGTGAAAGTCATGTTGAAAATCCCTGCATTAAACAACCATCTGTCACCAATACGATAATTATACTAAACCACTTGAACCACTTCAGATGGATTTTACTGTATTTTATCATGTGAAGATGTTAACACTTACCTGAACATTAATGGAGTGAAACCCCTTTCGGCTGACGTATTCATGATCGTTTTGGGGAGGTGCGAGTATCCTTATCTGTGTGCAGTCTATGCAACCAGTCACATTTGGAAATCCTGAAACATCAAAAAGGATTCATTGATGCAGATGAAATTTAATGATATATTAGCTTATATTTCTTGGTAATTTGAGTTGGTATGAAAGGGGTGACTGCATTGTTTTTCAGAGTGCAATATGCTAACTTTGATATTTTGTATGATCTCTAATGAAAAGTTTACTTCATTTATATTTAAAAAAAATGTGATTTGCAAATGAAACTTAACCCTTTCCTTTAAATAAACACCTTTCCATGCATTTGCATATATAGTTTATACCAGATCAGACAGGTCAGGGTTTGCTCTGTTTGCTTATGGGAACCTTATAGTATGGATCTGAATCTTCAGTCTGCCTGAGACCAAATGTTTTTAGCTCACCAGAGCACAAAGTGCTCAGGGTGAGCTTTTGTGATCGCCTGATGCCCGTAGTCCATCGTCGTGCGGTGTGCATCGTGCGTCGTTGGTCGTCAACAATTTGAACCTTTAAAAATCTTCTCCTCTCAATCTATAGGGTTCTCAGCTTTCATATTTGGCACATAGCATCATGTGTAGGTCCTCTACAAAAGTTATATAAATTATGCCCCTGGGGTCAAAATTGGCCCGCCCCAGGGGTGCATTGTTTTCTATAGAAACATGTAGTGAAATCTTTGAAAATCATCTCTTCTGAAACCGGAAAGTTTTCAACTTTCATATTTGGCACATAGCATCATGTTCAGGTCCTCTACAAAAGTTATATAAATTATGCCCCTTGAGTCAAAATTGGCCCTACCCCAGAGGTGGCCAGTTTCTTAGAGCAGGCTGCTGTTTCAGCTAATTCAAACTGACCATTATTTACTGGGAGACTGCTAGTACACACTCCAGATTTACACTCCAGAAAAATGCAGCTGCAATATTTTTCACTGTGCTCAATTAGCCTCACTGATGCCCAGGACCTCTTTGCAGTTTGATGTGTTGTAAACATCATGCAGGTTATTATGGAGGTCATTTGGTGGCTAGCATAATTTTCTCCAATCCCCTTTGCACTCTGAGCAATTACTGTCTGCAAATAATGTTATCTGCTGCAAAAGTTGTTTCCTTCCATATCTTTTAAAAAACAAATGTCATAGTGAAAGACAGTTTGGACCCTGATGAGATTCCAAGTTACTTTGTATCTCATCTGGATCCAGACTTGATCCAGACTGTTGGCAAAGGTTATTATAAATGCAACAAGAAATATCTTTTAAAAAGATATTCAGCGGCATTCAAATATTGACATAATGTACAAAACAATAATGATATTAAATCTCTGCCAACTTAATTTCAATGTTTCGAGATTCTGTTAGTACAGGGAACTAGATCTATGAAGGGTTGCTTGTAATTATACTAGCAGAGAAGCATGCAATGGAAATGACTTGGAGTAGAATAAGCAATTATGGAAAAAATCAAGTTACTTTTATAGGAAATCACTATTAAAATGTACAATGTCAAAGTATTTTTTTAAAACTATCTGAAGTTAGTTCTTCATTTTACCTATTATAAAAATTTACTTGAAAGCATGTATATTTATATTGATATGAAGATAACTAATTGAATACACTTTAAATAAAGCATACAGAATTTAGTTTTTGTTTGTGCAGAGGCTGTAATTACTTAAAGAAAGGTATTTATCTATAGCCTGGATCAACGCATTAATTGACGTGTGTGCATCATCATTCGTGACACCATTAACTGAATATACATGTATTTTTAAAACAATATAAAGTTAGCTATCTCAACCTAATACTCGATCCAAAGCGCCAGGTGATAGAGCCGTAACAATAGCCTTCAGTAAGTAGCTTTATATCACAGAGAGCGAATAACCAGAGCCTTACTTGGTGCTGTGGTCGGGGATAGTAATTAATACTATTAATGCCACTACTCTAATATACTTAACAACATTTCTTCTTTATTTCCTATAGCATTGCCTGTGAATTATGGTGGTTTTGGCAAACTACCTGTTCGTCAAAGTGGATGTGATCAAACGTGGTATTAAATTGATAGCAAAATGATAATAAATGTTTAAAAGTTTAATAGTGGTTTTGGCAAACTGGCAATAATGCTCAGCAATCATTACCATGAGGTGATAAGTACGATAATGGGTTAGGAACTGATATAAAGTATTGACACACCAAAAATTGAATAGTCAAAATTGATCCACACCTTTTGAGGATAATAGATCTACATGTATATAGTTTTATTCAGTAATATTGTTTATGTATTATATACTCTAGTTTTGATAATGACCAAAGTAATAAATAATTCATATTGTTTTACCGGTCATGGTAATAAACAACTATGTGACTACAGTATTGTACATGTATTTGAATCCACCAAAAGTTGAACTAAACAACATTTTGACTGAAAACAAAAAGCATAAAGTGAGTGGCAAACAGTTTGGACCAAGACTAAAATCAAAACTGAATGGGATAGTAAATCATTAGTAATGTGTTATGCGGTCTGGGGCTGTTTTAATGACTAAACAATGTGACTATAGTATTTGAAAGCACCTCTTTATCACTCATTGTACCCACGGTTGAGTAAGTGTGAATATGTCACCTGCTTAGCTAATATCCTGATCTGTATAAACCAAAAAAAATGGACCACATATCAATATTTAACATACAGATAGTTATTTAATGATTTTGATTATTCAATTTTTGCTTTTTAATACAAATTTTCAATTTTTGCCGAAACGTCCTAGGCCGAATAAATAGATGGCCAAAACGTCCTGGGTCGAAACATCCGGGGCGAAACTTCCTATGCCGAAACGTCCTACATTCAGTTTGGCCATGTGTAGAGGCATTATAAAAAGGCTGTATGCCAGTCAAGGGATTAACTAATGAAAATATGGTTTACTAGAAAATACTAGTAGGTCATATGCAAATTACAATGTAACATAGTTTCTGATTGGTGGAAAACTAGAACAAAAGTGAAAATAGACAGCTAACCGCTGAAAAAAAACCCAAAGCAAGTAGCTGGTGTAATATTAGCAGGCTAAAGGTATAGGACCTTTGAAGAGTGAGTGACCAGCCATAAGCATATTGACTAGGGATAATTGCAGATCACTTATGCATATGGATGGGTTTTCTTGGTTCACTGAACTTTTATATAACCAGGGCTAAATGCTAGCTAACCCAAAGTAAATAGCAAGCTCATTTTGGCTAGCATTAAGTTTGCAACAAGCTTGCAGTTGCAAGCCAATTAAGGGAGACTGGCATATCTCTAGTTAAACATTTACTGGTGTCTATTTTTAGCATACATTTAAAGGTAGGTTATCTCCCTTTTTGATAACAACTGGAGCAGACCCAAACAAAGAAAATTGCTATTTTTAGATGTCGCCTGTTGCACATTAATTAGGACAATTAACCCTTTACTCCATAAATAGGCCTTTCTACACCTTTGCAAACAGAGTAGACCCTGATTAGATGGCTTATGTTGTAGCCATCTGATCAATCTGCTGTTTGCTTATGATATGATATAGTGCAAATTGCATTACATTATTTTCATTTTGTGTACAATATACTTATAATATGTTTACTAACCCTTTCCCTCATGTTAACACCTTTTCACACATTTGCAAACAGAGCAGACCCAGATCAGATGGCTCCTATAGCAGCTGTCTGATCAGGGTCCACTCTGTTTGTCAATGGAATCTGAAAGATGTTTCTTTACTTTCTAAAATGGCTACACTGTCCCACCTTCCATATTTCATTATAACTATTTTGTCCATGAATATTCAGTAGGTATTTAAATTTTGAATAAACATAGAACAGGGGAAGGGTTGAAAATAAATTAAGATATGAATAATAATAACTCATGAAGGTGTAATGAAAATATCTGAAATTTTGAATATAAGTACATGTATAGATTAATTTATTCTTTCTGAAATTCAACCAATTTGCCCAGGGAGAGGGTTTACATATACAGTAAACTCCCTGAAAACCGGACCCCTTCCGGACTTGGACAGAAGTCCGGTTTTCTGAGAGTTCCGGTATTCAGGGAGTTGACTAAAACTATGAAGTTAACGTATCCGTAACCTTCCTTCCAAAGTGTAGTGGTCTAATCATAAGGGATATCTGTTATTTATGTCTCTTAGAGTATTATCTTATAAAAGTTCTCTATTCAAAATGATTTTATTTTCATTGTTCATTATAATCTATCCAATGAATTAGATCATTATATTCTCGTTTTCAACAAACTATCAAATGAAATCGTCGTCATAATTTTCACTGTCATTATACAATATTGATTTCAAACTGATAATACATGTAGTTAGAGTCATTAGATTAGTGTTTTTCACACCTAGATAGGTAATATAGTTTCCACTTATATGAAAACAATGGTGCTGCAAAGCACCTGTGATTTGCACACCAATCAAACATAGGCCTTAAGCTAAGTTTACAATACACACTACTCTGACATGTTGTTTGCAAAAGTCCTGTCCGGTATTCAGAGAACTAATATAGAACAAAACCGGTCCGCAGCTATAGAAAAGGGTCCGGTATCCGGAATTCAGAGAGTCCGGTTTTCAGGGAGGTTTTTGCATTGAACCAATAGGAGAAAAATACGGGGCTTCGATAATCGTCCGGTATTCAGAGAAATCCGGTTTTCAGAGAGTCCGGTTTTCAGGGAGTTTACTGTATACTTTTGTACATGCCCTTCTATAGATTGACATTGTTATATGTTTTCATTTTTTAATTTTTTTTCACTTGAGGTCCTCTACAAAAGTTACATAAATTATGCCCCTTGGGTCAAAATTTGCCCGCCCCAGGGCCGGGTGGTTTTCTATAGAAACACATAGTGAAAACTTTGAAAATCTTCTCCTCTGATTGTCTAGTGAGCGATGTCAGGGCCTTTCAGGCCCTCTTGTTTATTCATATGACATAAAAAATCTAATTACTATTCATGTCATCATTTCTTATTACCTGAATATGCTATAGGGAAAGGGTTAATATCAAAATAACCAAACACACAAGTTGCTAATGCATATCTTATTTCATAACATTCTACATGAAATAGTCAAACCTATTACGTACTGTTCAAAAATTATTACAGATATTAAACAATGGTATGCAATCAGCACTTGTGTAAGCTAGTATATGTTGATATAATTCATGCATACAGTATAACATGTTTTAATCGATCAATAATTCATTGAAGATGGTTGTCTTAATAAGCAGGTTGTTGCTTAACACAGGACAATAGTAATGAATAAATATCCAGTTGGAGCTTTCTGCATTACTATTTGACCTGCATTAAGCTATCACCTGCCTTAGAGAACCATAATTTTGGATGACAACATTAAACCGGTTCTACTAAAACGATGGATTGTCACTATCTACTGTAGGCAACCAATAAAAATGGACTGAAGAACAAATTCATAAACATTACATGTTTATACTACCACTACTATAACTACTAATTATTAGTTCCTTACAGGTGAAAGTCAAATAGGAATATAGTTTGTGTATTCGTTTGTCTGTCTGTCTGTTCATCTGTCCATCATTCTGCATCAATCAGTTGTCCAGACTTTTTTTCTAAGCGTTATGAGATACATGTATCAACTTTATTTTTGGTATAAAGCTGCATCTAGATGAGTTGCAGCTAATAAAAATCGAATCTAAATCCCATTGAATATTTGTTTCTTGATTTATAGCCCTTGGACTTGACAATTTTCGGTTAAAATTACTTAAAATAAAAAGCTGTTACGAACGTTTTGAAAGATCTCATGTTTGTGATCTTTGATTGAATATTATGTCAGAAGTTATATATTTTATTCAATAAGTATAATGCACAGAGTAGTGTATTAATGTGCAGGATATAACTTAGGGCTTTTCATTAACATTTTCCTCTAAAGATAAGCCTTTGCAAACAGAGTAGACCAAGATCAGATAGCTCCTATAGGAGCCGTCTGATCAGGGTCTGCTCTGTTTGCTTTTTATATATTACAGATATGACTCTACACATTCTGTCGTGTCCAACATTTCACGTGCTTATATGTCATTGTACAAATGAAGCTAATTTATATTCAGGACATTATTTCTTACACGACTATTCATAGAGTAAATTCGATTTGGAGTGGACTATTGCATTGTTTTCAATGTTCCCATAACTTGTTCAGCTGCGAATACGACTACTGCTACTACTACAACCAATACTACTACTGATACTAATAGTCTACTACTACAACTACTACTATCACTACTGCTGATAGAACTAGTGCTGCTGAGCACTACTAATAATATTGCTGCTAATACCAGCAACAACCTACTACAAGTATGTGTTTGTACCACTTCAATTTCTCTACTTCTGCTACTATAGTACTACTACTATACTACTTACTACAGCTAACAGTAATTCTACTAATAGTATTAAGAACTGCTACTGCTATTATTATTATGGATAATAATAACACCATTTCTACTTTTACTACTTCCACTAATTATACAGATGCAACTTCTAATAATACAACTAATTTCCTAGTTCTACTCATACTACTGACACTGAGCTCTAGTATTATTACTAATATACTGTAATAAAACTACTGCTGCTGTTGCAGCTGCATATCATTACTTCTTTTTAAAAAAATATGTTGCTATTAATAGAAATTTTGTTAATACTTTTGAGTATTCATTAATGGTAATAATCTGAATAAAAATTAATAAAAAATGTAAATAATTTGAATAAATTTAACTCTATAACTTGGTGTTTCAAAATTATCTTCATAATCATCATCAGTAATAGTAGAATGTAGTAGGATCATATTCTACTTATTCATCATTTCATGTAGCCGGGTAGATCTAGCAAAAATATCTCAATTATCACAATCATAATTAATTATGATATATCGTTGTGTATATCGTTGTTGAAACACTTGTTACTGCCCGCATTTTATCGTTCTTGGGGCCGCAATCCAATATTTCACATTGTTTTAGGATTAAGCCCCTTGATACTAATTATAGCAACAGAAAGTTTCGTAACCAAAACTTACCGGCGATGCTAAAGAAGCCCCTTTTCACATCCAACACCTCTTCATCAGAGGGAAACTGGACATACTCATTGAGTTTCATACATAACACGGTGGTCGTTCTCTTCACTGCTCTACACACAGAGGATCTTGACACACCGTGAAGATCACCGATGATCAAATAATGAGCTCCAGTTGCGTAGAAACTCAGTGTCACCAAAAACATCAACAACGGTGGGAGTGGCTGAGAACGATTGGTGTCTGTGTCTAATGCTTCGGCCATAGAGTTCAGCATCAGCAGGATTGATTCTGGATAGAACCGATATCTGTCTCTAACGTCCTCCCTCGAAAGAATTTCCAAAGGATTGGATCTATCGCGAAATATTCGCTAGATCGGTTCAAATCGTCGCAAACGGTGCAGACGTCTTTGAAAGTCAGCCATATTTAAGACTGTTGTGAATATTTAAGACAGAGTGATAGTGTTCTTAAATTAACAGACTTAAGAACGATATTTAGACATACTGCTAAGCCTGCTAATGTTCGTGAAACGCACTGAATATTTAAGACTGCTAATTTAAGTCTCTTACTAAGTCTGTTAAGGATTTAAGACATTTAGTGGACTTAAGAATGTTCGTGGAACGGGGCCCTGGTCGTGTTTTCAACGTTGGAGACTTATTATCCGAGATTATTTTCAATGTCTAAACTTGAAAAGTTACCTTATATATCATAGTTCTAACGTTGAAATTATTTTTATGCCGCCAAAGCTATACCCCCAAAGCTAGGCTTTGGCGGCATATAGTGATCGCACCGTGCGTGGGTGTGTGTGTGTGTGTGGGGGGGGGGGGGGGGTGTGTGTGTGGGTGGGTGTGTGGGTGTGTGTACCTTTTGTCCGGAGTATATTTCCTTTGTCACATCAGCTACGGATACCAAATTTGGTGTGTGAGTTCATCTTGGGATGGCGGAGTGTCGCATACCATTTTCATTTCACTGTGACCTTGACCTTGACCTTTGACCTTGATTTTACAAAAAGTTTGTCCGGAGCATATCTCCTATACCTTACCAGCTACGGATCCAAAATTTACAAACAGCTTATACCTTACCAGCTGCAAAAAGCTTTTCCGGAGTATATCTCCTATACTTTACCAGCTACGGATTCCAAATTTGGTGTGTGAGTTCATCTTGGGATGGAGGAATGTCGCGTACCATTTTCAGGTCACTGTGACCTTGACCTTGACCTTTGACCTCGATTTTACGAAAAGCTTGTCAGGAGCATATCTCCTATACCTTTCCAGCTACGGATCCAAAATTTGGTATGTGAGTTCATCTTGGGATGACGGAGTGTCGCGTATCATTTTCAGGTCACTGTGACCTTGACCTTTGACCTTGATTTTACAAAAAGCTTATACCTTACCAGCTGCAAAAAGCTTGTCCGGAGTATATCTCCTATACTTTACCAGCTACGGATTCCAAATTTGATGTGTGAGTTCATCTTGGGATGGAGAAATGTCGCGTACCATTTTCAGGTCACTGTGACCTTGACCTTGACCTTTGACCTCGATTTTACAAAAAAGGTTGTCCAGAGAATATCTCCTATACCTTACCAGCTACGGATTCCAAATTTGGTGTGTGAGTTTATCTTGGGATGGCGGTGTGTCGCGTACCATTTTCAGGTCACTGTGACCTTGACCTTTGACCTCGATTTTACACAAAGCTTGTCGGGAGCATTTCTCCTATACCTTACCAGCTACGGATTCCAAATTTGGTTTGTGAGTTCATCTTGGGATGGCGGAGAGTCGTGTACCATTTTCAGATCACTGACCTTGACCTTTGACCTCAATTTTACAGTCCGGAGCATATCTCCTATACCTTACCAGATACAAAAAGCTTGTCCAGAGCATATCTCCTATACCTTACCAGCTACGGATTCCAAATTTGGTGTGTGAGTTCATCTTGGGATGGCGGAGTGTCGCATACCATTTTCAGGTCAATTTGCTCTTGACCTTTGACCTTGATTTTACTAAAGGCTTGTCCGGAGCATATCTCCTATACCTTATCAGTTACAGATTCCAAATTTGTAATTATTGGACAGGTATGCTTAGGCAAACAGTGTAGACCCAAATCAAACTACAGGGTCTACACTGTTTGCTACTACATTAGCATGAATCAGACATTATAAAGAGCTCTAAATACTATTCATACATGGGTAGGCCATGCTGTTCAAATACTTGCAGTGTCAGAACTTTCAGATGAATTACAGCATTATAACAATATAGACCCATATCGGACAGCTCCTGTAGGAGCTACTGGGTCTTCATTGCTTGCTTACAACACTACCTAAATCAGATGCTATACATGCTTATGCAAAGAATGTAGATCCATATTAGGTAACTTCTGTTGCAGCTGTCTAAGAGCCAGTGTTACATGAAACTTTGACCATGCGTTTAGAATTGACTGAGGGTATGTTTTTAACGTTAAGGATCGACATAGGGTCTTTCTTAAGTGTTAAGAATCAACTTAACAGTAACAATCAACACAGTATGTTTTTTTAATATTGAAATTTGACCCCGTGTCTTTTTTTTTTAAACGTTAAGAATTTACCCAGGATCTGTTTTTAACGTTGACAATCAACCCAGGGTCCTTTTTAACGTTGAGAATGACTTAGGGTCCTTTTTAACTAAGTTTTGACCCTTGGCTCTTTTCTTAGCTATCATAATCGTCAAAGGTTCTGTTTCTAATGTTAAGAACTGACTCCTGTGTCATTTTTAACAGCATCAAAATTTCATGTTCCACCTGCATTACATTGTATTGTTTTTCCGCCAAAATGCATTTCGGTGTCAAACACTTTGGGGGCATTTGTCACCCGTGACGACTCTCTTGTTGTCTATGTTATGTTTCTGTGTGTGTGTTTGAATGGTACTTTTTTGTTACGGCTATGTTTAAACATCGACGAGTTACAAATCCATCTTTTCAACATTCGATAGGTCATTCTTTAAGCTTTAAAAGTTCATAAATATAAAAGTCACCATATGCTAAGTTTCCAACTATAAATAGTTACCATATGCTTAGTTTACTACTCTAAAACTATGTTTCCAACTATAAAACTCTTCTATATACTACTATAAATATTATCGTACACCAAATTTCCAACTATAAAGATTACCATATGCTAAGTTAGCCACTATAAAAAAATACCATGCTACGTTAACATCTATAAAAGTCACTGTATGCTAAGTTTATAGCAATAGAAGTCATCATATGCTAAGTTTCCAACTATAAAAGTTACCATTATGTAAGGTATACAACTATAAAAGTCATTGTATGCTAAAGTTTCAAACATAATAGGTACCAAGTACTAAGTTTACTACTATAAAAATTATCATATGTTTAATTTTAACTATAAAAGTTACCGTTATGTCTAAATTTCAATGCTAAAAGTACATGATTCAAGGCAGGGTTGTCAACTTGAAAACGTTCTTACAATAATAATTTGCATACATTCATTCATGCTGAATGTCAGACATTAATTGAAATGCTGTCCACATCTCTGGAAAGTTGTTAAGTTGTTACATGCGACGTATCTAATGTTACACCCGCAAATGACATGTATAGTTGCAAAAGATAGCAGTGAATGTTGACATAGAATGTGTTTACACAGTTAACGGTGAATGTTGACATAGAATGTGTTTACACAGTTAATGGTGAATGTTGACATAGAATGTGTTTACACAGTTAACGGTGAATGTTGACATGGCAAGAGTCTACAATGTTTTAATATGTGCGGCTTAAGAGTTGTGGATACATAATGTCAGACATATGTATACCCTCCATTTCTGTTTCAGATACTTCAAGGTTTTCGTCGACGGCATTGTTCTTATACACATTTTTCTCATTGCCTTTTTTGTGGAAGGCATTGAATTAGTGTTCTGTGTCGTGTTTGTCCTGGAAATACTTCTCAAAGTTTACACGTTTGGACCTCGAAAGTACTCCAGGAAAATCCTGAACTGGTGAGATCATTGCATCATATTGATTTTTTCGTTGGTTGTCTGACATTCTTAAGCTGTTGTATAGAGCTCATGGTGGCCGGGGTAGGGGTGTCTGATACAAAGGACCCTCTATGGGCTCCTTGCTTCTTTTAAGTGCCTAGCGAAAAGCAACGATACACAGTGGGATTTTAAACCATACCCAGTCATATTTATGTTTCGAAAAAAAACACCTTCAATACTACCTGACTTCAGCATTCAGGCAAATAGCACTTCGCAAAAAGCATTTAATTCTATTTCACTTTGGCTAGCATTTAGAAAATAGAATTTTGCTAGTAGCGTGTTATTATTTTTGATTTAAGCATTTTGATGTTTCATACAGTGTGTTCCCAGAGCAACTCACTATAACCTTACTCTGGTTTGCTTAAGTACCTAGTAAATAGTGTAGCCTTATTCATGTATCAGCAGCCTTATTGATGTATCAGCTGCTCGGGGTAATACACTGTTTGCTAATTTGTTGTGCTTAGAATTCCCATGTTTGTACTCAAAACAATTGTTTATCATTGTTTTTATACCCCCACAAACAGAGTTTGAGGGGGGTATACTGGAATCAGCCTGTCGGTTGGTCGGTCGTCGGTCGTTGGACGTCGGTCGTTGGTCTGTCCGCAAAATCTTGTACTTTCAACTCCTCCTTCAGTTTCAAACTGATTCATTTTATACTTGGCATAAATGTTACTCAGGTGTAGTAGATGTGCAAGACACAAATTTCAGGTCTCTATGACCTTGACCTTGACCTTTGGCCTTGAAATTGGTCTTGAAATTGGCAGGCAAAATCTTGTACTTTGAACTCCTCCTTCAATTTCAACCTGATTCACTTGATACTTGGCATAAATGTTACTCAGGAGTAGTAGATGTGCAAGGCACAAATTTCAGGGCTCTGTGACCTTGACCTTGACCCTTGTCCTTGAAATTGGTCTTGAAATTGGCAGGCAAAATCTTGTACTTTGAACTCCTCCTTCACTTTCAACCTGATTCACTTGATACTTGGCATAAATGTTACTCAGGAGTAGTAGATGTGCAAGACACAAATTTCAAATCTCTGTGACCTTGACCTTTGGCCTTGAAATTGGTCTTAAAATTGGCAAGCAAAATTTTGTACGGTGAACTCCTCCTTCACTTTCAACCTGATTTACTTGATACTTGGCATAAATGTTACTCAGGAGACTTGGCATAAATGTTACTCAGGAGAAGTAAATGTGCAAGACACAAATTTCAGGTCTCTGTGACCTTGACCTTGACCTTTGGCCTTGAAATTGGTCTTGAAATTGGCAGGCAAAATCATGTACTTTGAACTCCTCCTTCAATTTCAACCTGATTCACTTGATACTTGGCATAAATGTTACTCAGGAGTAGTAGATGTGCAAGACACAAATTTCAGGTCTCTGTGACCTTGACCTTGACCTTTGGCCTTGAAATTGGTCTTGAAATTGGCAGGCAAAATCTTGTACTTTGAACTCCTCCTTCACTTTCAACCTGATTCACTTGATACTTGGCATAAATGTTACTCAGGAGTAGTAGATGTGCAAGACACAAATTTCAGGTCTCTGTGACCTTGACCTTGACCTTTGGCCTTGAAATTGGTCTTGAAATTGGCAGGCAAAATCTTGTACTTTGAACTCCTCCTTCAATTTCAACCTGATTCACTTGATACTTGGCATAAATGTTACCCAGGAGTAGTAGATGTGCAAGACACAAATTTCAGGTCTCTATGACCTTGACCTTTGGCCTTGAAATTGGTCTTGAAATTGGCAAGCAAAATCTTGTACTTTGAACTCCTCCTTCACTTTCAACCTGATTCACTTGATACTTGGCATAAATGTTACTCAGGAGTAGTAGATGTGCAAGACACAAATTTCAGGTCTCTGTGACCTTGACCTTGACCTTTGGCCTTGAAATTGGTCTTGAAATTGGCAGGCAAAATCTTGTACTTTGAACTCCTCCTTCACTTTCAACCTGATTCACTTGATACTTGGCATAAATGTTACACAGGAGTAGTAGATGTGCAAAACACAAATTTCAAATCTCTGTGACCTTGACCTTTGGCCTTGAAATTGGTCTTGAAATTGGCAGGCAAAATCTTGTACTTTGAACTCCTCCTTCACTTTCAACCTGATTTACTTGATACTTGGCATAAATGTTACTCAGGAGTAGTAGCTGTGCAAGACACAAATTTCAGGTCTCTGTGACCTTGACCTTTGGCCTTGAAATTGGCAAGCAAAATCTTGTACTTTGAACTCCTCCTTCAATTTCAACCTGATTCACTTGATACTTGGCATAAATGTTACTAAGGAGTAGTATATGCGCAAGACATAAATTTCAGGTCTCTGTGACTTTGACCTTGACCTTTGTCCTTGAAATTGGTCTTGAAATTGGCAAGCAAAATCTTGTACTTTGAACTCCTCCTTCACTTTCAACCTGATTCACTTGATACTTGGCATAAATGTTACTCAGGAGTAGTAGATGTGCAAGACACAAATTTCAAATCTCTGTGACCTTGACCTTTGGCCTTGAAATTGGTCTTAAAATTGACAAGCAAAATCTTGTACTTTGAACTCCTCCTTCACTTTCAACCTGATTTACTTGATACTTGGCATAAATGTTACTCAGGAGTAGTAGATGTGCAAGACACAAATTTCAGGTCTTGTCCGGAGCATATATCGTATACTCTATTATCTAGCATTACTAAACCTGTTGTGTCAATACATATTGGGTAGTAGATATTCAGGTCTCTGTGACCTTGAACTGAATACCTGGCCTTGAAATGGAAAAAGAACCAGTGTCATTCTGCAAAATCAGACCAGCGCGAACATTTTCATTTTGGCATGAAACATGGGGATTTCGTGTCACAAATCCTCCTTCAGCTTTAAAGTTTTCATATGTTTGTTGCAAGCATTACAGAATTATCTCTCCTTTAACTTTGAGTAATTATGTGTTTTAGTCCTGTTACATGGATAGTTGGTGTCACAAACTTGGATTTGCAATCAAAGCTGCCATGTGGGGGTATTCATCACCTTTAGTGATAGTTCTAGTTATTTATGTTTATTTCACTTTAGCATTTAGCATAAAGGCATTTAGCCAAAAAGCGACTTTAGCATTCATATCTCTAGCATGCAGGTGTAATGAGGAAAAGTGACCCCGTAGTAGATCAACCGGGTGGGTCGATATATTATATAGTACTATGACCCCCGGTAATTTTACTATAAACTCTATAGTGACTCCCTTGCCATAATATAATGACCCCCCCCCCCCCCCCCCCCCTTATAATATTGTGACCCACTCTTTTTATTGTAGTAGGTCGATCGGGGTGTCTATATATTTTATAGTTCTATTACCCCCGGTCATTTTACTATAAAATATAGTGACTCACTTGACAAAAAACATCCACCAGGGGGTTGATATATTATATGGTACTATGACCCCATGCTATTTTACTACATGTATAAAATATAGTGACTCCCTTGCCAAAATGCATCCACCACAGGGGTCAATATATCATATAGTACTATGACCCCAGGCCATTTTATAATAAAATATAGTTACTCCCTTGGCATAATATAATAAACCCACCTTATGATATTTTGACCCACTCTGTTCATCGTAGGGGTCACTTTTTCTCGTATTATAAAGTCTCTAAGCGCGGATCCAGCGGGGAGGGGGCAGTGTGGGTGGTTCGGACCCCATCGATTTTCTCTACTTGGGAAAAATACTTTTTTAAAAAGTGGAACATAATGCATATTTTGCTGGTCATTTCATATAACCAGCCCCCCTCCCGTGGTCACACAACGTTGATTGAACGTTTTTTCAACGTATACGACGTTGATTCAATGTTTATCAACGCTAAATCAACATTGAAACAACTTCTCGTGCCTACGGGTTGGGATTTATTGGACACCCTCCCCCACCCCCCTCTTTCGGAAAATATTCTGGATTTGGGCATTGTGTCTAAAATTAACTTTGAACTAAAACACTGTTAGACCACATTCGTAACGGATCACATTTGTAACAGATATTTTACGAATGACTATGTGATCCCATTCGTAACAGGTAAAATGTGTTACAAATGTGAGTGTCCGACATGGGGGTTTACATAAGAATCACATATGTAACAGGTTGAGTTCCTGAATGACAATGTTAAATTAGTTAATAGTAATTGGATTATCATTGTATATGTTCCTATAGTTCCCTGAGGGAACTGTCTCAACTTTTCACAACCTTAACAGCACATTTTAAAGATACAATGTGCATGTAATATGTTTTAGGATACCTGCCTAAAATATATTGAAGAGTTTCCATTTTTCATAGAACTTGTCATATACGTGTACATGCACCTAGGCAATGATGTTAATGTGTGACTTTGATTAAATAAATATTACTTCTTAGTTTCTTTATTTGCTTTTAATTGAGTAATTAATACACTATGCCAAATATTTTAGCAATTATAAATCTAATGATATACCTTTAGGAAAGAAACCTTTAGCCATTTCTTTTGTTGATATTTAGTTTGCTGTTAAAATTTGAACATTGTTTCATTTTTGCGATGAGAGATGATGCACATGCACTTTTTAGCTTCCTTTTCTGTATGAAATTTGACGTGTTACAAATGTGATTGTATGTCACATCAAAAATAGACATCGATCACATTCGTCACAAAATGTGTTACATGTGTGCTTGATTTCCGGATCACATTTGTAACACATGTTACGAATGTGATCACATTCGTAACATGTGTTACGAATGTAATTTGTTACGAATGTGGTCTAACAAAGCACTCCCATCGACATTTTTTAACATTACACTTAAATGATCTTATCTACAAACCATACTCAAGAACACAAACTTTTCTGTTGTATCAACACTTATCCCATTAAAGAAGTTTGGTTCCAAATGTTGTTTGTTTGTTTGCGTTCCCCAAGGAGAATAGGGTATGCATTGCGTGGTGCTGCGGTTTTGGGTAGAAGGCGCCTGTGAGGCCCGGCACCACCGACTTCAGTTCTCTTGGGTTTTCTGTCAGGGCCCCATATACAGTTGGTGGAGACATTTATAATAACTAAGTAAGAATCTACTTCACTTTTATGCACACTGTTATCTCGTATGTGAGTTTAGTTTCTTATACGTAAGGGGGTCATTGTACTATGCCTCACTCGGTCATAGTACTATAACCGGGGATCATAGTACTATATAATAACTCGACTACCGGTCGATCTACTATGGGGTCAGTTTGTTATATGAGGGGTCAGACTTTTACATGTGAGGGAGTCATAGTACTACGACTCTCCTGGTCATAGTACTATAACGGGGTGTGTGTTCATAGTACTATATGATACATCGACCCCTAGTCGGTCTACAACGGGGGTCACTTTTCCTCATTAATGTCTAGGTCATTCTCGCTTGACAACTTTTAACTTTAGGGAGCAATGCGTATTAACTAGCATTAATGATTTACCGTTTTATTTTACAGGCTTGATGTGCTTGTGACGATAGTTGAATTAGGAGCCTTCGGTTTCAGCGACATCATGACAGGTAATAAGAATGATTATTGCCAGTAGTAGCTATATTTCTTAGTGGAATTGTTTAAAGATTTCTAATAGATTTCTTTTTGTGGACAATGTGTACCTGTACATGTGTACCTGTACAAGAGGAGCATTGTTTGCTTAACCATTTCTTTCATATAAACGCATTTCCACGCATCTGCAAACAGAGTACACCCAGATCAAACGGCTCCTATAGGTTTCTATTCAGTTTCTAAAATGGCTACCATGTTTCACCTTCCATATTTCATTATATGAAGTATTTCGTCCACAAGTTGGCTTCCTTTAAAAAGAAGTCAAGGCTAGGTCTGTAGCAGTTTCTTATCAAACAGTTGCTATATACAGGTGCCATTTGACAAGGGTTTGGCACCGGATCGTAAATGGGTTTCTATAAATAACTATCGTACATTCAAATAGTATGTGTGCTATGAGTAGGACGAAGACGGTGTCTATCACGCGCCACTGCCTAGGAGATAACATGCTTTTAAATAATATAAAGTTACGGAAAAGGATTTGTCTGGCATACGGCGTCGGCCCTGTATGCGTTCACTTCTGGGTCGTTGCAAGTAGTTCTTTGAAAAATATGTATTCTGTGCATTGGAATTTATCCAGTCATATTCTCTTGTGACGTGTGCGGATAATTTTAGGTTTATTAGAATAGAATAGAATACAGAATAGATTTTATTTACCAATGATTGACCCTCTCGGGTTACAAATCAATGCATACTAAAAGATTTATGACTGAACATAACTGACATGAAACTAAAACACATGTATCATAAATAAACTTAGGCACATAATGAAAAATCAAATATCAACAACAATACATTTTGTTCATCTTGCTGTCTCATGAATATCAAAATCACTAGAAATGCCTGTGAAAACATTGGTTTAGATACCTAGCAAGCACCTCTAAGTGGGCCACATATTAGGTTACTTCCGGTAGTAGAAGGTTTATTAGGATAGTCAGAGACATAAACATACATAGGTCTCTGGGTTAGTAGCCGTTTCTAAGGCATAATCATTCTATGACCATAGAACTGTTTTTTTCTGTAAATACGCATACATGTTCACGGAATAATAGAAAAATAACCAATAGAATTATATAAAAAAAAAAAAAAAAAAAAAAAAATGGGGGAAATAAAAGAAAATATTTTTTGGTTACAGGTGAATTCGAACCCACGCCGAAGCATAAAAAAGCGAATCTAGTACATAACATACAACGCGCTCTAGTCCATTACACTACTGAGGCTGCTATGTTAAACCATGCTCATTTATCAGTTATATTAATTAATCCACCGCTGGGAAAACGCGTTTTTAGCTCACCAGAGCACAAAGTGCTCAAGGTGAGCTATTGTGATACCCCTGTGTCCGGCGTCCGTCGTCCGTCTGTCCGTCTGTCCGTCTGTCCGTCTGTCTGTCTGTCTGTCTGTCCGTCTGTCCGTCTGTCTGTCCGTCAACAATTTCAAAGGACTTCTTCTCTGAAACCGACTGCCCAATTGTAACCAAACTTTGTCAGATACATACTGTGGGTGGGTGCTTCAAAAGTTGTTAAAAGATAGTGGGTGGGGTCATCGGTCCTGTTGCCATGGCAACCGTACACAATATCTAGAAAAATCTTCTTCTCCAGAATGACTTGTCCGATTTGAATATAGTTTTCACCAAAATGTTTCTCAGTTGATAGACTTTAAAAGTTGTTAAAAGAATTTTGATCCGGCAAAAAACATGGCCGCCAGAGGGCTTTGTCATTTTTTCCATATATGGTAATATGGAATTTTCATAGGAAAATCTTTAAAAATCTTTTTCTCGGAAACTGTAAAGCCTAGACCTTTAATATTTGGTATGTAGCATGATCTTATGGTCCTCTACAAAGATTGTTCAAATTATGGCCCCCGGGCCAAAAATGGCCCCACCCAAGGGCTTATTAGTTTTTCATAGGAAAATCTTGAAAAAATCTTCTTCTCTGAAACTGTAAGGCCTAGACCTTTGATATTTGGTATGTAGCATGATCTTATGGTCCTCTACAAATATTGTTCAAATTATGACCCCCGGGCCAAAAATGGCCCCGCCCAAGGGCTTATCAGTTTTTCATAGGAAAATCTTTAAAAATCTTCTTCTCTGAAACTGTAAGACCTAGACTTTTGATATTTGGTATGTAGCATGATCTTATGGTCCTCTACAAAGATTGTTCAAATTATGACCCCCGGGCCAAAAATGGCCCCGCCCAAGGGCTTATCAGTTTTTCATAGGAAAATCTATAAAAATCTTCTTCTCTGAAACTGTAAGGCCTAGACCTTTGATATGTGGTATGTAGCATGATCTTATGGTCCTCTACAAAGATTGTTCAAATTATGACCCCCGGGCCAAAAATGGCCCCACCCAAGGGCTTATCAGTTTATCATAGGAAAATCTTTAAAAAATCTTCTTCTTTTAAATTGTAAGACCTAGACCTTTGATGTTTGGTATGTAGCATGATCTTATGGTCCTCTACAAATATTGTTCAAATTATGACCCCTTGGCCAAAATTGGCCCCGCCCAAAATCTTTAAAAATCTTTGTGGTCCTCTGCCAAGAATGTTTAACTTATTACCCTGACCACTGGGCGAAACTTGGCCCTGCCCCAGGGCTTATCAGTTTTTCTTTGGAAAAATATAAATATTTTTCTCTGAAACCATAAGGCTTAGACCTATAATTAATGGCATATTTCTCTACCAAAGGTGTACACATGATTTCTTGTGGTCAAAAATGGCCCGCCCCTGGGGTTATGTCTGGTGAGCGCTTCAGGGCCTCATGGCCCTCTTGTTTAAAAGAATCAAGTCAGGAAGCAAAAATTAATGGATTAAAAGTAGATGTTTTCTTTTCACTCGCATGATAATTTGATTTAAGAAGGTCTTAAAGGGGCGGAGAACGGCATATACTTAAATAATCTGTTCAGCTCCATCAATTATCAGTTAACATGTCTAAAAACAGAAACTGAGATGTCCGTATCTAGACTTCTAGACTTCTCGTGCCCACTGGGCTGGGATTTGGTGGACACCCCCCTATTTCGGAAAATAATTCTGGATTTGGGTATTGTGCCTAAAATTAACTTTGAACTATATCACCCCATCAACATTTTTGAACATTACACTTAAAGGATCTCATCTACAAACTTCTCTCACAAAATTTTCTGTTGTATCAACACTTTTTCCATTAAAGAAGTTTGTGACCCACTCATTTTATCATAGTAGGTCGACCGAGGGGTCTATATATTTTATAGTACTATGGCCTCCGGTCATAGAGAACTGGGTATGTATTGCGTGGTGCTGCGGTTTTGGGTAGAAATCGCTTGTGAGGTCAAGCACCGCCGACTTTGGCTCTCTTGGGTTTTCTGTCGGGCCCATATACATCTGATGGAGACATTTATAATGATAACTAAATAGGGATTCACTTCACATTTATGTACACTTGTTAGGGTCAGTTTGTAATCTGGTCAGTTTCTTATACGTAAAGGGTCATTGTACACGACTCACTCGGTCATAATACTATTAACTGGGTTCATAGTACTATATACATGTAATAACTTGACCCCGGTCGATCTACTATGGGGGTCAGTTTATTATATGAGGGGTCAGTTTTTATATGTAAGGAGGGGGGGGGTTCATAATACTACGACTCCCCTGGTCATAGCACTATAATCGGTTGTTCTACTATGGGGGTCACGATGAAAGTCACAGTATCGCCCATCTGTACACCTTACTTATTGGAGGGGTGTGTAATAACAGTAGGGGGGGGGGGGTACTGTTATTACACACACCTCCAATACACACACATACACAGGCACAATTGATAGACCATGTCAATCCCTTCTAATGTTGATGCTTGCCACTGTATAGCTAGATCATGTTTTTGTTGACAACTAATGATTGAAACCGACCATGATATTTACAGATGAATGAGTCAGTTAAAACTGATTGCTACTTTCAGATTTTATTTTGTTACTAAGAAATGGGACACAAATTTACATAAAACATATATATGAATACTTTTTACGTTTTTATCATGTTAGACCAGGTCGTTCGAGCGACGTTCGAAGCTATGAAAACCATCCGGATATTTCGAGTCCTTCGGTTATTAGTGCATGTTCAAAGGTAGGCTATCTTTCAAATTCTAACATCTGGATGAGGTTTCCTTTAAAAGATGAGACAAAAATGTGTTAAATCTGCTTACTTATTATATACACAAAAATCCAACCTGAATGTCAATCATTTTGGATCTTGATATATTTCTGGCATATGTGTATCCATAATAACCTTTGCGAATAGTTTTGATTCAAATAAGACACCAAATAATTTTCAAACCTGATGTATTTTCTTAAAATACAGGTTTTATTTGGCGGTGAAATGTGAAGGGGTAAAACATGCTTTATTACATTCGTTTATCGGCAGGGAAAGAGTTATGAAATTGTACTGTCATTGTTTATTGTATGACGCACCATTTGCACAATAATTACAATATCCTAGGTTCTCAAGTGAGAACATGGGTTCTCGGTTGTGATCCTAGATTCCATGTTCGCTAAGTACATAATTAATCTGAAAACCTATGATCTCATTTGAGATGACATTTTTCTGTTGAGAACCTCTGTTCTGGCTATTTATCGGACAAGAGCGAGATCCTAGGATCTCATACCATGATTATTTGCGAACCTGTGTATCACTGGAGCGTGTATCATTAAAGCGTGTATCACTGGAGTGCCTATTTTCTGATGTTACATTTCATATGATGGTATCTTATCGATAAGCAGGTGTTATTACCGAGACAGAAAATTTAGCTTTTTGTGGGGTAAAACGTTAGTTAATCCTTAAAAATGCAACAGATTAAAGTTGTGGCAGACATCAGTGTTTCATCATGAACAGCTTATGTCTGTCTCAACATTAATCCGTTGCATTTTTCACTTCTGGTTCGTCGTTTGAGAAACTGTTGAGCGAGTGTCAATGTCGATGAGACCCTGGCTTACTAGACGTCACATCTGTTACTAGACGTCTCATCTGTATCTGAGACCCTGGGTGACTAGACGTCTCATCTGTATCTGAGACCCAGGGTGACTAGACGTCTCATCTGTATCTGAGACCCAGGGTGACTAGACGTCTCATCTGTATCTGAGACCCTGGGTGACTAGACATGTCATTCTGTATCTGAGACCCAGGATGACTAGACGTCTCATTCTGTATCTGAGACCCAGGGTGACTAGACGTCTCATCTGTATCTGAGACCCAGGGTGACTAGACGTCTCATCTGTATCTGAGACCCAGGGTGACTAGACGTCTCATCTGTATCTGAGACCCAGGGTGACTAGACGTCTCATCTGTATCTGAGACCCAGGGTGACTAGACGTCTCATCTGCGTACAAGCTGTTTGCAAATGTGAGTCATGTCACACTTAGCTTGACAAGAACATAGGATCTGGGAATTACATGTATTTGTGAAACTGGGAACCGAGAACTTAGCTTATTGGGAATGTTTGCAAATGGCTACCAGGAACCTCAGTTCTGAAAACACCTATGATATTAAATGAGATCCTATGTTTCCGCCGATTACCTAGGTGTTCGCCCATTTGCCTCAGTTGTGAACCTAGGATTTCAGTGTTATAATGCACAGGGCGTGCCATACTATTGCATACTTCACATATATTATAGTCATATCCTATCCACCTTACACAGGGTTATACCAAGTTTTCTTAATCCTATCCCTGTTCTACGTTTATTCCAAATTTCAATACCTACTGAATATTCATTGAAATCTAGTTACAATGAAATATTGAAGGTAGAACATTGTAGCCATTTTAGAAAGTAAAGAAACAGATCTATCAAATTCCATTAGCAAACAGAGCAGACCCTGATCAGACAGCTCCTATAGGAGCCGTCTGGTCTGGGTCTACTCTGTTTGCAAATGCGTGAAAACACATTTCAAGGTGGATATCTCACAAGATGCAATGAAATTAGTGTTTAACCCTTTACTCCATAAATGAACATTGCTTCGCTTTTGCAATCAGAGTAGATCCAGATCAGAGGGATCCTATAGGACCCGTCTGATCAGCGTCTGCTTTGTTTGATTATGAAATGATATAGGTATCATTGTACAGTTTCAGTCATGGCCAAAACTTCCTGTGCCCATGTGCTATTATTACAATTAATCGAATGTTCATGATGCCATTATTTCTTACATTAATATTCATGTACATATATGTATTCTCTATCATACATGAATGAATACACGTATATCATGGAGAAAAGGTTTAACTAACACACGCATGCATGCACACACGCACGCACACACACACACACACACACATGTGCGCGTGTGTGTATGATCTATCATACATGACTGAATACATGTATATCATTGTGGAAAGGTTTAATACATATGTATGTATGCTCTATCATACATGACAGAATACATATCATGGTGGAAATGTTTAATACACATGTATGTATGTATGATCTGTCATACAATACACATGTATGTATGCTTAATCATGCATGCCTAAATACATGTATATCATTGTGGAAAGGTTTAATACACATGTATATATGCTCTATGCTACATGGCTGGATATATGTATATCTGCTTCAGGTTCAAGGTGATAACTGATACCCTCCTCAACATTTCACTGTCCATCCTGATGTACGGAGGAATAGTATTTGTAAGTGATTTCTTTTTAAATTGTAACTCATGTGGAGTTGTTGTGGTTTTTTCAAAGAAAAAAATGGGAAGTTTTAAGTCTTGGCACTGTCGTCTGTACAAAATTACTAAATAAATTACATTCGGGGAATACATAATCCTGCTAAACTATTACTATTAGTGAGTGAACTACTATTATAAAGTGTAAAGTTTTATAATAATATACATACCAATGGTTTGCTCTTTAATTTTTGTCTAGAAGATTCAATAAATTCAAGCGCGGGAACTCGCTGTTGATTAAGCTAGTTTCCTTACTATTTTTTGCGCCCTTGAATTTTTTGCCGAGACAAAAATCCATATTATTAGCAAGAGAAGGGTTAAGGGCAAACGTAGACATTTAGTATGTTAAGAAGAATTACTCAAGTAATGTTGTACGAGGGTTCAAACTCAACGTGATTTACACTAAACTCATATAATATCTAATGGACGCGGATGTTGTTTAACGACGAGTCTCGTTTCAACCTTAACGTTGCCAATGGTAGGATACCCGTTTTTCACCGCTGAGATGAATGTTTTATTGATAATTGCTTGTTGGAGAGGGGTCGATTTGGTGGAAAAGTGTTATTGTTTTGAGTGTAATAATGGGAGGGATGAACAACGGACCTGTTTTCCGTTCCATGCAATTTTAATGTCCAGTATTATACTGACGATGTTCTCCGCCAGACGGGCACAAACTATTCCCACCACGCGTATACCTGTAACCTACTACAAGGGCCGACGTGTACGATATGAGACCTTGGACGAAGAACATGAACAAATAGGCCCTACACAACATCCCTGATAGTACAGTTGTAATTATTTATGAATGGAATCCTATTCCAACAACACTAGATGCGATTGAGAAACGTTGCTTTGATTTATAGGCACAAATTAATTTAAACACATAACAAGAGGGCCATGATGGCCCTGATATCGCTCACCAGACAATCAGGAGAAGATTTTCACTATGTTCTATAGAAAACTGGCCACCCCTGGGGTGGGGCTTTATTTCTTAGCATGACTTGACTGAAATTAGCACACAGTTTGGATTCTGATCTGATGCATACCTGTATGTAACTTCATATGTGGTTTGTACATGAGTTAATTATGTCTCCCCCATTTATGGGGAGACATATTGTTTTTGCCAGAGTTGTCCGTCCGTCTGTCTGTCCGTCACAAACTTGTGTCGCGTGTATCTCTGAAACCAGTTGGGCTAGAGTCACCAAACTTCACAGGAATGTTCACCAGCATGAGTTGTTGTGCACCTGGGGTTTTTGAATTGTCTCCCCCTGATAACTTTGGAGTTATTGCCCCTGATGACTTAAAATTAGAAAAACTTTGTGTCGCGCGTATCTCTGAAACCGCTAGTACTAGAGTCACCAAACTTCACAGGAATGTTCACCTGCATGAGTTGATGTGCACCTATGTTTTTTGAATTGACTCCCCCTGATAATTCTTGAGTTATTGCCCCTGATATGAACACTTAAATTTATACAAACTTTGTGTCGCGCATATCTCTGAAACCAGTAGGGCTAGAGTCACCAAACCTCACACGATTGTTCACTAGCATGAGTTGTTGTGCACCTGGGATTTTTAAATTGTCTTCCCCTGTTAATTTTGGAGTTACTGCCCCTGATGACTTAAAATTAGACAAACTTTACTTAGTGTGGTGCATATCTCAAAAACCACTAGGGCTAGAGTCACCAAACTTCACAGGAATGTTGACCAGCTTGAGTTCTTGTGCACCTGGGCTTTTTGAATTGTCTCCCCTTGATAACTTTGGAGTTATAGCCCCTGATATGATTACTTAAAATTAGAGAAATTTTGTATCATGCATATCTTTAAATCCACTAGGGCTAGAGTCACCAAACTTCACAGGAATGTTGACCAGCATGAGTTGTTGTGCACCTGGGTTTTTTTGATTGTCTCCCCTGATAATTCTTGAGTTATTGCCCCTGATATGATAACTTAAAATTAAAGAAACTTTGTGCTGCACGTGTCTCTGAAACCAGTAGGGCTAGAGTCACCAAACTTCAAAGGAATGTTCACCTGCATGAGTTGTTTGTGCATCTGGGTTTTTTAATTGTCTCCCCTTGATAAATTTGGAGTTACTGCCCCTTATGACTTAAAACAAGAGAAACTTCACTTTGTGTTGTGCGTATCTCTGAAACCACTAGTACTAGAGTCACCAAACTTCACAGGAATATTGACCAGCATGTGTTGTTGTGTACCCGGGTTTTTTTGAATTGTCTCCCCCTGATAATGTTGGGAGTTATTGCCCCTGATGACTTAAAATTAGACCCTGATAAGTTTGGAGTTACAGACATTACACTTGTGTGTTGGAAAGAGAATTGGAGGGGGAGACATCTGTTTTTGTGACAAAAACAAACCTCTAGTTGTAAGATTGATATGCATTAACCCTTTCCTCCATAAAAACGCCTTTCTACGCCTCTGTAATAGTCACTTTATGAAACCATTGTGATAAATAGAGCATTTGCTCCATAGGAGTAAATGCTCTATTTATCACAATGGTTTCAAATCTACACAATTCTGAAATTTTCCTTTTCTCTAATTAATGCTCCTTATCAGTAGATTTATTCAAAGAGGTAGGATCTGAAAATAGCCTATGAGGGAATGGGTTAAAAACAGTGTGAACAAACAGACACTAATTCTGAAGCAGACAACTTTATAGAGTTTTGACCAGGAATTTGACCTCTCCAGTGATTGCGTAACACAGACTGAGTATCTAGGGTCCTTCTAGCTCAGGGGTATAGTGTAAAAGTATATTTTAAAGTATAACCAACAGGGCAGGGCCAATTTTAACCTCAGAACTATGATATTAACCAATTTCAATAAGTTATACTAAGTAAATCTATACACCAAATATCTAAGCTCTGTGACATGTAGTTTTTGACAAGAAGATTTTTAAAGTTTTCCCCATGCCTAACCTAAGTGAACCCAGCATTCTGCTACTTGTACAGAAAACAACAGTCAGCTAGAGAAAACTGGCCACCCCTGGGACCGTGGCGGGGCCAATATTGACTCCAGGGACATAATTTATATAACTTTTGTAGAGGACCTATAGGTGATGCTATGTGCCAAAGATGAAAGCTGAGAACCCTGTAGATTCAGAGAAGACTTTTAAAGGTTCAAATTGTTGACGACGCACACCGCACGACGCACAACAAACGCCGACAGACGACAGACATCAGGCGATCACAAAAGCTCACCCTGAGCACTTTGTGCTCTGGTGAGCTAAAAAACAGTGTCAGGTGACATTTAGTAGGCAGATAAATATTTTTAATTTTAGTACCAAATTTATCGGTATTTACACAAGCGTGATCTAAAAAGTTGTAAACCCCTTGTGCAAAATTTCTTGTTTGCCTCATCATTTCCTTGTTATATGTGTTGCCCTAACTAACATCTATAAATTGTATAAGGGGTCATTAGTCTATCATACATATTAGAGGTACAGAGTTGTAGCCATTTAAAACATTTTAAACATTAATGTTGTCGAAAACAGATGAGCGTTTGCATTCATATGCAATACTCTTTGTTATACATGCATTCTTGTTAACTTTTATTTGACGAAAACATTTTGCCCTATCTTCATAAAATAAAAGCTAATGCATAAAATACCCATGGCCAATGTTTCTTTATCCATATGCCATGATCATGGTGTTCTTATTTATTAAATGGATTTCTGTGGAGTAAAGAGTTAAACAGGAAAAAAACAATATATAAACTGCTAGCGTAGGTTAACATTTTCTGCATAAACCAAACGATCGGAGAAATAGTTCATTTGAAAACATTGACTAACTCTTTTGCTGGCTAATTTTCAACAGTGGAATAAATGAAATCCTTGTATGGTTTAACCATATCCTACCGATTGGAACATTAATGCATTTTGCCAGCAGATTGGATCCAGACGAGCTGTTCGCTGCATGGTCAATAGTATTCATTTAGTAGTGTTAAACTATTAGAGTAAGAATTCTGAAAAGCTTAAACGAATCAGAATTAAAGCTTTCGACACGTCCGAGTTTGAGCAGCTGTTACATTAAATGTTGACCCTGATGAAAAGGACCCGGTGGGTCTTTATTCCACGACAGAAGGGTCAAGTTTTAATGTTGAGAAATCACCCGGGTCGTTAAATAACGGCCCTGCCCACACGTGAAAAAGTGACCTTTCGTGAAAAAGGACACCGTTGAAAAATGACCCAGATTCTTATATACAACCAGGATAGTTGATCCTAAGATACTGGTCAACATTCGCCATCAACTATATGGGTTCAGATGTTTTCATAATTATGAAGACGTTTCGATTAAATTGTAGGTGTGTGGGGTTTTTTGGGGGGTGGGGGCGATAGCAGTCGGACGGCTCCCATCATTGAAAAGTCGGGTGCCACGAGATGTTGAAACAGCTATATTATAACAAGAGGACCATGATGGCCCTTAATCGCTCACCTTGTTATAACAGATGTATGTATACAATGAATTCATGTAATCTGGGACCAGGCCATTGTTTTTGCTAAGGTGTCATAAAAGGATGCTACATACCAAATATGAAAGGTCTAAGCCTTACAGTTTCGGAGATTTTAAAGATTTTCCATTGAAAAGGAGGGCATTGGCCTACTATATCGCTCATATTATAGAGTTATAGTGATATATATTGACGCTGGTAGTTTTTCAGCAGACAGCATTTCTAACAGATGACAGAAATCATTGTTAACCTATGGAAGCCCTGGAGGGCACTATTGACTTCTGACTTCTGAGTTACGACTTATGAGTTATGACTTGCGACTTTTTAATTTTGGTGCAAAATAGATGTCATTGTGGACATTAGCTCAACCTAGCCACATCTTGTAAGTATACGTTGACCCGAGGCCGGGTTGACCCGGAACCTCTAACCACAGACTCATGGAATTTGGACATTCATGTTCAGTAAAATCCCAGAATACTAAAACAAGTATTATTATCGTCTTTAACCCTTTACCTCATATAAACGCTTTTTCATGCATTTGCAAACAGAGTAGACCCACATCGGACGGCTCCTATAGAAGCTGTCTGATCAGGGTCTACTGTTTGTTTTTGACATGATATGTATCTAATTCTTCAGTTTTTAGCTCACCAGAGCACAAAGTGCTCAGGGTGAGCTTTTGTGATCGCCTGATGTCCGTCGTCCGTCGGCGTGCGTCGTTCGTCATCAACAATTTGAACCTTTAAAGTTCTTCTCCTCTGAATCTACAGGGGTCTCAGCTTTCATCTTTGGCACATAGCATCATATGTAGGTCCTCTACAAAAGATATATAAATTATACCCCTGGGGTCAAAATTGGCCCTGCCCCAGGGATTTTCAGTTTTCAATAGAAACATATAGTGAAAACTTTGAACATCATCTCCTCTAAAACTAGAAGGTCCTCAGCTTTCATATTTGGCACATAGCTTCAACTTCAGGACTTCTACAAAAGTGATATAAATTATGCCCCTAGGGTCAAAATTGGTCCCACCCCAGGGATTGCAAGTTTTTTGTAGCTGACTGCATAAACAGCCTATGGGATCACTTGTTATGCATAGGAAAAACTTTAAAAATATTCTTGTCAGAAACTACATGTCCCAGAGCTTAGATATTTGGTGTATAGATTTACTTATCATAGTTCTGGGGTTAAAATTGGCCCTGCCCTGTGTGTATATACTTCTTTACATCAGAAACTACATTCTAAAGGTTTCTCCTTAATATCACTCTTAGCTGAGACCAGTAAGTGGGAGTTCTTATATAATCACCCTTAGCCTGATCAGTAGAGTAGAAATTGTGTTTAGACAAATAACACACACTCATTTAAGATTGAGAAAACTGTGGATAATTCTCAAAATGCAGAATACTCTTAAAGCTTATTTTCATACCTATGCCCTGCATTAAGCTACCAGCTATCAATATAGAGCATATCTGTTGTGAATTTCAGCTTAACTCTTTGCATGCTGGGTAACTTTGTGATCTGCTAAATTGTTGACTGCAGCATATTCACAAGTTATCCTAACTACACACTTTCTTTCTGAGTTTTTCAGAAGTTCAGTCTCATTGACAAACAGTTCGGATATCAGATCAGGCACCACATTATGTTGGCCCTGATCTGGATCCAAACTGTTTGCATAGGTCATTAGTGGTGGGAGAATCCCACTACACACTTTCTTTCTAAGTTTTTCAGAAGTTCAGTCTCATTTACAAACAATTTGGATATCAGATCAGGCCCCACATTATGTGGGGCCTGATCTGGATCCAAACTGTTTGCATAGGTCATTAGTGGTGGGAGAATCCGCCTCTAGCATCCAAAGAATACAAGTTCCAGTGGTCTAATGCTCTATCTATTCTTTCACTACATTCTTTTAGCATCATGTTCAGGTCCTCTACAAAAGTTATATAAATTGTGTCCCTGGGGTCAAAATTGGCACCACCCCTGGGGTGTTAAGTTTTCAATAGAAACATATAGTGAAAACTTTGAAAATCTTCTCCTCTGATTGTCTGGTGAGCGATGTCAGGGCCATTCTGGCCCTCTTGTTGTCAAAGCAATATATTTCATGGAAAAGTTTACATTATAAAAAATCAGAATAAATATTCATGATGTCATTATTTCTTACATGAATTATGATATTGAACAGGGAAAGGGTTAAGACAGGTGGCACCTTAATGTAGGTAGAAAGTCATGTAGAAAGCTCCTCAAGAGCTTTCTAAATAACTTTGACATTTAGCAACCACCTCTCCAAAAAGTTCTCAATTTGTCATTACTTAAAGTTCGAACTATCCAGTTTATACTGTATATAATTTATATATGCAGGTCACTATATAGAAATTCGCGAAAGGTGTAACAGTTTAACAAGAGAAATTTAGCCCAAAACGTCCGTGTTCTGATATAATTCTAGAATTTGAACTGTCACAGTTGAATATGACACAACTTATAACTCAGTATTTTCAAAACTTATAACTCAATATTTTCACACAATCAAGGTACAATCCGTCAATAATATCGAACATACCCTGAATGACAAGAGAAACTAGAATTATCACAAAAGGTGATGAATAACCGCGCACAGCAGTCTTGATTTCAATTTAAAGGGCTGATAACTTCTGTATGTTATCTACTGAAAAGATTTATATTGAGCTATTGTCCACCATGACATCTATTTTGCGCCAAAATTAAAAAAAAAGTCGCAAGTCATAACTCATAAGTCAATAAGTCATAAGTCAATAGTGTCTTCCATGGCTTCCATATTAAATACGTGTGAATACTTTCAAATCAGATTCTACAAAAGGAGCAACGTATACTTAGATATTAACCCTATCACTGCTGAGCAGGACTTGGCTGAATTAGCACACACTGGCTGTGACCTCTGAATAAGGGGAAACCTTTAAACTGTAGTTTCTGATGTGAAAAAGTCTACTTCAAAGTATAACCCACAGGGCAGGGCTAATTTTTAACTCAGAACTATAGTATTAACAAACTTTATAAAGGTATACTAAGTGAATATATACAACAAATATCTAAACTCTGGGACATGTAGTTTTTGACAAGAGATTTTTTTTGATTTTCCTATAACAAACTGTTAAGCCCCAGGGTAATTATTTGAACATTCTTTGTAGAGGACCATTAGATGATGCTACATACAAAATATCAAAGCTCTAGGCTTTGTGGTTTCAGAGAAGATGTTTAAAGTAAATTGTTGACGCACGCACATACGCACGACGCATGACGACGGACATGGGATCATGCAAATAGTTCACCTTGGCATTTTGTGCCAGATGAGCTAAAACGCTCCGACAATCGCGACATACCGGTAACCTAATATACGTAGTATCGAAATCAAACCCGTATAGTTTTGCAAGAACAAGAAAAGAAATGGGGAAATTCCAAGAAAATAAGGAATAAAGTAAATATAAACCCAAATACGGGATTTTGCTGCACTGCATAGCGAGCGGATATTAACCCTTACCCTGCCAATCGCGACCTAATGCCATATGCAAACAGATTGGATCCGCATGAAACACCGCGTAACTCGGCGTTTGTCCGCCTCAACGCTGTTTGAGATTCAGACTATCTTTCTTAATTCTACCAACAATCAGATTAATTTAGTGATTTTTATATGAGTTTGTTCAATACAAACACTCACGATGTGCTTAACTAAGCATATTTATACAGATTTAGCACATGCTCTACATCGTCGCTGTGCTATTAACCATTAGCACATGCTCTATATTAACCATTAGCACATGCTCTACATGTAAGCACACCCCTTCCCCGGAAAAAGTGAAATGAACTTACAAAATATTTGGCTCAACATAGAAATAAATATATTCAGCGTTACTAATTATATGACATCATTCATCGCGGAGTGTCCTTTTGACAATTAAAGTGTATATGTGTGTGCGTGTGTGAGTGGTGGTGGTGATGTGTGTGTGTGTGTGTGTGGGTGGGGGGGATGTGTGTGTGTGGGGGGATGTGTGTGTGTGTGTGGGGGGGATGGATCCACACATGCATGTGCTGTTTTTCATTTCAAAATATTTCAAAGGGTTTGGGAAATATGGGAAAGGCACGAAAGTGCTACGGACCGACGGACAGAAGGAATGACGGGCAGACGAAGAGCATTCCCATAATCATTTCCCCGTTTTGCGGCTGGGGATTTAGAATCCGTAAATGTAGTCCGAAACCGAAATTGCTCTAAGATGTTAACAATGGTGTGAGTCCAACTTTTCAGCTGGTTACCAGAGTGTCTAAATATTAAGATTACAATGTATATGCATTTAAACATCAACTTTATTCTTCACAAAAAAATTGAATTGTACCAATTACTGGAGAATGACTGTATAACGTCAAGCAGATTCGATCCAGATAAGATGGAGAGTTAACTAAAGCTGTTTCCGTACATATTATCATTGTCGCGATTAGCATGCAATGGGAACACGTGAAATAGTGTTTGGGCCAATATTTAATGTTGAAAATTGACCTGGTGTTGAGAGGGGTGTGTTTTGATGGGGGAGGGGATTAAAGAGGGTCTAGACCATTCGCTGGATCCACGCAACCCCTTGCTGTGATGTTCAACAAGGTTTCAGCTAACCGTGAAACTGATCAAAATTTAACGGGTGGCAAATTTTCAACGGCTGTTTTTTTTTATCAAAGTTTTGTGTTGAAATTGTGTCAACATGGAAAATTGACCCGCCGGGTTAACAGGGTCAAAATTTAATGTAACACGGGCACAATTATGGAAGACTATGTGTTAATGCAGGCATATCTAATCAACATGTTAATGTAAACAACATGTTCAAGTTAGACCAGGTGTTAATGTAATCAACATGTTCCAGTTAGACTTGGTGTTACTGTAATCAACATGTTCCAGTTAGACTTGGTGTTAATGTAATCGACATGTTCCAGTTAGACCAGGTGTTAATGTAGACATATCTAATCAATACGTTCCAGTTAGGCTAATTAACTTTGCGTTCCTATATTTCAGATTATATTCTATATGTTCGCTATAGTTGGTATGGAGCTGTTTCATGGTCGTATTAATTATTACGGGTATACCAACATCACGAATACGTCACAAATGTACTGCGGGGCGCCTGAACTCAAAGACAGTGCTTTTTACGAATCCAGATACTGCAAACTCAACTTTAATGACTTTCCCAATGCCATCATGGTTCTGTCAACACTCCTGTTTGAAAACAACTGGCACAGTATCCTTTATTTACGTGGTAGAATACATACGATGTCATAGTTCCGATTAATGGCATGCAAATTTATCCATTGAGCCCGTCATATCTTTGACAAGCGTGACCTGACTTACATGTGTAAAGAACTTAGCCACAGAATGTCCATCCTGACACTCTCTTGTGACTATGGGCACACTTTTGAACCCCCTTTCGAATATAAGAGATATCTATAAAATATAGGATTCTGGAATTGCCGTGGCCAAAATGGCCAAAATCTTCATAAGTCAATATAACAAGAGGGCCAGAATGGCCCTGAAGCGCTCACCAGACAATCAGAGGAGAAGATTTTCAAAGTTTTCACTATATGTTTCTATAGAAAACTAGCCGGCCCTGGGGCAGGCCAATTTTGACCCCAGGGGCGTAATTTATATAACTTTTTTAGAAGGACTTGAACATGATGCTATGAGCCAAATATTAAAGCTGAGAACCTTTCAGTTTCAGAGGAGAAGATTTTCAAAGTTTTCTCTATATGTTTCTGCTGAAAACTACCCACCCCTGGGGCGGGGCCAATTTTGACCCCAGGGCCATAATTCATATAACTTTTGTAGAGGACCTATACATGATGCTATGTGCCAAATATGAAAGCTGAGAACTTTCCAGATTCAGAGAAGAAGATTTTCAAAGTTTTCACTATTTGTTTCCATTGAAAACTGCCCACCCCTGGGGCGGGGCCAATTTTGACCCCAGGCCATAATTAATATACCTTTTGTAGAGGACCTGAACATGATGCTCTGTGCCAAATATGAAAGCTGAGCGCCTTCCAGTTTCAGAGGAGAAGATTTTCAAAGATTTCACTATTTGTTTCTATTGAAAACTGCCCATCCCTGGGGCGGGGCCAATTTTAACCCCAGGGGCATAATTTATATAACTTTTGTAGAGGACCTGAACATGATGCTATGTGCCAAATATGAAAGCTGAGAAACTTCTGATTTCAAAGGAGAAGATTTTCAAAGGCTTACTATATGTTTCTATTGAAAACTTCCCACCCCTGGGGCGGCCCCAATTTTGACCCCAGGGGCATAATTTATATAACTTTTGTAGAGGACCTGAACATGATGATCTGTGCCAAATATGAAAGCTAAGCGCCTTCCAGTTTCAGAGGAGAAGATTTTCAAAGATTTCACTATTTGTTTCCATTGAAAACTGCCCACCCCTGGGGCGGGGCTAATTTTAACCCCAGGGCCATAATTTATATAACTTTTGTAGAGGACCTGAACATGATGCTATGTGCCAAATATGAAAGCTGAGAACCTTCTAGTTTCAGAGGAGAAGATTTTCAAAGTTTTCACTATATATTTCTATTGGAAACTGCCCACCCCTGGGGTGGGGCCAATTTTGACCCCAGGGCCTTAATTTATATAACTTTTGTAGAGGACCTGAATATGCTGCTCTGTGCCAAATATGAAAGATGAGAGCCTTTCAGTTTCAGAGGAGAAGATTTTCAAAGAGTTCATTATTTGTTTCTATTGAAAACTGCCCACCCCTGGGGCGGGGCCAATTTTTACCCCAGGGGCATAATTTATATAACTTTTGTAGAGGACCTGAACATGATGCTATGTGCCAAATATGAAAGCTAATAACCTTCTGGTTTCAGAGGAGAAGATTTTCAAAGTTTTACTATATGTTTCCATTGAAAACTTCCCACCCCTGGGGCGGGGCCAATTTTGACCCCAGGGGCATAATTTATATAACTTTTGTAGAGGACCTATAGGTGATGCTATGTACCAAAGATGAAAGCTGAGAACCCTGTAGATTCAGAGGAGAAGATTTTTAAAGGTTCAAATTGTTGACGCCCGACGACGGACGACGCACACCGCACGACGACGGACGACGGACATCTTGCGATCACAAAAGCTCACCCTGAGCACTTTGTGCTCTGGTGAGCTAAAAAATCTAATCAATTTTCATGACGTCATAATATCTCTTACATAAATATTCATGGAGTAAAGGGTTAATGGTGTTTCAACAGAATCGGAAGTAAGTAAAACTAATGCCCCAGATCACAAGTTAAGCAGACATTATGTTTTCTTCAGATCAAAGGTTAAGCAGACATTATTTTTGCTCCAGATCACAAAATGACCAGATACCATTTTTTATCAGCTGGATAAGTTCTATGCTTTTACTCCATGAATATTCATGTAAGAAATAATGACATCATGAATATTAATTAGATTCATTCGTATAATGACACATGAACACAGGACTTTCTCTTCGGCAAAACTGTAGAATCATATGTATATATGTATATATGTGTATATATATATATGTTATAGGCATATACAGTTGACCCAGATCAAACGGCTCCTATGTTATAGGCATATACAGTTGACCCAGATCAAATGGCTCCTATGTTATAGGCATATACAGTTGACCCAGATCAAACGGCTCCTATAGGAGTCGTCTGATTTGGACCAACACGTGCTTGTCTCTTGGTGAATTTCCATAGAACTGTTTACAATGTTTGGGCTTTTTACTCTTACTAATGTAATGTTTGTAGAACGTTGGTAATTATGCAAATGAGGCTGTATCCAGATCATTGGGAAGTGGAGGTATATATTTAGCAAAACAAACATCTCTTGATGTGAGCTTAAGCTTAGCATCGACAGGGTTTGTTGTTGCTGGGTCTCTCGGTTTGCACATTACAAATGGTGGCAGCTAGTGCTGGATATTGCTGCTCATTTTAGTATCGCGATACATCACGATTATGTAGTAGCGATTCGATGATACATCGCGATACTCGATTTGAATAAAATATTTGCATAACAAAGGCCAATATGTAATAATAATACATGTTTAACAACTGATAAACTGCTGTATTCAGTGAACTGAGCAATAGAAAAAAACAGAAGACACATCACCTTCTGTTTGTCTCCTTTATCAAGTCCAAAATGATTCCAACCATTCTACTTAAAAGACGGAGGCGCTCGCTCAATCTCAATTTCGGCTGTCATTTTTACTACAAAACAGTCGCTTACAGCATTGAAAGTATTTTGCAAATAGGGCAGGGGAAATTCCGGTGCCGGTCCCAACCTACTATACGCGGTCCAAGTGCCGTGTTCTCTTAAAACAGTAGCTAATCGAGACATATTTTTCGGCATTTTTCATGGCCGAAATTTTCCTTAAATGAATATTATCATGACAGATCTATGCAGATTAACTGATCATGATGTATAAATCTCGGGCCAGATATACGCCGCATAATCCGCGTAAGAAATTACAGTTCGGCCCGCCTCTTATACACATATTTATTCAATCAGTACACTTCGCCGATTTCCGCAAATGAAAAAGAGGTACGACCGTGTTGTTGCGATTAATATTAATTTATAGGACCTAAGCGATAACAAGTAAATAACAAGCATTGCAGAAGCGTTTTAAGCTGAGTAAAGTTCATGTGGATTTATTTGGCTTTTGGGAATGATGCATAATAACAGATCCGAGTAATCTCATGTTTATTATATCATTGATTATATCAAGTATTCAAACATTGCAAAGTATCGCCAAACATTGATGTTTTGGACATGGTATCGCGATGTTGCATCGCGGACTTCTCACGATGATTTATCGATGCATCGGTGATATCGGTCCAGCCCTAGTGGCAGCGGTGGGATAAAGACAACTGCCAGACCGGAGTTGCCTTACCCACGGGTCTCCCAGGGTTCAAGTCTTGGGACGAGACTTCTCGGAGGGGAGAGTAATGTAACGTTCGTAGAACGTTGGTTATGCAAATGAAGCTGACCAGATCATTGTATCTTGGGAAGTGGAGGTATATGTATAGCGCAACAAATATCTCTTGATGTGAGCTTAAGCTTTGCACCGACAGGGTTTGTTGTTGCTAGGTCTCTCGGTTTGCACATTACAAATGGTGGCAGCGGTGGGATAAAGACAACTGCCAGACCGGAGTTGCCTTACCCACGGGTCTCCCAGGGTCCAAGTCTCGGGACGAGACTTCGCGGAGGGGAGAGTAATGTAACGTTCGTAGAACGTTGGTAATGCAAATGAAGCTGACCAGATCATTGTATCTTGGGAAGTGGAGGTATATATATAGCGCGACAAACATCTCTTGATGTGAGCTTAAGCTTTGCATCGACAGGGTTTGTTGTTGCTGGGTCTCTCGGTTTGCACGTTACACCTTCATACAAACGCTTTTTCGTGAATTTGTAAACAGGGTAGATCCAGATCAGACGGCTCCTGCAGGAACCATCTGGTTAGAATCTACTCTGTTTGGCTATGAACTCATAATAGATCTAACTCTACAGTTTCTACCAATATAAAAAAATCATGTGTGCATGTGTCCTTCTTTACTATTTTGTATCACAGTCAAATATAAACCAAAAACTGCCTATGCCTGTGATGGAATCGCAAAAAATGATTTAATTTCATTGATTTAGTGTTTACACGTATTAGATCACAATTTGTCATCAAGATGTTAATTTTCCCTGCTCAGAGCAGAGATCTAATACATTATATAATCACTGGAATAAAAAAAAGCATCTTCTTTCTGTAAAATTTTATACTATATGCAGTGGTATTTTAACCATCTAATTCCGTGGCAAACGTGCCACATACACTGCATGTATATATTGTGTATTATCAGCTATATATAGCCCGTTACTTAGTGAATATTCATGTAGGAAAGAACACATTTATGAATATTAAGTGGCTGAATTTTAATTATAACATATGGACTTGGGAATGTGTTCACAGCAGAAACTGTAGGACCAAATCTGTAATATTGCATGGGCAGGCAGAATAGATCCTGATCAGATCCCTCCTACAGAAGTTGTCTGATCTAGACCAACTCTGTTTGCAAAGGTATCTTGACCAAATAAATGAATAACACTGATTATGTATAACAGTGTCAAATGCATCTCACTATTTTTGTGTTCAAGATAAGCTAGTGTGTTTCCTTGACACTGTTAGTTGTAACAGAGGGGTTTGTGCTAGTCACCAACAAGGCAGCTAGAATATTCTTCGCCATTTTCTTCCTCACAGCTGCTGTCGTTATCATGAAGTAAGTATTTCATCACATAATCCAAGTTTAACCATTTTCCCGCTGTGCTCGACTTGACTGGCTGTTGCAAATTGTTTGGAACCTGATGAGACATAGAGTTACTCTGTGTCATCTGTTTGACACTTGCTCCATAGTTTCTCAAACTCAAAAACTTGACCAAATCAGTTGTTAAAATAGCACGAGACCCGACTTTGAGCAGACATATGTATTTTGTTTTGTACAGTGGCGTTATAAGTTAGCTCAATACATGTATTTTTGTTTGTACAGTGGCGTTATAAGTTAGCTCAATACGTGTATTTTGTTTTGTACAGTGGCGTTATAAGTTAGCTCAATACATGTATTTCGTTTTGTACAGTAGCGTTATAAGTTAGCTCAATACATGTATTTTGTTTTGTACAGTGGCGTTATAAGTTAGATCATTACATGTATTTTGTTTTGTACAGTGGCGTTATAAGTTAGCTCAATACATGTATTTCGTTTTGTACAGTGGCGTTATAAGTTAGCTCAATTTGTGTATTTCATTTTGTACAGTGGCATTATAGTTAGCTCAATACATGTATTACGTTTTGTACAGTGGCGTTATAAGTTAGCTCAATACATGTATTTCGTTTTGTACAGTGGCTTTATAAGTTAGCTCAATTCGTGTATTTTGTTTTGTACAGTGGCATTATAAGTTAGCTCAATACGTGTATTTTGTTTTGTACAGTGGCGTTATAATTTAGCTCAATACATGTATTTTGTTTTGTACAGTAACGTTATAAGTTAGCTCAGTACATGTATTTTGTTTTGTACAGTGGCGTTATAAGTTAGCTCAATACATGTATTTTGTTTTGTACAGTGGCGTTATGAGTTAGCCCAATACACATTTATTCTTAACCTTCTTCCTGTTAAATGTTCATGTAAGAAATAATTACTCCATGAATATCAACTGGTGAAATTTTTATGACGGCATATGTAATGAGTATTGGTATTGGTATGGTAGAATGTTAAGAAACTGTAGACTATATCTATATTACACATATATAACATCTATAGTATTCCATCAGCTACTAGAGCACACCCTCATCTATATTACACATATATAACATCTATAGTATTCCATCAGCTACTAGAGCACACCCTCATCTATATTACACATATATTACATCTATAGTATTCCATCAGCTACTAGAGCACACCCTCATCTATATTACACATATATAACATCTATAGTATTCCATCAGCTACTAGAGCACACCCTCATCTATATTACACATATATAACATCTATAGTATTCCATCAGCTACTAGAGCACACCCTCATCTATATTACACATATATTACATCTATAGTATTCCATCAGCTACTAGAGCACACCCTCATCTATATTACACATATATTACATCTATAGTATTCCATCAGCTACTAGAGCACACCCTCATCTATATTACACATATATTACATCTATAGTATTCCATCAGCTACTAGAGCACACCCTCATCTATATTACACATATATTACATCTATAGTATTCCATCAGCTACTAGAGCACACCCTCATCTATATTACACATATATAACAGCTATAGTATTCCATCAGATACTAGCACACCCTCATCTATATTACACATATATTACATCTATAGTATTCCATCAGCTACTAGAGCACACCCTCATCTATATTACACATATATAACATCTATAGTATTCCATCAGCTACTAGAGCACACCCTCATCTATATTACACATATATTACATCTATAGTATTCCGTCAGCTACTAGAGCACACCCTCATCTATATTACACATATATTACATCTATAGTATTCCATCAGCTACTAGAGCACACCCTCATCTATATTACACATATATAACATCTATAGTATTCCATCAGCTACTAGAGCACACCCTCATCTATATTACACATATATAACATCTATAGTATTCCATCAGCTACTAGAGCACACCCTCATCTATATTACACATATATAACATCTATAGTATTCCATCAGATACTAGCACACCCTCATCTATATTACACATATATTACATCTATAGTATTCCATCAGCTACTAGAGCACACCCTCATCTATATTACACATATATAACATCTATAGTATTCCATCAGCTACTAGAGCACACCCTCATCTATATTACACATATATTACATCTATAGTATTCCATCAGCTACTAGAGCACACCCTCATCTATATTACACATATATAACATCTATAGTATTCCATCAGCTACTAGAGCACACCCTCATCTATATTACACATATATTACATCTATAGTATTCCATCAGCTACTAGAGCACACCCTCATCTATATTACACATATATAACATCTATAGTATTCCATCAGCTACTAGCACACCCTCATCTATATTACACATATATAACATCTATAGTATTCCATCAGCTACTAGAGCACACCCTCATCTATATTACACATATATAACATCTATAGTATTCCATCAGCTACTAGAGCACACCCTCATCTATATTACACATATATTACATCTATAGTATTCCATCAGCTACTAGAGCACACCCTCATCTATATTACACATATATAACATCTATAGTATTCCATCAGCTACTAGCACACCCTCATCTATATTACACATATATAACATCTATAGTATTCCATCAGCTACTAGAGCACACCCTCATCTATATTACACATATATTACATCTATAGTATTCCATCAGATACTAGAGCACACCCTCATCTATATTACACATATATAACATCTATAGTATTCCATCAGCTACTAGAGCACACCCTCATCTATATTACACATATATTACATCTATAGTATTCCATCAGATACTAGAGCACACCCTCATCTATATTACACATATATATCATCTATAGTATTCCATCAGCTACTAGAGCACACCCTCATCTATATTACACATATATAACATCTATAGTATTCCATCAGCTACTAGAGCACACCCTCATCTATATTACACATATATAACATCTATAGTATTCCATCAGCTACTAGCACACCCTCATCTATATTACACATATATAACATCTATACCGTAATTGTCCATCAGCTTCTAGAGCACACCCTCATCAGATGACTCCTGTAGGAGCCGTCTAATTGGGTCTGCTCTGTTTGCAAAGGCGCGAAAAGGCATTTGTATGAAGGAAAGGGTTAAATGACAACAAAAGTGACAACATAAGTGTCGATTCTAAGTTCACCTGTTTGGTTGAAAAATGATTTCCGGTTAACAATGTATAAAAGAATTGTTGGATTACAGATTTGTTAGAATAGTACTCGTGTTTCTCTCAAAAGACAATGGAATTCTAAAATTGGAAACGAGTGTATTGGCATTTTCAAACAGTGTAGACCCAGATCAGGTGGATCATAGAGCCACCCTCTAATCAAACTCTGCAAATCCCCCGCAAACCTTTTCACACTGAATGGATTTTATCTTACAATAAATATGGACCATTCCATTTTGAACAATTCAGCATTCAGGGATGTAGATCTAAGTGCGATATGAGTATACTATTTCACTTTCAGCATCATCACAGCGTTTGTGGTGGACATGTTCATGTATGAGTATACTATACAAAAGGAGGGAAAGGTGGATTCTCCAATTGAGAAGAAAATCAAGGAGCTGGGCTTGGGTATTGATGCTGAAACGTGAGTTTCCATGGAAACAACATCTTATAAATATTAATGATGCCATTTTTTTTTTAATGAAAAACTCATGGAGTAAAGGGATAAAAGAGACATAGACAGTGTAGATCCAGACCACAGACATAGACAGTGTAGATCCAGACCAGAGACACAGACAGTGTAGATCCAGACCAGAGACACAGACAGTGTAGATCCAGACCAGAGACATAGACAGTGTAGATCCAGACCAGAGACATAGATAGTGTAGATCCAGACCAGAGACACAGTGTAGATCCAGACCAGAGACACAGACAGTGTAGATCCAGACCAGAGACACAGACAGTGTAGATCCAGACCAGAGACATAGACAGTGTAGATCCAGACCAGAGAATAGACAGTGTAAATCCAGACCAGAGACATAGACAGTGTAGATCCAGACCAGAGACAGAGACATAGACAGTGTAGATCCATACCAGAGACGTAGACAGTGTAGATCCAGACCAGAGACACAGACAGTGTAGATCCAAACCAGAGACATAGACAGTGTAGATCCAGACCAGAGACACAGTGTAGATCCAGACCAGAGACAGAGACAGTGTAGATCCAGACCAGAGACACAGACAGTGTAGATCCAGACCAGAGACATAGACAGTGTAGATCCAAACCAGATACATAGACAGTGTAGATCCAGACCAGAGACAGAGACACAGACAGTGTAGATCCAGACCAGAGACATAGACAGTGTAGATCCAGACCAGAGACATAGACAGTGTAGATCCAGACCAGAGACATAGACAGTGTAGATCCAGACCAGATGCATAGACAGTGTAGATCTAAAACAGGGACATAGACAGTGTAGATCCAGACCAAAGACAGAGACAGTGTAGATCCAGACCAGAGACAGAGACATAGACAGTGTAGATCCAGACCAGAGACAGAGACATAGACAGTGTAGATCCAGACCAGAGACAGAGGCAGTGTAGATCCAGACCAGAGACACAGACATAGACAGTGTAGATCCAGACCAGAGACATAGACAGTGTAGATCCAGACCAGAGACACAGACAGTGTAGATCCAGACCAGAGACACAGACAGTGTAGATCCAAACCAGAGACATAGACAGTGTAGATCCAGACCAGAGACATAGACAGTGTAGATCCAGACCAGAGACAGAGACACAGACAGTGTAGATACATACCAGAGACATAGACAGTGTAGATCCAGACCAGAGACATAGACAGTGTAGATCCAGACCAGAGACACAGACTGTAGATCCAAACCAGAGACATAGACAGTGTAGATCCAGACCAGAGACAGAGACAGAGACAGTGTAGATCCAAACCAGAGACACAGACAGTGTAGATCCAGACCAGAGACATAGACAGTGTAGATCCAGACCAGAGACACAGACAGTGTAGATCCAGACCAGAGACATAGACAGTGTAGATCCAGACCAGAGACACAGACAGTGTAGATCCAGACCAGAGACATAGACAGTGTAGATCCAGACCAGAGACATAGACAGTGTAGATCCAGACCAGAGACAGAGACAGTGTAGATCCAGACCAGAGACAGAGACAGAGTAGATCCAGACCAGAGACATAGACAGTGTAGATCCAGACCAGAGAACTCGGACATGGGTCTGCAATGAGGTTCAAAATTATTTATGAAGATCACATCGGCAACAGAATGTACGTAAATTAAATTATTTTAACCCTTTTCTTTATACAAACGTGTTTTCATGCATTTGCAAACAGAGTAGATCCAGATCACACAGCTCCCATATAAGCGGTCTTGGTCAGGATCTGCACTGTTTGCTAGTGGAGTTTGAAAGATGTTTCTTTAGTTTCTAAAACGGCTATAATGTTCCTGGACCTTCCATATTTCATTACACCAATTTTGTCTATGAATATTCAGTAGGTATTGAACTTTGGAATGAACATAGAACAGAGAAAGGGTTAAAGCGTGTGAACGTTTAGCTGCCGTTTGCAATCAGTTTATGCTGAGTAACTCGGCATTCTATCTGTGTAATATGTAATAGGTTTTCAAACTCTTTCTCTGTTGAATATTCATGTAAGAAATAATGACACCATGAATATTAATTAGCTGATTATTTATAATGGCATATGTACATAGGATATATGTACACAATATTTCTTGATAATGGTATAAACTGTAGTCTATTATGATTTTATAAGCAAACAGCAGACCCTGATCATACGGACCCTGCAAGAGCTGCCTGACCCGGGTCTACTCTGTTGGCCAATGCATTAGAAGGCGTTTATATGAGGGCACGGATTAACCATAAGTATCAAAAGTATGAACATTGAGGCAGACAACATTACAAAGTTAAGGTAGCGAAAGAGTTCATTTCTAGGATCTCATTCTGATACAATGGTCGTGTTTTATAAAGAAATCAAATAGGGTCATATTAATGATTAACTTCTCTTAGAGAACAATGCTATTAAACAACAGCCGTAAATGAAACAACTCGACACTTTATTATCACAGTGGAATGGAGATTTCTGAGCCTCTGACTGACGAACAGTTGCAGGAGTTGGTCAGGAATGGCACCATTCAGTCCCAACCCGAGGTTAACCCTTGGATAGACCGAGCTGCTCTCACTAACAGACGGAAGGCAGAGACCCGCTTCTCCCGATTCAGCCAGTTTATACCAGGAAATATAGGACAACGTAAGGTGTCAGTGCCAACACTAAACCACTTTGATGGGATTCGATTTCATATAAAGAAAACGGGTAAATAAGGCGCTTTTCTTTTCCAGTGATTTACATGATTGTAGAGGAAGACACAGGTGGTGCTATCGAACTGATTGGTGTATACACACGTGGAAATTAATACTGACCCCTGACGAACTGGTCAAGTCCGTATAGGGCATTTTTTTTTTATAAAAAATTGTCACGTTTAATATATCTAATAAATCTGGCAGCTTTTTCAAAAATCGCTATGTATAGGAATGGGCAAAGTATGAATTTTCAACCTACATCATAATGGTTGTAAAGCAGTGAAACTTGAAACAAGATCTTTAGAATCAGTTCTATCTATATACATTGCAGTTCAATTTGTAAACAGGGCAGTCCCTCATCATACAGCATATACATGAACTGTTTTCATGCCTTTACAAACAGGGTAGACCCAAATCAGACGGCTCCTATAAGAGCAGTCTGATCAGGGTTTGCTCTGTTTGCTTATGGTATAGTATAGATCTGATTCTACATTGTCTGTCTGAGCCAAAATGTTATGTGTTCATATACAATTATTTAAAAAAAATCTAATTAATATTCATGATGCCATTATTTCCTACATAAATATTCAATAGGTAAAGGGTTAAAGCAGGACGAAAGCTCCAATGTCAGTTTTCTGCACTGCAGTTACAGTAGAACCCCTCTAATGCGACCACGTAATGAATAAATATGGGTGTCTTTATAAGCAGGTGGTTGCTTAATACAGGACAAAGTAATGCAGAAAGTTCATCTAGGAGCATTCTGCATTAAGCTACCACCTGCCTCTATCACCCAGAATTATACCTCTTTTAGGTCGCATTAGAGGGGTTTTACTGTACCTGCTTTCTGGCATCCATATTCAGTAAATGGCATTGAGTGGTCACTTTAGAGAGGTTCTATTTTACATGTGTCATCCCCGGGTTGTTTGTTTTACAGGATGGACTAAGATAGAGGTACTTCTGCAGCAGTTGTATGAATCAGAAACAGATCTGAACGAGGAGACTGCTAATGATGACGACCAAGAGAGGACGCGAAACCGCTCATTAATCGTGTAACAGAGGACTGTCAGTCGCCAATTGGAAATTAGGCAAGAGGGACCTAAATTAGCCCTCACCTTAGCCCATTGACCATATCTGATCAGCATCTACACTGTCTACGGGAGCAGTTTACAGAATATTAACCCCTTCAGTGCCAAGAAGATGGCCAATTCATATGGAAACAGTTCGGATCAGGATCCAAACTGTTTGACACTTTGTTTATCTTTTTTAAAGAAATTGAACACGTGCATACTCTAAAACTTGAAGCAGATGTATTGTCGTACATTAGATTCTAATGGTTTATATAACACGTGTAATGTGGATATATACAGCATTGTTTACTCTGTGTGATGTGGATATATACTCCATTGTTTTCTCTCTGTAATGTGGATATATACAAGTTTTCTCTCTGTAATGTGGATATATACACCATTGTTTTCTCTCTGTAATGTGGATATATACACCATTGTTTTCTCTCTGTAATGTGGATATATACACCATTGTTTTCTCTCTGTAATGTGGATATATACACCATTGTTTTCTCTCTGTAATGTGGATATATACACCATTGTTTTCTCTCTGTAATGTGGATATATACACCATTGTTTTCTCTCTGTAATGTGGATATATACACCATTGTTTTCTCTCTGTAATGTGGATATATACACCATTGTTTTCTCTCTGTAATGTGGATATATTGGATATACACCATTGTTTTCTCTCTGTGATGCCATTGTTTTTCTTTGTTATGTGGATATATACACCATTGTTTTGCTCTCTCAATACCATTAGCGAACGTTTCGTTACCGAAACCTGCAACACAGTTGATATGAGGAAACAAAGTAACTTAGTCGCATAAGGATCTTAACTGTTTAACGTTCGTTCACTTGTTTGGATGAGAAATGGTAGACAAAATGGTAGACAATATACTTAAAGGCTTGAAATAGCTAACAGTGTATTGAAGATGGAAATGACAGTGTTCAAATGTGAAGCTTCACATTATACAAATGCTGAACAGAATAAACTCAGATCCGATGACTCGTGTAGGGGTCATCTGATCACGGTCTGTTCTGTTTATTTATGGAATAACATAGATCTGATTCTACAGTTTCTGTCTGAGCCAAATATGCATGTGTTCAAATGCCATGAAAAACAGACGGGTTCCAAAGTAAGATCTGAGCGGGTTTTCCTTAACCCTTTCCTCCATTAATACCGGTACGCCTTTCTACGCCTCTGTAATAGTCACTTCTTGAAACCATTATAATAGAGCATTTGCTCCCTAGGAGCAGATGCTCTATTTATCACAATGGTTTCAATACTACACAATTCTAACATGTTCCTTTTCTCTAGTAAATGCTCCTTTGATAATATTCAGAGGTTGAATGGGGGAATGGGTTAAATAACATGAGAATAAATAGTGTAACACCAGCTACTTGCGAGTCGATTATAATGTAGCAAACAGTGTAGATGTCGTGTAACCTGACATCTTATCAGGACCCAAGCAGTATAAGAAATGGAACGTCCGCTCAAATCTATAATTGAAGTCATTAAGCTATAACTTGACAGACACACATTTGCAAACAGGGCAGACCACAATGAAAGCTCCTGTAGGATCTGTGGTTAGGGCCTGCTGTTGTCTTAAGCCTTTCCTTCATATAAACACTTTAACGCATAATAATTGTATTTGTCTGATTCTACAGTCTGCCAAGGGAAAAGTTCTTTTGTTTCATGAGCATTAATAAATTTCACTTAACCCTTTACTCCAGATCCCGGTCCCTCCCGGAAATTTCACAAACGATTTTTTGTGTCTCCCATCCGCACATCCTCTCCACCCAGGGGTTAAAATGGGTACCTGTGAGGGTCACTAGCGGTTACCGAGGCTGCATGATTGCACCATATGTTAGCAGTGCTCAATATTGTAGGCAAATGACTCGATGACCAGGGGAATAAACGTACAGTCGGCTGAGCGGTCCTTCAGATCGAAAGTAGACTATAACTAGGGACTTTACTTTTAATTATGCCTTTCTGCATCTTTGCAAACAGACTTTAACCAGATCATACAGGAGACATCTGATCAGGGTCTGCTATGTTTGCTTATGCAATAATATAGAGTTTCTGCCATGGATAAAAAATTGTGTTTTCATGCTGCCATTAAAACATTAATATGCATGATGTCATTATTTGTTGCATGTATATTCATAGATTAAAAGGTTAAATAATAGTCATTAAGTCATGAATTCTAATATGAATATTCATTAAGTAAAGGGTTTAAAGACCACCTCTCAAGAAGTGTCTTATCAAATATACAATATCACCACATGGAGGGACATTGGTCGTATACTATATACTAGTTAATACTTTCCATGCCACATGCATGTCATGTGCTAAGATTGTCATCTGTTAAAGGTTATCACGGATTCCTCTATGGTGGTGAAAGAGTTAACCAATTCCCTCATATTGATGCCTCTGCAAAATTCACCTGTTGAAACCATTGTGATAAATAGAGCATTTGCTCCTATAGGACTAAATGGTTTCGAACTACAAAATTCTAAAAAACATTCCTTTTCTGTAGTTATACTCCTTTTTGATAGATTTATTCAAAGAGGTTGGGTCTAAAAATAGTCCAGGAGGGAATGAGTTAACAGTGCTATACTTGTAACACTAGTTTAACCCTTTACTCTGTGAATAGTTTGGTTACACATTATATGACTATGAATAATGACTGGCTGAATTTTTATAATTTTCTTTATGATGGAAGAAACTGTGGAAATAGATATATGTTATTTCATTGAGCAGACCCTGATCAGATAGCTCCTACAGGAGTCATCTGATATAGGTCTTCTCTGTTTGCAAAGGTGCCAAAAGGCATCTTCATAGAGTAAAGGGTTAGGGTATATGTTAACAAGTTCCGGTTGTTGGACAAGTATTGAATGCTGGATAAGCAAACGGTCAGCGCGTTTCCATGGCAACCGCCAATATTTCGAAGTTTCAGCATTAGCGTCATTAAGATGCAAAAACATAATTTATTTTGTTTATAAAACATCCAAAATAGTTTTAAAATAATATCAATATATTTATCAAATGTCAAGAGTGTTTTATTCATAATTTGCTCATTTGCATATTCATGAATATTAATGAGAATCTGAAACAAACTGCTTAAATTGTTAAAAAATGACCTTATTTAGCAAACAAGTATGTTATGATTATTCATTTTTCATATTTAAAGGTTTCAAATGGCACATAAATGATGTCAGGTCATTTATTTATTCATTTTCTGTTCCACAGATACACAGTATTGACAGAGTGTAGCAAAGAAAGTGGGTGGGGTAAAATGACCCTACGAAATGTAAAAAATGCTATTTTGTCAAAAAGTGGTTTTAAGATGAATGACAAAATAAATTTGCACATGATAATTACACCAATGATCTCTACGCACAAAATTGTGAACGAACTGCTTTCTTGCTCATTTGCATATTCATGAATATTAATGAGAATCTGAAAAATGCTTAAATTTAAAAAAAAAAGACCTTATTTAGCAAACAAGTATGTTATGTTTAATCATTTTTCATATTAAAAGGTTTCAAATGACACATAACTGCTGTCAGGTCATTTATTTAATCATTTTGTGTTCCATAGATACACAGTATTGCTTCGGTATGGCAAAGAAAGTGGGTGGGGAAAATGACCCCCAAAAATTTAAAAAATGCTATTTGTCAACAAGTGGTTTTAAGATAAATGACAAAGTAAATTTGCTTATGATAATTACAACAACGTTCTCTATGCACAAAATTGTCGCAGTTTGAGAACAAACTACAACTGTGCTCATTTGCATATTCATGAATATTAATGAGAATCTAAAAAATGCTTAAAATTTAAAAAAAAAATGACCTTATTCAGCAAATGTGTATGTTATGTGTATTCATTTTTCATAATTATAAACGTTTTCAAATGACACATAAATGTTGTCAGGTCATTTATTTATTCATTTTCTGTTCCGTAGATACACAGTATTGATTCAGTATAGCAAAGAAAGTTGGCGGGGTAAAATCGCCCCTCAAAATGTAACAAATGCTACTTTGTCAATAAGTGGTTTTAAGATGAATGACAAAGTAAATTTGCGTATGATAATAACAAAAACATTCTCTATGCACATAATTATCCCAGTTTAAAAATAAACTACTATTGTGTCTGTTTCTGTGCTTTATATCCCCACCCCACCCAAACTAAAATGGATATTATATCGATATCGTTCTTCCTCTTCAGAGTCGCCGCCTGGACGATCTCGCCAGCCGGTACTCACTGCCTGGGATCAGCAGGACGTGCCTTGCTGGCAGCCCAACTAGCAGGGTCTTGCCCCCCTCTCTCAGTTGCCCCCATTCCCCTATTCTGCTTTGGCACCTCCTGGCTTTGCCCCCCCCCCCCCCCCCCCCCAGCCTGTCTGGCCTCCATACCGGTCAGGACATGAGGTAAGTTCGACTCAGGGAGCGACAGTCCTCTTCCTTGCCCACTCACAGTCCACTCTTCAGAGCCTGTAGGAGGACCTCCTCTCCGGGTAGCGCTGTCGTCGACAGTCACCAGGGTGTAGTCTGAGGGGGAACAGGAAGTCCTGTAAATAATGGCTCATAGGGACTATCCTATTTTCGGGGAGTCGGATACAACTGGAGTGTCGGACCTAGAGGAGGCTCAGTCGTCGGTCGTCGACGAATCTGAGCCGTCATCGTTTGCTTTTGATAAGGCGGGGGAGGACTGTTTTCGCCTTCCTCCCGCCTGCCATATGCCCTAGACCCCCTAAACCAACTCACAAGGGCTCGCTCTTGATCTTTGAGCTTCTCCGAACAGGGAGAGCTTCCGAATCTCTCCAAGTCTAGGGAGTCTCTCCCCGTCTAGATTCCTTCTGTTTGGCTGGCAGACCAGGATGAAGATTTCCATTTCAGGCTTGCAGTCGGTTGGGCCATGTCCTCAAAACGTTCGAGATCCATGGCTCCTTCCTCATCTCTCAGGCCTCCAGCCTCTTCTGACAGCCACCCTGGGCTATTTGACCGGACCCCTTGCTGGATGCCAACAGCCCCGGGGCCTCGTCTCTACTCAAGCGGTAGGAGTTGCGCCAGAGACAGCGAATTGGAGTTGCTTCCAACATAGACCTTTTAGCTGTTGCTCTATCAGAAGAGCTAGCTTCAGAATCTCCTTCCTCTGAAGTTACAAAGCGCCTTTCCTACCAGCTAGGCTTTAAAGCCTCTGCCCTGCAAGACACCTCCAAGGTTGAATTGTGGGCGGGTCAATTTGCCTCGGAGCTTATTTTCGGAGGCAAAATTTAGGAGAAGGAACAGGTGGACAAGACTTCTCCAAGGAGTTCTCTGGTATCTTGCCCTTCTCCTTGGAAGATCCCCAAAGTCCTCGTGGCTATGTGCAAACCTTCTAAGGGCCTTTCTAAGCCCCCAGGAGAAACATGGTCTTAAGAACAAGCCATATTCTCCCCTTCAGTGCAGTTCGGCCAAGAGCCGCATTAGACTGGTCCCTGTTCCCCCACATCGAAGCAGGCGGCCCAGAGCTGTCCCTGCTCCCACCCTAGGCCCTTTGAGGCATCAGTTCTAGGAACTAACTCTTTCTGCACCCACTCCTATCCGACCTTCCATTATTGTGGACGCCAGACAGCTTCACTTTGTCGCAGCATGGCGCAATATCACACAGGATCCTTGGTCCCTCTCTATTGTAGAGGCAGGCTATCATATCCCTCTGGTTCGGCAGCCTCCAATTTCCTGGGTCCCTATTCATCAGTCGTCGGATCATGCGAACACACCGGACTCTGGATCCTGGCTTCTCGCAAAAGGGGCAGTAGAAAGGATACTGAACGAGAATTCGGCGGGCTTTTACAGCCGTTTATTTTAAGTTCCAAAGAAAAATGGCGCAATTTGACCAATCATCAACCTTTCTACTGTAAACAAGTATGTCGAATCTTTCAAGATGGAGACCATCGCTTCCATTCGGATGGCTATCAAACCAGACCAATGGGGCATTTCCATGGATTTCTCGGATGCATATTTTCATCTCCCAATTCACCCAGCAGACAGACACCAATTGCACTTCTGTCTTGGGTACTGTTTACTAGTCCCAGACATTGCCCTTTGGCCTCATTACGGCCCCAGAGGTTTCACCAAACCCATGGGGGTCGTAGCAGCCTATCACCAGCAGATTGGTGTCACTCTGATTCAGTACGCCGACAATTGGCTGCTTCGTCATTCTCTTCTTCTTAACCTCCATTACAGGTGGGAGGTACTGTCTCAGTTGGAACTAGTACTGAATCCGGAGAAATCGGATCTCATCCAATCGAAAGATTTCATCTTTGTGGGACTGAATTTCCTTACGGACTCAAACACGACCAGGATCTCTCCAACAACAAGTGGCGGATACCCTGCGTCTGTTATCTCTTTTCGGCCAAAAGGGCCACTGCTCAGAAGAAGGTCCTATGAGCTCAGTCTCAGTCCTATATACTTCCTGGGCATATTTCAATCACGCCCCGTTGGATGAGATCCTTAGGGCTGCTACCTGGAAGAATAGTTCTACCTTTTCTTCCTTTTATCTGCGCCCTTTTGCATCCTCACAGAACAAACTACCGGTGCATTCCCTAGGTCTGCTTGTGGCCTCTCAAACAGTGTAACAGCTAGCACTTTTCTAATGGCGTCGGTTCGACCTTTTTGGAAAATTATTATTCAGAAGAATCTACTAGCATCAGCACTTCTGAGATAACTGCCCTAGAATCATTTGACAAATAACCAAACAAAGTGCAGTAATAGGAAATAGTTTATGAGCACATTAAATAATACATGTACAATTACAGTATAGAAATGATAAATATGTTATGAAATTGTTTTTATGTTGCAGATATTATCTAAACTAGATAACTGACTTGGTCAGAGAGGGCCATGCAGATGATCTTTTGTCGAATATGGCATTTTTGATAAATCAAGGGCAGATAACTCTGGACATGATGATCTCATTCAACCCAAAAACTGTAGGTGTCTTCCTCTCCTAATACTAAGAATATGCCCTTAATATGAACCAAATATGTGAAGTACTGTTTTGAGTTATCACATCAGATCAAGTGTTGACAATAGATTATGACATTTTGGATGAATCAAGGGCAGATAAATCTAGACATAATGAGCTGATTCAACTAAAACACTATTGGCCTGTTCCTCTGGTGATACTGAGCATATGCCCTTAATATGAAACCAATATGTGAAGTACTGTTTGAGTAATCACTTCACATCAAAAGTATTGACAAAATTTAATGGTAATTTTTATGAATCAAGGGCAGATAACTGTTTGACATTTTGGATGATTCAAGGGCAGATAAATCTAGACATAGTGATCTGATTCAACCCCAAAACTATATGCATACTAAGCATACGTCCTTAATATGAAACCAATATGTGAAGTACTGTTTTGAGTTATCGCGTCACATCAAGTGTTAAGGGACAGGCGGACGGACGGACGGACGGACAGACAGATGGACAGAAAATGTGAGTCCTATAGGGATCCTGCATTTTCAATGCAGGACCCTAATGATTATACATTGTATTCAGTGCCTTATGCGAAATGTTTCTCCATATATAACTGAAAAATAGCTTGTTGTACGTATATTAAGGCTAAGTCGTTTCTTTTTTACAGTTACAAGGGAGATAATTCTTGCTGTTTTCTGTTCAAAGTTATCTTTTCTTTTTCAAATATGTTGATAATAATTTTAAGCAATGTGGTTTTAGAACTTGTCGTTTTGGACTCCATAATCTCTTGTATACAAAAACATAAAACAAGAGGGCCAGAATGGCCCTGACATCGCTCACCAGACAATCAGAGGAGAAGATTTTCAAAGATTCACTATATGTTTCTATAGAAAACTAGCCGGCCCTGGGGTGGGGCCAATTTTAATTCAGAAAGAATGAATTAATCTATACTAATATGTTCAAAATTTCAGATAATTATGTCTCCCCCCATATTTATATGGGGGAGACATATTGTTTTCGTGAGAGTTGTCTGTCTGTCTGTCCGTCAGTCCGTCCGTCCGTCTGTCCGTCACACTTTTTGTCCGGACGATAACTTCAATATGCCTGATGCCAGTTGATTGAAACTTCATATATGGAAAGAGCATAATGAGAGGAAGTGTCATGCACAAGGTCCATAACTCTGGCTTCACTAATATTGGAGTTATTGCCCTTTGTAAAAAAAATCACACTTTTTTGTCCGGATGATAACTCCTATATGGCTCATCCCATTGGATTGAAACTTCATATATGGAAAGATCATGACGAGAGGAAGTGTCATGCACAAGGTCCATAACTCTGGCTTCACTAATATTGGAGTTATTGCCCTTTGTAAAAAAATCACAATTTTTTGTCCGGATGATTACTCCTATGTGACACATGCCATTGGAGTGAAACTTCATACATGGAACGATCATGATAAGAGAAAGTGTCATGCATAAGATCCTTAACTCGAGCTTCAATAAATTTAGAGTTATTGCCCCTTGTACATTTGTTTAAATCTTTCTTGTCCGGACGATAACTCCTGCATGGCTCTTGCCATCGTATTTAAACTTCATACATTGAAAGAGCATGATGAGAGAAAGTGTCATGAACAAGGGCCATAATTCTGGCTTCAATACTTTTGGAGTTATTGCCCTTTGTTACATTTTTGGCCGATCAATAACTCCTGTTTGACTGATGCTATTGGAATGACATTTTATTTTTGGAAAGAGCATGATGAAAGTAAGTGTCATGCACAAGGGCCATAAATCTGGTATCAGTATTTTTGGAGTTATTAGCTGTTATAATTTTCTTCTTGAAAAATGTAGTGTGGAAAACGCATAATGAGGGGAAGTATCATTCATCAAGACCATAACATTTTTAGTGATTTCCCTTTACATATTGTTTTTATTAGAGGGGAGACATCCGTTTTTGTGACAAAAACCTCTAGTTTCATTACATCTTCATGAGTTCATATTATTATTATTCATATCTTATCTTAAGATTGATGTACTTTTAACCCTTCCCCTGTTCTACCTTTATTCAAAATTTTAATACCTAGTGAATATTCATGGACAAAATAGTTATAATGAAATATGGAAAGTGGGACAGTGTAGCCATTTTAGAAAGTAAAGAAACATATTTCAAATTCCATTGACAAACAGATCAGACCCTGATCAGACAGCTGCTATATGAGCCGTCTGATTTGAGTCTACTCTGTTTGCAAAGGTGTAGAAATGCATATTTATGGAGTAAAGGGTTAATTGTTCTATTTACAGGTCAGATCTAATTATGTCTCCCCCCATATTTATATGGGGGAGACATATTCTTTTCGTGAGAGTTGTCTGTCTGTCCATCCGTCATTCTGTCCGTCACACTTTTTGTCCGGACGATAACTTCAATATGCCTGATGCCAGTTGATTGAAACTTCATATATGGAAAGAGCATAATGAGAGGAAGTGTCATGCACAAGGTCCATAACTCTGGCTTCACTAATATAGGAGTTATTGCCCTTTGTTACATTTTTTGGCCGATCAATAACTCCTGTTCGACTGATGCTATTGGAATGACATTTTATTTTTGGAAAGAGCATGATGAAAGTAAGTGTCATGCACAAGGGCCATAAATCTGGTATCAGTATTTTTGGAGTTATTAGCTGTTATAATTTTCTTCTTGAAAAATGTAGTGTGGAAAACGCATAATGAGGGGAAGTATCATTCATCAAGACCATAACATTTTTAGTGATTTCCCTTTACATATTGTTTTTATTAGAGGGGAGACATCCGTTTTTGTGACAAAAACCTCTAGTTTCATTACATCTTCATGAGTTCATATTATTATTATTCATATCTTGTCTTAAGATTGATGTACTTTTAACCCTTCCCCTGTTCTACCTCTATTCAAAATTTTAATACCTAATGAATATTCATGGACAAAATAGTTATAATGAAATATGGAAAGTGGGACAGTGTAGCCATTTTAGAAAGTAAAGAAACATATTTCAAATTCCATTGACAAACAGATCAGACCCTGATCAGACAGCTGCTATATGAGCCGTCTGATTTGAGTCTACTCTGTTTGCAAAGGTGAAGAAATGCATATTTATGGAGTAAAGGGTTAATTGTTCTATTTACAGGTCAGATCTAATTATGTCTCCCCCCATATTTATATGGGGGAGACATATTCTTTTCGTGAGAGTTGTCTGTCCATCCGTCATTCTGTCCGTCACACTTTTTGTCCGGACGATAACTTCAATATGCCTGATGCCAGTTGATTGAAACTTCATATATGGAAAGAGCATAATGAGAGGAAGTGTCATGCACAAGGTCCATAACTCTGGCTTCACTAATATAGGAGTTATTGCCCCTTGTAAAAACAAGAGTACCGCATACGGTACATAATACGCCCACTTGCAAACTTTCTCTGATTCAACATGCCTTATAAGTGTTGACATTTTCTAATCTGTGCTTCAGAACTTGATTTCCATATTAAGGTGACACTATTTTTAAAAAAAAATGAAGTGAATATCTTATTAAATAAAAAAGTTAAATAAAAAATATCCTCATATTTGCAGATTTTTGAAAAGTGCAACGGCCATAACTCTGTAAAGACAAACTGAATGAACCTCAAAATAAACTCAGCTTCAGATTTTGTTGCTTAAAACATTTCTTTTAAGTTTCATTTATATCATTTTAATAGTTTTCCCAGAAAACAAGAGACAAACGAAAAGCTGACCGACAAACAAAGCAACGAACACACAAAGTTCAAGGACGATAACTTTAGAATAAAATGACTTACCAAAAACCCCGCAATATATGTGAAAATTCATATTAAGGTTTAACCATATAAAAATAATTGAAGTAAATATCATTTCAAATGAAAAAGTTATGGCCATCCTCATATATATTTGCATAGATTTTCATTATTTCTTTTAAGTGCAAGGGCCATAACTCCAAAACGGCAAATCAAATGAACCTCAGAATTGACTTAGCTTCAGGTCTTGATGCATTAAACATGTGTGTGAAGTTTCATTAATATCTGTCAAACAGTTTTTGCAGAAAACAGCTGACAAACTATATGCATATATTTGCATTATTTTTTAAGTAAAAGGGCCATAACTCTGAAACGAAAAATCAAATAAACCTCAGAATTGACTCAGCTTCAGATCTTGATGCATTAAACATTTGTGTGAAGTTTCATTAATATCTCTCAAATAGTTTTCCCAGAAAACAGTGGACAAACTATATGCATATATTTGCATTATTTTTTAAGTAAAAGGACCATAACTCTGAAACAAAAAATCAAATGAATCTCAGAATCAACTCAGCTTCAGATCATGATGCATTAAACATTTGTGTGAAGTTTCATTAATATCTCTCAAATAGTTTTCCCAGAAAACAGCGGACAAACTATATGCATGTATTTGCATTATTTTTTAAGGACAAGGGCCATAACTCTGAAACGAAAAATCAAATGATCCTCAGAATCAACTCAGCTTCAGATCTTGATGCATTAAACATTTGTGTGAAGTTTCATTAATATCTCTCAAATAATTTTCCCAGAAAACAGCGGACAAACTATTTGCATGTATTTACATTAGTTTTTAAGTAAAAGGGCCATAACTCCGAAACGACAAATCAAATGAACCTCAGAATCGACTCAGCTTCAGATCTTGATGCATTAAACATTTGTGTGAAGTTTCATTAATATCTCTCATATAGTTTTCCCAGAAAACAGCGGACAAACTATTTGCATTTTTTAAGGACAAGGGCCATAACTCTGAAACGAAAAATCAAATGAACCACAGAATCAACTCAGCTTCAGATCTTGATACATTAAACATTTGTGTGAAGTTTTATTAATATCTGTCAAACAGTTTTCCGAGAAAACTGCGGACAAACAAAATGTTGACGGACGAACGAACGAACGAACAAACGAACGGACGGACGGACGGACGGACAGGGCCACGCCAATATACGACCACCTTTATTAGGTGGGCGTATAAAAAATCACACTTTTTTGTCCGGACGATAACTACTATATGGCTCATGCCATTGGATTGAAACTTCATATATGGAAAGATCATGACGAGAGGAAGTTTCATGCACAAGGTCCATAACTCTGGCTTCGCTAATATTGGAGTTATTGCCCTTTGTAAAAAATATCACAATTTTTTGTCCGGACAATAACTTCAATATGCCTGATGCCAGTTGATTGAAACTTCATATATGGAAAGAGCATAATGAGAGGAAGTGTCATGCAGAAGGTACATAACTCTGGCTTCACTAATATAGGAGTTATTGCCGTTTGTAAAAAAAATAACTTTTTTGTCCGGACGATAACTTCTATATGGCTCATGCCATTGGATTGAAACTTCATATATCGAAAGATCATAACGAGAGGAAGTGTCATGCACAAGGTCCATAACTCTGGCTTCACTAATATTGGAGTTATTGCCCTTTGTAAAATAAATCACAATTTTTTGTCCGGATGATTACTCCTATGTGACACATGCCATTGGAGTGAAACTTCATACATGGAACGATCATAATAAGAGAAAGTGTCATGCATAAGGTCCTTAACTCGAGCTTCAATAAATTTAGAGTTATTGCCCCTTGTACATTTGTTTAATTCTTTCTTGTCTGGACGATAACTCCTACATGGCTCTTGCCATCGTATTGAAACTTCATACATGGAAAGAGCATGATGAGAGAAAGTGTCATGAACAAGGGCCATAATTCTGGCTTCAATACTTTTGGAGTTATTGCCCTTTGTTACATTTTTTGGCCGATCAATAACTCCTGTTCGACTGATGCTATTGGAATGACATTTTATTTTTGGAAAGAGCATGATGAAAGTAAGTGTCATGCACAAGGGCCATTAATCTGGTATCAGTATTTTTGGAGTTATTAGCTGTTATAATTTTCTTTTTGAAAATTGTAGTGTGGAAAACGCATAATGAGGGGAAGTATCATTCATCAAGACCATAACATTTTTAGTGATTTCCCCTTTACATATTGCTTTTATTAGAGGGGAGACATCCGTTTTTGTGACAAAAACCTCTAGTTTGCAACTGCCATTATACAGAAGGGAGGCAATCCAGTTGTAAAATCAAAAAGTGTGAAAGGGAGATCACCTACCTTTTACGTATGCTAAAAATAGCCAGCTAAAAATAGACACTGCTCTCCAAGAAACAATAGAACACTTGAATTTGTATTAAGCTGAACTTCAAAACAGATACAATGATAGGATCCATATTGATAGCTGGCAGCTTAATGCAGGGCATAGATATGGAAAAAAGCTTAAAGCTTTCTGTATTTTGATTATTATCCACATAGATTTCTCAATCTAAAATGAGTGTGTGTAATTTGTCTAAACACAATTTCTACTCTACTGATCAGGCTAAGGGTGATTACCAATACACTGGCTAGTCCTATCAGAGCACTGGCTTATCTCTGATTAATGGAAAAACCTTTAAACTGTAGTTTCTGATGTGAGAGAAGCCTATATACACAGAGTAGGGCCAATTTTAACCTCAGAACTATGATATTAACAAAACTGATAAAGATATGCTAAGTAAATCTATACAACAAATATCTAAGCTCTGGGACATGTAGTTTTGACAAGAAGAGTTTCAAAGTTTTCCCTATGCATATATAGTGATCCCATGGGCTGTTTAAGCAGTCAGCTACAAAAAACTGGCAATCCCTGGGGTGGGGCCAATTTTGACCTTAGGGGCACAATTTATATAACTTTTGTAGATGACCTGAAGTTGAAGCTATATGCCAAATATGAAAGTTGAGAACCTTCTAGTTTGGGAGGAGAAGAATTTCAAAGCTTTCACTATATGTTTCTATTGAAAACTGAACACCCCTGGGGCAGGGCCAATTTTGTCTCCAGGGGCATAATTTATATAACTTTTGTAGAGGACCTACAGATGATGCTATGTACCAAAGATGAAAGCTGAGAACCCTGTAGATTCAGAGGAGAAGATTTTTAAAGGTTGAAATTGTTGACGCACGACGACGGACATCAGGCGATCACAAAAGCTCATACTGAGCACAAAAGTGCTCTGGTGAGCTAAACACGTAATATTACGAATTCAGGGGCAGATAATTAATCGCATACTGTAAGCTTAATCAGCATCCATATAACATCCAACAAGGCAGTCCAAAGGACAGCTATATCCCCCACCGCCGCCACCTAAATTAAGACATTGACCTTAAGGTGATACAATGGGTTTTAAAACTGCATTTCATGCATTAGGATAAGACAACACAAGACAAGCTTTTAAAACAGAGCTGCGGTCAAAAAGGAGATATGTTGCCTCTAATGGAAATTGCGCTGCTTTCGCCGACATTTCAACGTGGTTGACATTCAACCATCCAGTTGTTAAGAAAATAGGACGCGGAAACAAATACAATGGAAACTGAAGGTAAGAACACGACTTTCAAATGTGACCTTGACCTTGAGCCGACATGACTGCCACATGTGTTCTGCACATCATCTCAATTCGGTTAATATTTGACTGAAGTTTTATGAAAATCCTTCAAATGGTTTAGAAGATATGGAGCGGACACGAAATGTAATGGAAATTGAAGATTAAATCACTTGGCCTTCAAATGTGACCTTGACCTTGAGCCGACATGACTGCCACATATGTTCTGCACATTGTCTCAACGTGGTTAACATTTGAGGCAAGTTTCTTGAAAATCCTTCAAGGGGTATAGGAGATAACGAAACTATAATGGAAATTGAAGGTAAGAACACTTGATCTTCAAATGTGACCTTGACCCGACATGACTGGCACATGTGTTTTGCACATCGTCTCAATTTATCTAACATTTAACTAAACTTTTATGAAAATCCTTCAAAGGCTTTAGAAGATATGGAGCGGACACGAAAATGTAACGGAAATTAAAGGTTAGAACACTTGACCTTCAAACGTGACCTTGACCTTGAGCCAACATGACTGCCGCATGTGTTCTGCACATCGTCTCAATTCATTTAATATTTGACTCAAGTTTTATGAAAATCCTTCAAAGGGTTTAGAAGATATGGAGCGGACACGAAACTGTAATGGCAACTGAAGGTTTAAACACTTGACCTTCAAATGTGACCTTGGACTTGAGCCGACATGACTGCCACATGTGTTCTGCACATCGTCTTAATTTGGTCAACATTTGACTCCAAGTTTTATGAAAATCCTTCAAAGGGTTTAGAAGATATGGAGCGGACACAAAAATGCAATGGAAATTGAAGGTTAAAACCCTTGACCTTCAAATGTGACATTGACCTTGAGCCGACATATCTGCCACATATGTTCTGCACATCGTCTCAACTTGGTTAACATTTGAGGCAAGTTTCTTGAAAATCCTTCAAGGGGTATAGGAGATGTGGAGCGGACACGAAAATTTTACGGACAGACAGACGGACGGACGGACAGACAGACAGACGAAGGCCATTCCTATAACCCCCCTCCGCTATGCGGTGGGGGATTAACAAGTGACATTCGATGGAGGATATATTAAGCTTTACAGTGATATAGGTGTCATAAAATCCCGCTAGGGGGGACCTAGGGTACAGCTGGCCCTTAGTCTAATCATCTTAAAGGGTTTATAAATCATAAACACTCCTTCTCAGAACTCTTAATTTTAATAAATTTGACGATATATAAACAATATTACAGTGGAAGTACAAAAAGACTTAAGTATGATAATAGCGATAAATTGTAACACTTAATAGAGTCCGTATGATAATAGCGATAAATTGTAACACTTAATAAAGTCAGTATGATAATAGCGATAAATTGTAACACTTAATAAAGTCAGTATGAAAATAGAGACTATTCTAGACAATAGTGTCAATGTACATGTCATTTTTAACATTTTTTTTTTAAGTAACCACGACATACCTGTGCTAATAAAAGTCTTCGTGAAACTGTGTAACAATGGTGAATGACAACATGAACAATAACTTGGGACATTCATTCAATATGATAGAATGTTGTTGTTCTTTGTACTGTATATTAAGGAATTTTGCAGCTATATAAATTTGCAATGGTTTAATTAATGATTTGTTTTCATTGCAGCTCTAAGAAACGATGCTTATCTATTGAAACACTTTCCATGCATTGTCTGTTTCTAATAGTAGACAACATGTTCATTGCTGATCCCTTATCAAATGGAAACAAGTTTCTAACCCTTTACTCCATGATGATTCATGTAAGAAATAATGACACCATGATTATTGATAAGCTGCATTTTTTATAATAGAATTCTGTAAAATGACAGAAATATGAAATTTATATCCTGAGCTTCTTTCCAATACATAAATGCTTGAGCATAATTTTTAACTCTTCACATTCTGAATGACTACTATCTGCAAAGTTGTCACCTGGTGCTACTCATCTCGACCCAAACTTCACAAAATTTGCTCCCTTTTAATAATTGTAAAGTTATAATTTTAAATACTTCGTGATATTTGAAGGCATTGCCATTGATGTTCTTTGAAAAGTCAAAGAATATCTTTGAAATCTTGATTCATGATAAGATGACTTGGATACAATAATAAAAATTAACCCTTTACTCTATAAATAAGCCTTTGCAAACAGAGCAGACCAGATGAGATGGTTCCTACAGGCGCTGTCTGATAAGGGTCTGCTCTGTTTGTTCATAAAATACTATAGATATGTTTCTACAGTTTCTGCCATGTCAAACATTTCCTGCATTCATGTGCCATTATAGACAAGATGTGTTTGTGAAAGACTATGCCCCCACTATAACCTTTGACCTTCATGTATGACCTTGACCTTAATAAGTCACCTCTAAATAGGTTTGCCTTCACAAGTTGCACATGATACCAACTATGAATTTTTATGCAAGTGCAACAAAATAATCAATGTTAAAGTTGGGGCCAAACTGCCAAACCAACCAACAGACAGAGCAAAACCAATATGACCCCAGGGGGGCATAAAAATGAAGTAATTAACCTTTTTGACATCATAAATATTAATTAGATTAATTTTTAAAATGGTACATTAGCATTTAACATTTTGCCAAAGGAGACCCTGTAGAATCAGATCTATATTATTTCATAAACATACAGAGTAGACTGATCAAATGGCTCCTATAGGAGCCATCTAATCTGGGTCTACTCTGTTTTCAAAGGTGTAGAATTGCGTACTCAAGGAGTAAAGGGTTAATATTGCTGATGTAATTATTTCTTAAAATGAATGTTCATGGAATAAAGGATTAAACGTTAAACTCTTTCAATTTTTGCATTTGACGTGTTTATTTGAAGCCAAGCATTCCTTGCAATAACTATTTAGCCTTTATCATTCTTCAACATGTTTGAAAACTTGCACACTATTAAACGTTCAATTCATACATCAACCCTGCACCAAACAAGACGGCCATGAGGCCCTGAAGTGCTCACCTGAGATAACCCCCTGGGCGGGGCCATTTTTGCCCCAGAAGTCATAATTTGTACAACCTTGGTAGAGAACCGCAAGGCAAAGCAGCAAGATTTTTAAAGGACTATGCAAAACTGATTAACCCCAGGATGGGGCCATTTTGGCCTGGGGATCATAATTTGAACAATCTTTGTAGAGGACTATTAAATAATGATATATAACAAGAGGGCCAGAATGGCCCTGAAGCGCTCACCAGACAATCAGAGGAGAAGATTTAAAGTTTTCACTATATGTTTCTATAGAAAATTAGCTGGCCCTGGGGCGGGGCCAATTTTGACCCAAAGGGCACAATTTATATAACTTTTGTAGAGGACATGCACTTGATGCTATGTGCCAAAATATGAAAGCTGAGAACCTTCCAGTTTCAGTGAAGATGATATTCAAAGTTTTAACATGTATTTATATAGAAAACCTTCTAGTTTCAGACGAGAAGATTTTCAAAGTTTTCACAATATGTTTCTATTGAAAACTGTCCATCCCTGAGGCGGGGCCAATTTTGACCCCAGTGGCATAATTTATATAACTTTTGTAAAGGACCTGAACATGATGACATGTGCCAAATATGAAAGCTGAGAACCTTCCAGTTTCAGAGGAGAAGATTTTCAAAGTTTTCACTATACATTTCTATTGAAAACTGGCTAACCCTGGGGCAGGGCCAATTTCGACCCCAGGGGCATTATTTATATAACTTTTGTAGAGGACCTGTACATGATGCTATGTGCCAAATATGAAAGCTGAGAACCTTCCAGTTTCAGAGGAGAAGATCTTCAAAGTTTTACTATATATTTCTATAGAAAACAAGGCACCCAAGGCCAATTTTGACCCCAGGGGCATAATTTATATAACTTTTGTAGAGGACCTACAGATGATGCTATGTGCCAAAGATGAAAGCTGAGAACCCTGTAGATTCAGAGGAGAAGATTTTTAAAGTTTCAAATTGTTGACGCGGAACGACGGACGACAGACATCAGGCAATCCAAAAGCTCACCCTGAGCACTTTGTGAGAGGAGAAGATTTCATTATATGTTTCTATTGAAAACTGACCACCCCTGGGGCGGGGCCAATTTTGATCCCGGGGGCATAATTTATATCACTTTTGTAAAGGACCTGAACATGTTGCTATGTGCCAAATATTAAAGCTGAGGACCTTCCAGTTTCAGAGGAGAAGATTTTTAAAAGTTTTCACTATATGTTTCTATTGAAAACTGACCACCCCTGGGGCGGGGCCAATTTTGACCCCAGGGGCATAATTTATATAACTTTTGTAGAGGCCTGAACATGATGTTATGTGCCAAATATGAAAGCTGAGAACCTTCCAGTTTCAGAGGAGAAGATTTTCAAAGTTTTACTATATATTTCTATAGAAAACAAGGCACCCCTGGGGCGGGGCCAATTTTGACCACAGGGGCATAATTTATATAACTTTTGTAGAGGACCTACAGATGATGCTATGTGCCAAAGATGAAAACTGAAAACCCTGTAGATTCAGAGGAGAAGATTTTTAAAGGTTCAAATTGTTGACGCGGGACGACAGACGACAGACATCAGGCAATCCAAAAGCTCACCCTGAGCACTTTGTGCTCTGGTGAGCTAAATATTATCAAAGGTCTGGTCATTTTAGTTTTAGAGAAGATGTTTAAAGAGCCTGGGGGCGGGGCCATTTTTGACCCAGGGGTCATAATTAGAACAATCTTTGTAGAGGACCATTAGATCATGCTACATACAAAATATCAAAGCTCTATGCTTTACATTTTCAGAGAAGAAGATTTTCCTATAACAAAACTGATAAGCTCTTGGGCAGGGCCATTTTCGACCCAGTGGTTATGATTTAAACAATATTTGTAGAGGACCATTAGTTGATGCTACATACCAAATATCAAAGGTCTAGGCCTTACAGTTTCAGAGACGACGATTTCTAAAGATTTTTCTATGAAAAACTAATAGGCCTTTGGGCAGGGCCATTTTTGGTTTGGGGTTCATAATTTGAACAAAATTTGTAGAGGACCATTAGATCATGTTACATACCAAACATCAAAGGTCTAGGCCTTACAGTTTAAGAGAAGATTTTTAAAGGTTTTCCTATAAACAAGAGGGCCAGAATGGCCCTGACATCGCTCACCAGACAATCAGAGGAGAAGATTTTCAAAGTTTTCACATATGTTTCTATTGAAAACTTAACACCCCAGGGGCGGTGCCAATTTTGACCCCAGGGACACAATTTATATAACTTTTGTAGAGGACCTGAACATGATGCTGAAAGAATGTAGTGAAAGAATGGATAGAGCATAGACCACTGGAACTTGTATTAATTCTTTGGATGCTAGAGGCGGATTCTCCCACCACTAATGACCTATGCAAACAGTTTGGATCCAGATCAGGGCCCACATAATGTGGGGCCTGATCTGATATCCAAATTGTTTGTCAATGAGACTGAACTTCTGAAAAACTTAGAAAGAAAGTGTGTAGTGGGATTCTCCCACCACTAATGACCTATGCAAACAGTTTGGATCCAGATCAGGGCCAATATAATGTGGGGTCTGATCTGTTATCCAAACTGTTTGTCAATGAGACTGAACTTCTGAAAAACTTAGAAAGAAATTGTGTAGTACGGATAACTTATGAATATGCTGCAGACAACTATTTAGCAGATGAAAAAATTACCCAGCATGCAAAGAGTTAAGCTGAAATTTACAACAGATATGCTCTATATTGATATCTGGTAGCTTAATGTAGGGCATAGGTATGAAAAAAAGCTTTAAGAGTGGTCTGCATATTGAGAACTATCCACAGTTTTCTCAATCTTAAATGAGTGTGTGTTATTTGTCTAAACACAATTTCTACTCTACTGATCAGGCTAAGGGTGATTATATAAGAACTCACACTGACTGGTCTCAGCTCTGCAGGCTGATATATCGAGGGCTTGGTGCAAAACTATTCTAACTCCTTCACTTTGTGAAGGAGTTAGAATAGTTTTGCACCAAGCCCTCGATATTATGGAGAAACCTTTAGACTGTCGTTTATGATGTGAAGAAGTCTGTACACACAGGGTAGTGCGAATTTTAACCCAAGAACTATGATACTTATAAAACCCATAAAGGTATGCTAAGTAAATCTATACACCAAATATCTAAGCTCTGGGACATGTAGTTTCTGACAAGAATATTTTTAAAGTTTTTCCTATGCATAACTAGTGATCCCATGGGCTGTTTATGTAGTCAGCTACAAAAAACTGTTAATCCCTGGGGTGGGACCAATTTTTATCCTAGGGGCATAATTTATATAACTTTTGTAGAAGACCTGAAGTTGAAGCTATGAGATGATGTTCAAAGTTTTCACTATATGTTTCTATTGAAAACTGAAAACCCCTGGGGCAGGGCCAATTTTGACCCCAGGGGTATAATTTATATAACTTTTGTAGAGGACCTATAGGTGATGCTATGTACCAAATATGAAAGCTGAGAACCCTGTAGATTCAGAGGAGAAGATTTTTAAAGGTTCAAATTGTTGACGCCCGGCGACGGACGACGCACGCCGACGGACGACCCACGCCGACGGACGACAGACATCTAGCGATCACAAAAGCTCACCCTGAGCACTTTGTGCTCTGGTGAGCTAAAAACTGATAAGCCCTTCGGCAGGGCCATATTCGGTCTGGGCATCATAATTTGAACAATCTTTGTAGAGGACCATTAGATTATGCTACTTACCAAATATCAAAGGTCTAGGCATTGCATACAGTTTCAGAGAAGAAGATTTTTAAAGATTTTCCTATGAAAAATTGATATGCCCTTTGGCGGTGCCATTTTTGGTCTGGGGGCCATAATTTGAACAATCTTTGTAGAAGACCATTAGATCATGCTATATATACCAAATATCAAAGGTCTAGGCCTTACAGTTTCAGAGAAGGAAGCTTTTTAAAGAGTTTCCTATGAAAAACTGATAAGCCATTGGGCGGGGCCATTTTTGGTCCGGGGTCATAATGTGAACAAAAATTTGTTCCCCCTAGCCACTGATGCTTCTGACAAAATTTGGTTAAAATCGGGTTAGCGGTTTCAGAGGAGATGTCGTTTGAAAATGTGGCCGGACATCAGACGGATCGCGGGGACAATAGCTGAGCTAATATAAATGTATACAATTTTAAATTCACAAAAAGTCGATTTAGAAATGCATGCAGCTGGAGCAGACACAACACTGTAGATATTGCTGAATGGCAAAGATTGTAGACTAATATTATATACCACATTGGTACCTAGTATATTAGATACCACATGGGTACCTGGTATATTAGAAACCACATGGGTACCTGGTATATTAGAAACCACATGGGTACCTGGTATATTAGATACCACATTGGTACCTAGTATATTAGATACCACTTTGGTACCTGGTATATTAGATACCACTTTGGTACCTGGTATATTAGAAATCACATGGGTACCTGGTATATTAGAAACCACATGGGTACCTGGTATATGAGATACCACATGGGTACCTGGTATATTAGAAACCACATGGGTACCTGGTATATTAGATACCACATTGGTACCTGGTATATTAGAAACCACATGGGTGCCTGGTATTCACAATATGTTTCTATACAAAACTAGCCAGCCCTGGGGCCAGCAAATTTTAATTCAGAAAGAATAAATTAATCTATACTTATGTTCAAAATTTCAGATATTTTCATTACACCTTCATGAGTTCATATTATTCTTCATATCTTTACTTATTTTTAACCCTTCCCCTGTTCTATGTTCATTCAAATTTTCAATACCTACTGAATGTACATGTATAATGTACACAAAATGAAAATAATTTAATGCAATTTGCACTATATTATATCATAAGCAAACAGAGCAGATTGATCAGATGGCTACTACATGAGCCATCTGATCTGGGTCTACTCTATTCGCAAAGGTATAGAAAGGCGTATGTATGGATTAACGGGTTAATTGTCCAATTAACTTGCAGCAGGCCAGATCTAAATAAAATTTGCATCTGCCATAACCAAGAAGGGAGGCAATCCAGTTGTTATCAACAAGAGGGCCAGAAGCGCCCTGAAGCGCTCACCAGATAATCAGGAGAAGATTTTCAAAGTTTTCACTATATGTTAACTAGCCTGCCCTGGGGCGGGGCTAATTTGACCCAAGAGGCACAATTTATATAACTTTTGTAGAGGACCTGAACATGATGCTATGTGCCAAATATTAAAGCTGAGAGCCTTCCAGTTTCAGAGAAGAAGATTTTCAAAGATGTCACTATTTGTTTCTATTGAAAACTGCCCACCCCTGGAGCAGGGCCAATTTTGACCCCAGGGCCATAATTTATATAACTTTTGTAGAGGACCTGAACATGATGCTATATGCCAAATATGACAAGAGGGCCAGAATGGCCCTGAAGCGCTCACCAGACAATCAGAGGAGAAGATTTTCAAAGTTTTCACTATATGTTTCTATAGAGAACTAGCCGGCCCTGGGGCGGGCCAATTTTGACCCCAGGGGAATAATTTAGAAAAACTTGTTGGGGACCTGAACATGATGCTATGAGCCAAATATGAAAGCTGAGATTAACTTTCCAGTTTCAGAGAAGAAGATTTTCAAAGTTTTCTCAATATATTTCTATTGAAAACTGTCTACTACCCCTGTGGCAGGGACAATTCTGACCCCAGGGTCATAATTTATATAACTTTTGTAGAGGACCTGAACATGATGCTCCGTGCCAAATATGAAAGCTGAGAGCCTTCCAGTTTCAGAGCAGAAGATTTTCAAAGATTTCACTATTTGTTTCTATTGAAAACTGCCCATCCCTAGGGCTGGGCCAATTTTGACCCCGGGGCCATACTTTATATAACTTTTGTAGAAGACCTGAACATGATGCTATGTGCCAAATATGAAAGCTGAGAACCTTCCAGTTTCAGAGGAAAAGATTTTCAAGGATTTCACTATTTGTTTCTATTGAAAACTGCCCTACCCTGGGGCGGGGCCAATTTTGACCCAGGGCCCATAATTTACATAACTTTTGTAGAGGACCTGAACATGATGCTATGTGCCAAATATGAGAGCTGAGAGCCTTCCAGTTTCAGAGAAGAAGATTTTCAAAGATTTCATTATTTGTTTCTATTGAAAACTGCCCACCCCTGGGGTGGGGCCAATTTTGACCCCAGGCCATACTTTATATATTTTTTGTAGAAGACCTGAACATGATGCTATGTGCCAAATATGAAAGCTGAGAACCATCCAGTTTCAGAGGAAAAGATTTTCAAGGATTTCACTATTTGTTTCTATTGAAAACTGCCCACCCCTGGGGCGGGGCCAATTTAGACCCCGGGGCCATAATTTATATAACTTTTGCAGAGGACCTGAATATGATGCTCTGTGCCAAATATGAAAGCTGAGAACCTTCCAGTTTCAGAGAAGAAGATTCTCAAAGATTTCACTATTTGTTTCTATTGAAAACTGCCCACCCCTGGGGCGGGGCCAATTTTGACCCCGGGGCCATAAATAATATAACTTTTGTAGAGGACCTGAACATGATGCTATGTGCCAAATATGAAAGCTGAGAACCTTCGAGTTTCAGAGGAGAAGATTTTCAAAGATTTCACTATTTGTTTCTTTTGAAACCTGCCCACCCCTGGGGCGGAGCCAATTTTGACCCTGGGGCCATAATTTATATAACTTTTGTAGAGGACCTGAACATGATGCTATGTGCCAAATATGAAAGCTGAGAGCCTTCCAGTTTCAGAGGAGAAGATTTTCAAAGATTTCACTATTTGTTTCTATCGAAAACTGCCCACCCCTGGGGCGGGGCCAATTTTGACCCTGGGGCCATAATTTATTTAACTTTTGTAGAGGACCTGAACATGATGCTATGTGCCAAATATAAAAGCTGAGAGCCTCCCAGTTTCAGAGAAGAAGATTTTCAAAGTTTGCACTATATGATTCTTTTGAAAACTGCCCACCCCTGGGGCGGGGCCAATTTTGACCCCAGGGCCATAATTTATATAACTTTTGTAGAGGACCAGAACATGATGCTATGTGCCAATTATAAAAGCTAAGAAGCTTCTGGTTTCAGAGGAGAAGATTTTCGAAGTTTTACTATATGTTTCTATTGAAAACAAGGCAGCCCTGGGGCGAGTTCAATTTTGACCCCAGGGGCATAATTTATATAACTTTTGTAGAGGACCTGAATATGATGCTATGTGCCAAAGATGAAAGTTGAGATCCCTGTAGATTCAGAGGAGAAGATTTTTAAAGGTTCAAATTGTTGACGACGGACGACGAACGACGAACGACAAACGACGAACGACGCACGACGCACGACGCACGACGCACGCCGACGGACAACGGGCGATCACAAAAGCTCACCCTGAGCACTTTGTGCTCTGGTGAGCTAAAAACTGAGAACCTTCTGGTTTCAGAGAAGAAGATTTTCAAAGTTTTACTATTTGTTTCTATTGAAAACTGCCCACCCCAGGGGGGGGGCCAATTTTGACCCCAGGGTAATAATTTATATAACTTTTGTAGAGGACCTGAACATGATGCTATGTGCCAAATATGAAAGCTGAGAACCTTCCAGTTTCAGAGAAGAAGATATTCAAAGATTTCACTATTTGTTTCTTTTGAAAACTGTCCACCCCTGGGGCGGGCCAATTTTGACCCCGGGGCCATAATTTATAAAAAATTTGTAGAGGACCTGAACATGATGCTATGCGCCAAATATGAAAGCTGAGAACCTTCAAGTTTCAGAGGAGAAGGTTTTCAGTTTTCACTATTTGTTTCTACTGAAAACTGCCCACCCCTGGCGCGGGGCCAATTTTGACCCCAGGGGCATAATTTATATAACTTTTGAAGAGGACCTGAACATGATGCTCTGTGCCAAATATGAAAGCTGAGAGCCTTCCAGTTTCAGAGGAGAAGATTTTCAAAGGTTTCACTATTTGTTTCTATTTAAAACTGCACACCCCTGGGGTGGGGCCAATTTTGACCCCAGGGCCATAATTTATATAATTTTTGTAGAGGACCTGAACATGAAGCTCTGTGCCAAATATGAAAGCTGAGAGCCTCCCAGTTTCAGAGAAAAAGATTTTCAAAGATTTCACTATTTGTTTCTATTGAAAACTGCCCACCCCTGGGGAGGGGGCAATTTTGACCCCAGGGCCATAATTTATATAACTTTTGTAGAGGACCTACAGATGATGCTATGTACCAAAGACGAAAGCTGAGAACCTTGTAGATTCAGAGGAGAATATTTTTAAAGGTTGAAATTGTTGATGCCCGACGACGGACAACACACGACGGATATCAGGTGATCACAAAAGCTCACCCTGAGCACAAAAGTGCCCTGGTGAGCTAACAAGCCACCCCTGGGGCGAGCCAATTTTGATCCCAGAGGCATAATTTATATAACTTTTGCAGAGGACCTGAACATGATGCTATGTGCCAAATATGAAAGCTTTGAACCTTCCAGTTTCAGAGAAGATTTTCAAAGTTTTCCCTTTATGTTTCTATTGAAAACTAGCCACCCCTGGGGCGGGGCCATTTTTGACCCAAGGGGCATAATTTATATAACTTTTGTAAAGGACCTGAATATGATGCTGTATGCCAAATATGAAAGCTAAGAACCTTCCAGTTTCAGAGGAGAAGATTTTCAAAGTTTTACTATATATTTCTATTGAAAACAAGGCACCCCTGGGGCGGGGCCATTTTTGACCCCAGGAGCATAATTTATATAACTTTTGTAGAGGACCTGAATATGATGCTATGTGCCAAAGATGAAAGTTGAGAACCCTGTAGATTCAGAGGAGAAGATTTTTAAAGGTTCGAATTGTTGACGACGGACGACGAACGACGGACAATGCACGCCGACGAACAACGGCGATCACAAAAGCTCACCCTGAGCACTTTGTGCTCTGGTGAGCTAAAAACTGATAAGCCCATGGCGGGGCCATTTTTGGTCCGGGGGTCATAATTTGAACAATCTTTGTAGAGGACCATTAGATCATGCTACATACCAAATATCAAAGGTCTAGGCCTTACAATTTCAGAGAAGATTTTTAAAGATTTTCCTATGAAAAATTGATAAGTCCTTGGGTGGGGCCATTTTTGGCCCCGGGGTCATTATTTGAACAATCTTTGTAGAGGACCATTAGATCATGCTACATACCAAATATCAAAGGTCTAGGCCTTACAATTTTAGAGAAGAAGATTTTTAAAGATTTTCCTATGAAAAACTGATAAGCCCTTGGGTGAGGCCATTTTTGGCCCCAGAGTCATAATTTGAACAATCTTTGTAGAGGACCATTAGGTCATGCTACATACCAAATATCAAAGGTCTATGCTTTACAGTTTCAGAGAAGAAGATTTTTAAAGATTTTCCAATGAAAACAGTGCTTGTACAGTAGACCTTTGTACAGTACTTAAAGAATGCTAGAGCATATGAGGTGATTACATAACACTCTCACTGGCTAGCTAGTTAAGGGGAAACCTGTAAACTGTAGTTTCTGATGTGAAAAAGTCTATACACACAGGGCAGGGGCAGTTTTAACCCCAGAACTATGATACTTAAAAGAATCATAAAGGTATGCTAAGTTAATCTATACAATAAATATCTGTAGTTTCAGACAAGAAGATTTTTAAAGTTTTTCCTATGCATAACTAGTGATCCCATGGGCTGTTTAAGCAGCTACAAAAAACTGGCCATCCCTGGGGTGGGACCAATTTTAACCCTAGGGGCATAATTTATATAACTTTTGTAGAAGACCTGAAGTTAAAGCTATGTGCCAAATATAAAAGCTGAAAACTTCTAGTTTCAGGAGAAGAATTTCAAAGTTTTCACTATATGTTTCTAATGAAAACTGAACACCCCTGGGGCGGGGCCAATTTTGACCCCAGTGGCATAATTTATAAAACTTTTGTAGAGGACCTGAACATGATGCTATGTGCCAAATATGAAAGCTGAGATCCTTCCAGTTTCAGAGGAGAAGATTTTCAAAGTTTTACTATATGTTTCTGTAGAAAACAAAGCAACCCTGGGGCTGGGCCAATTTGACCCCAGGGGCATAATTTATATAACTTTTATAGAGGACCCACAGATGATGCTATGTACTAAAGATGAAAGCTGAGAACCCTGTAGATTCAGAGGAGAAGATTTTTAAAGGTTGAAATTGTTGATGCCCGACGATGGACGACGCACGCCGACTGACATCAGGCGATCACAAAAGCTCACCCTGAGCACAAAAGTGCTCTGGTGAGCTAAAAACTAGAACTACCACTAAAGGTGATGAATACCCCCACTAGCACATTTGACACAGAGATGGGGTTTATAGAAATAAAGCTCCCGACTGCTAAATTTTCGTTTGTTAAATTACGAAAAGGGAGATTATTCATTCATGTACAAAGCGACAAATCAAAACCTTTATCGCAGGTGCAGAACTTCAGATGGTGTTCAACAGTACTCAAATTCAATGAAGAATAATGAAATTCAAACCTGATCTGTAACTAATTATAACAAAGCAACATACTAAATATCACTACAATATCTGCTACAGTTTAGAAAAAAAACTCCGGCAAACCTGAAATTTCCTAAAAATTTCTAAGTCAAAATGCTGTAATTCTGTTAAAAATAAATGAAGTGTATCAAAATTCAAACTTGATCTGTAACTCATTATTATAAAGCAACATACCAAATATCACATCAATATCTGCAAGGGTTTAGAAAAAAACCTCCGGATAACCTGAATTTCCAGAAAATTTCTAAGTAAAATCACTATTTCCGTGAAAATTCAATGAAGCGTCACGAAATTCAAACTTGATCTGTAACTCATTATAATAAAGCCACATACCAATTATCACTTCAATATCTGTAAAGGTTTGGAAAAAACTCCGGAAAACTCAAGATTTTGAGAAAAATAACAAAAGGCAATAACTCAAAAAATACTGAAGACAAAGTTACAAACCTTGTGCACTGCACTTGCGGTCAATGTGATCTATCTGTATATGAAGTTTGAAGTCAATAGCTTTCATACTTTGGAAGTTATGATTCAAACAAGCCGGACGGACGGACATTGTGAGTCCAGTATACCCCACCAAAACTTCGTTTGTGGGGGTATAAGAAGCATGACAGTCGTATATACAGTAAAACTTCGATTATCCGAACACTAAAATACGTATTATTATCGATCTTTAAGACAGGTGGCAGCTTAATGCATGGTGAAAGTCATGCAGAAAGCTCCTCTAGGAGCTTTCTGCATGACTTTCACCATGCATTAAGCAGCCACCTGCCTAAAAGGGTGTAAATTCTTCTATTCCGAAAATTCGAATAATCGAGGTTTCACTGTACTTTAAAAATATCTGTAATTGTTCACTACATCAGAGGCGCGTAAAATAGACTATCTGTTCTTTTACTTGATAAAGATGCAATAATGATGTGTTTGCAAACAAAGTAGGCTTTTATCAGATAGCTCCAGTGGTAGCTATCTGATCAGGGACTGCTCTGTTCGCTTATGGAGTACTATGGATCTGATTACATAGTGTCTGCCATAGCTAAAATAAATTCCACTGTTCTTAGCCTATATCAAAATGCTAACCACTTAAATTCCCATTATATTTTTATGTGAATTAATTTCTGGTCACATGACTTATCACATCACAGAAGCAAATTTGCATTTAGTGTGCAATCTGTCCAACTAAGGATTCCCATATTAAATCCCATTCATTTCTTTGAATGTTTTTCAAGCATTGTGACTTGTTTTGAAAATTCTTTGGAAAAATCGATCTATGGAAAATGGATGCATGGAAAATGGATGCTAAAATATAATGTGAGTTTGATATTCATTATCTCAGTAATGCATTTACATAAATATTCAAGTAAAAGTTTCAGAAGACTGATTATCTTTTCAAAAGTATATATTTCAGGATGGTGATTTGAAATAAGCAAAATAACAACACTGAACAGTCTGTGTAGTCTTTGATCTTCATGCTGGTTCCTCACTCAAGCTTCCACTGAAGTATGGTACAGTCATTGCCACCTGTGGTGATGATGCGAGAGTCATCTGCCAGGAACTTGGCCATCGTCACATGACTACTGTGACCTTTGTACCCATGTCCAGTAGCCTATAAGAATATTGACTAATATTATCACTGAATAATAGTAATATCTGACACAATTGCCTGCCAAAGTATATTAGAGAAATTTGGGCTGTGGAGGGGCCATTACTCAGAAGCACCATAAAGCACCATATACTGTTTGCCTTTATCCCTTTCCCTGTCACTGTAGCCGTCTGATCTGGTCCTACTCTGTTTGCAAATGCTTGAAAATGTGTTTATATGAAGAAAGGGTTTAAAGTTGTTATCTGCACCATTTTAATGTTTACATGCCATATTATAAAAATTGAGCTAATTAACATTTAAAATGTCATCATTTCTTACATAAATACTCATTGAGTAAAGGGTTAACCCAGTCCCTCATATACACACTGTTTCACAGAAACAGAGTAGACTCGGATCAGACAACTCCTGCAGGAGCCATCTAATCAGGCTCTGCTCTGTTTGCTTATGAAATAATAATAGATCTGACTCTACTGTTTCTACCAATACCAAACTAGAACTATCATTGAAGGTGATTGATACTCCCACCCACCACCTTGTCAAAAGATCCAATAACTTCATTACAATACTTGAGAAGTTATGCTCTAGACAAAAAATTGATTCTGGAAGTAACAAAGGGGAATAACTCCCTCAACAAGAGCTGTCTGCAGACTGCGCTCCACCTTCTTTAGTGCTGGATAGTGTAGTGGAAGTCTTAGTTGGAAAGGGGAGATAACTATAGCAAAGTTAATTTTAGGGTTACCTGCCCTTGTGAAATGGGTCCCCCTTGTAATAGTTAACATGTATACCAAAGTTGAACCAAATATCATGGACAGTTTCTGAGACATGGACCTGAACATAAAACTTAACCAACAATAACAATTCTAAAAGTACAAAAATGAGTCATGCAGGAAACACCACATACAGAACAAACAGCTGCCTGAACAGCAACACAAGGAAACAGCAAATGTACATAACTATAAAAACATCAAGAGATGCACAAAGACAAAACAAACATACAATAGGGGGAAGATGGCAGTATCGCCTTGGAACGGTCAGTGACAAAAGTCACTGGGGGGGTGGTGGGGGTGGGGGGGTGGTGGTGGTGGGGGGGTTTAATCTGTTTTTGGGCGCCCAACCTCACACTTATTCCATCCCCACCCTGAAAGACAAACAGTGTAAATAAACGTATCCCCTCTCCGACTAATCTACAACAACCGCGATGGCAAATACAGTGGTAAAGTGCATGTATAATGAAAACATTTAAGTGAACAAACTGTATCCACCTATCGCTAGTGTACTCAATGATTGAGCTGCAAACAGAGTAACTGTAGAAAAGTAATAATGGGTACAACAAAATAGTACAGATATCCGACGTTCTCCTTCCGTTTCTGGTTTTAAGGGGTCGCCTTCATAGAGTACTAAACCTTTCTTGTCGGCGTACATGCAAAGAGGCCAGCGTCGTACTAGCCTGTCGCAGGACAGCAAAGCTCGCCTATTGTAGACCTTGTCTACAAAGATGAAGTCCAAAATATTTTTTCTATTTTAACTGGACTACATCAATGTTAAACCTACTGGCAAATTCTATTCCAAATACCAGCTACCTATGGCAAGTATTTCATGTTGTATTAGTGCATCTCAACACTTACCCCAAAACTTTAACCTTGAGATTTCAGCCCAAAAAGCTAAGTCCAAAACAGGTGAAATTTTGACTAAAATGCAGTTTTATTTTAAATTTTAACTACACTACATCAATGTTCAACACACCGGGAACCTCCATTTCAAATATCAGCTTTCTACGGCAAATATTTCATGTAGTATTAGTGCATTTCAACACTTACCCCAAAACTTTAACCTTCCTATTTCAGCCCAAAAAGCTAAGTCCAAATCAGGTGAAATTTTGACTAAAATTCAGTTTTATTTTAAATTTTAACTACACTACATCAATGTTAAACACACCTGAAACCTCCATTTCAAGTATCAGCTTCCTAGGGCAAATATTTCATGTAGTATTAGTGCATTTCAACACTTACCTCAAAACTTTAACCTCGAGATTTTAACCTCGAGATTTCAGCCCCAAAAGCTAAGTCCAAAACTGGTGAAAATTTGACTAAAATTCAGTTTTATTTTAAATTTTAACTACACTACATCAATGTTCAACACACTGGAAACCTCCATTTCGAGTATCAGCTTCCTAGGGCAAATATTTCATGTAGTATTAGTGCATTTCAACACTTACCCCAAAACTTTAACCTTGAGATTTCAGCCCAAAAAGCTAAGTCCAAAACAGGTGAAATTTTGACTAAAATGCAGTTTTATTTTAAATCTTAACTACAGTACATCAATGTTCAACACCCTGGGAACCTCAATCAGCTTCCTAGGGCAAATATTTCATGTAGTATTAGTGCATTTCAACACTTACCCCAAAACTTTAACCAAAAGCCAACACCGACGCCAGGGTGATTCCATAAGCCCCCCTATTCTTCAAATAGGCGAGCTAAAAAGGGACATAACTATGGCAAAATTAATTTTAGGGTTATCTACCCTTGTGAAATGGGTTCCCCTTGTGATAGTAAACATACATACCAAATATGAACCAATATCTTTGATGGTTTCTGATAAAAGGACCTTAACAAAAAAGGTTAACCAACGCCGACAAGAGGGTCATGACAATAGCTCCACTTTTTTAAAAAGTGAAGCTAAAAATGTATTTAGAGTTACAACTTTTGATGACTGCATATCCTCTCATCACCCTCTATCCATACATAAAATTTCACAGTTGTGCCTACAATACTTGAAAAGTTATGCTCCAAACAAAAAATTGCTTCTGAAAAGTAACTAAGGGGAATCACTTTCTCAAAAATGAATTTAGAGTTAAAACCCTTGTTGACTGCACATCCTCTCATCACCCTCTATCCATACATAAAGTTTCACAGTTAAGCCTACAATACTTGAGAAGTTATGCTCCGGACAAAAAAAATTGCTTCTGAAAAGAAACTAAGGGGAATAACTCCCTCAAAAATGAATTTAGAGTTACAGCCCTTGTTCATTGCACATCCTCTCAACACCTTCATAATGTGTACTAAGTTTGAAGGCAATATCATAAACAAGTTTCAAGAAAATGGAATGTCCCAAAAATATGTCCCAACTAAGAGACAAAATATGAAGTTTAAAAAGGCACATAATTCTGTCAAATTTTCTGCAAGAGATATGAAACATGGAGAAGACTGTCCCCACATAACACTTATAATATGTATTAAGTTTGAAGGTGGTATCAAAAGTAATTTTCTAGAAAAAAAACCAAATGTCCCGGAAAAATGTGACAGACTGTCTGACGGATGGATGAACAGGTAATTCCTATATAGCCCCCACCACAGGGGGAGGGGGGGGGGGGGAATAATAACCCTGTATACATATGCAATCATAAAATTCAATATCCAACAGGGAAAGGGTTTATTGGTCACTTTCGAGAGGCTAAACTCATTCCCTCATAGGCTATTTTTAGATCCAACCTCTTTGAATAAATCTACTGAAAAGAAGCATTAACTAGAAAAAAGGACAATTTTATAATTTTTTAGTATTTAAACCTAAGGAGCAAATGCTCTATTTATCATAGTGGTTTCAAAAAGTGACTTTCACAGAGGCGTAGAAAGGCGTATTTATGGAGGAAAAGGTTAACTGTACCCTAATGTGCCCAGAGTTAACATTCTAAAGAATCTTACCAGGTGCTGAATGGAAGGGTACTCAAACAGGTTGACTTTGCCAAAGTCATCAGCAGTCGCTACAAGTTTCTTGTCATGTGATACAGCGCAGTTGTTTACGTCTGTTCCATCAGCTCCATCTAACCAGATTCCTTAAAATAAAATTAAGACAGGTCCATCATTGAGAAGTGGTACAACCCAAAGTATTGTAAGTCCTATTTTTTGCCAATCGCTACTGCTTGCATCACCGAAATGATTGCATATTCTAGTGAGCAACTAGAGGTCACAAAAACAGATGTTCCCCCCCTCCCCACAAACACCCCTCCCACCCAAAAGCGACACATTATCACATTTCTGTACAATGTACATGAAAACACGACTGGACAAGATGTGTGACAGTCAGACAGACAAAAAAATGGAATAAACAATATGGAAAGGGAAAAAACTCAAATATGTACAAATATAGTAATGGACATGATGAATGATATTTCCCTCATCATGCGCTTTCCACACCACATTTTTTAAGAAACCGAGATGTTTGTAAAACATGTACACCTCCCAGACCCCGTGACCTTTGATCTAGTCATGATTAATCACCACAACAATTTTGAAGATCCTAAGCAAAACCAATGAGCAGTTATTGATCTGAAAACATTTCACCAGTTAAGGTCATGGTGACCTTAACCTTTGATCTAGTGACCTCAAGAAAAAAAGGGGTCATCTAGTGGTCATGACCAACCACCAAAGCAAGTTTGAAGATCCTAAACCAAACCCTTGAGCAGTTATTGATTGGAAATTTTTTCACCAGTTAAGGTCATTGTGACCTTGACCTTTGACCTAGTGACCTCAAAAACAATAGGGGTCATCTAGGGGTCATGACTAACCACCACAGCAAATTTGAAGATTCTACGCCAAGCCGTTTATTAGTTATTGACCGGAAACCATCAATCTACCGACCGACCAACCCACATGTGCAAAGCAATATACCCCCATTTTTTCAAAAGGTGGGTATAAAAATGATAACAGGGAATAACAGAAATATTGATACCAGAGTTATGGCCCTCATGCATGACACTTCTTTTCATCATGCTCTTTCTATAAATGAAATGTCATTCCAATAGCATCAGTAGAACAGGAGATATTGATCAGCCAAAAACAAGAGGGCCATGAGGCCCTGAAGCGCTCACCTGAGATAACCTCCGGGATGGGGCCATTTTTCACCCAAAAGTCATCATTTGTACAGCCTTGGTAGAAAACCATAAGGCAAAGCTGCATGCCATTAATTAAAGGTCTAAGCCTGATGGTTTCTGAGAAAAATAATATTTTATAATTATTTTCCCCACGAAAAACTGATAAGCCCCGGGGCAGGGCCAAGTTTCACCCAGAGATTGGGGTTGTAAGTTGAACATTCTTGGAAGAGGATCACAAGGCAAAGCTACATACCAAAGTTGGAAGGTATGGGTCTTATTGTTTCAGGGACAAAGACTCTTTAAGGTTTTTCTTAAGTCTATGAAAAATTAATATGCATTTGTTACCAAAGGGTCAAAATTTGTACAATCTTGGTAAAGGACTATATGGTTAAGCTGCATGTCAAATACTAAAGGTATTGGCCATATGGTTTCAGAAAAGAAGATCTTTAAAGGTGTTCCTGCATAAGTCTATGTAAAACTGATAAACCCCAGGGAGGGGCCATTTTGGTCTGGGGGTCATAATTTGAACAATCTTGGTAGAGGACATTCAAATAATTTTACCAAATATCAAAGGTCTGGGCATTTTAGTTTCAGAGAATAAGATTTTCCTATGAAAAACTGAAAAGCCCTGGGGCGTGGCCATTTTCGAACCAGGGGTCATAAATTGGACAATCTTTATAGAGGACCATTAGATCATGCTACATACCAAATATAAAAGTTCTAGGCCTTACAGTTTCAGAGAATAAGATTTTTAAAGATTTTGTTATGAAAAACTGATACGCCCCAGGGCGGGGCCATTTTTGGTCTGGGGGTCATAATTTTTACAAAATTTGCAGAGGACCATTACTAGTCCATTAGATCATGATATATACCAAACATCAAAGATCTAGGCCTTACAATTTCAGAGAAGAAGATTTTAAAACTTCTCTTATGAAAAACTGATCAGCCCCAGGGCGGGGCCATTTTTGGTCTAGGGGTCATAATTTGAACAATACTTGTAGAGGATCATAAGATCATGTTAAATACCAAATGTCAAAGGTCTAGGCCTTACAGTTTCAGAGAAGAAGATTTTTAAAGATTTTTCTATGAAAAACTGATAAGCCCTTGAGCGGGACCATTTTTGGTCAGGGGGTCATAATTTGAACAATCTTTGTAGAGGGCCATTAGACCATGCTACATAACAAAAATCAAAGGTCTAGGCCTTACAGTTTCAGAGAAGAAGATTTTTAAAGATTTTCCTATGAAAAACTGATAAGCCCTTGGGCAGGGCCATTCTTTGTCAGGGGATCATACTTTGAACAATACTTGTAGAGGACCATTAGATCATGCTACATACCAAATATCAAAGGTCTAGGCCTTACAGTTTCAGAGAAGAAGATTTTTAAAGATTTTCCTATGAAAAACTGATAAGCCCTTGGGCGGGGCCATTTTTGGTCTGGGGGTCATAATTTGAACAATCTTTGTAGAGGATCATTAGACCATGCTACAAACCAAAAATCAAAGGTCTAGGCCTTACAGTTTTAGAGAAGAAGATTTTTAAAGATTTTCCTATGAAAAACTGATAAGCCCTAGGGCGGGCCTTTGGTCTGGGGGTCATAATGTGAACAATATTTCGTTCCCCCTAGCCACGGATGCTTCTGACAAAATTTGGTTAAAATCGGGCCAGTGGTTTCAGAGGAGATGTCGTTTGAAAATGTGGCCGGACGACAGACGCCGGACACATCGCTGTCACAATAGCTCATCCAGAGCCTTTGGTATACTCCAAAAGCCTTTGATATACTCCAAAAGTATTGAAGCCAGAGTTATGGCCCTTGAAGATGACACTTCCTCGCATTATGCTCATTCTAAGTATGAAGTTTCAATGAAATGGCATGAGCCATATAGGAGTTATTGTCGGGACGATTAAGTAAACAAGAGGGCCATTGGCTCTATATCGCTCACCTGAGTTACAGTAATATTGACAATGTTAATTTTTCAGCAGACAACATTTCTAGCAGATGACACTGCTTTCACCCTTTCACTGCTGAATCAACTTGAACTAAGATTGACAAACAGTCTGGATTCAGATCTAATACCAAGTAACTGTCTGACCAAGATCTAAATTGTTTACAACTTAGGTCAAAATGCCTAAAACGGATCTTTTAGAAATTCAAATGAAGACAAATCTGAAGCAGACGACATTACAGATCTCTTTGAAAGAACATTTCAAAGCTCCTTATATAAGTGACCCCCCCCCCCCCCTTCTCCCCCCTATATACACAGTATTCAGCTGACCAATTGTGAAATGACCAATAAAATATCTTTAAAAAATCTTTTAAACCTTTCCCTTATATAAACCTGTTTTTACGCATTAGCAAACAGAGTAGACCCAAATCAGACGGCTCCTATAGAAGCCGCCTGATCAGGGTCTGCTCTGTTTGCTTTTGACACAATATAGATCTGATTCTACAGTTTTTGTCGAAGCAAAAACTTCTCTTTACAGAAATAATGTGTTTTTAGGAATTAAAAATAAGAGTAGACCCAGATCAGACAGCTCCTATAGAAGCTGTCTGATCAGGGTCTGCTCTGTTTGCTTTTGACAAGATATAGATTTGATTTTACAGTTTTTATCAAAGCTAAAACTTCTCTTCATGGAAATAACGTGTTTTTACTCATTAGCAAATAGACCCAGATCAGTTTTCGTCAAAGCAAACTGGGAAAGGGTTAATAGGTGTTTAGAAATAATTCCAGCTCTAGGTATGAATATCTGATAATCAGTCAATTAAACGGGTCATTAGTTTTTTTAGCAATTGAAATTGAGAAGAGTTACTCATTTTTTTAGTAACATTAATTATTAATTGACAATAATTTTGATTAACTTAAGTCATTATTTGTTTTCAAAATCAAATTGAAATAAATACAACTAGAACTATCACTAAAGGTGATGAATACCCCCACACGGCAGCCTTGATTGCAAATCCAAGTTTTTAACATGTAACAGGACCAAATAACAAAAATACCCAAAGTTCAAATAGAGAAAATTCTGTAATGGCTAACACTAAACACAGGAAAATTGTGTCTTGCACATGTACTATTCGTGTTTAGTATGTATGGCAAGTATAAATTTAATAAGTTTCAAAATGAAGGAGGAGTTTGTGACACCAACTCCCCATGTTTCATGCAAAAATGACAAAAAATATTCAAAGTTCAGGGGGGGATAATTCTACAATGGCTAACCATAAACACATGAAAATTGTGTAAATTCAGTAACTTTAAAACTGAAGGAGTTTGCGACACCAACTCCCTATATTACAAGCCAAAACAAGTATCAAGTGAATCAGATTGAAAGTGAAGGAGGAGTTCAAAGTACAGGATTTTGCCTGCCAATTTCAAGACCAATTTCAAGGACAAAGGTCAAGGTCAAGGTCACAGAGACCTGAAATTTGTGTCTTGCACATATACTACTCCTGAGTAATATTTATGCCAAGTATCAAGTGAATCAGGTTGAAATTGAAGGAGGAGTTCAAAGTACAAGATTTTGCCTGCCAATTTCAAGGCCAAAGGTCAAGGTCAAGGAGACCTGAAATTTGTGTCTTGCACATCTACTACTCCTGAGTAACATTTATGCCAAGTATCAAGTAAATCAGGTTGAAAGTGAAGGAGGAGTTCGCCGTACAAGATTTTGCCTGCCAATATTAAGACCAATTTCAAGGCCAAAGGTCAAGGTCACAGAGATTTGAAATTTGTGTCTTGCACATCTACTACTCCTGAGTAACATTTATGCCAAGTATCAAGTGAATCAGGTTGAAAGTGAAGGAGGAGTTCAAAGTACAGGATTTTGCCTGCCAATTTCAAGACCAATGTCAAGGCCAAAGGTCAAGGTCAAGGTCACAGAGACTGAAATTTGTGTCTTGCACATCTACTACTCCTGAGTAACATTTATGACAAGTATCAAGTGAATCAGATTGAAATTGAAGGAGGAGTTCAAAGTACAAGATTTTGCCTGCCAATTTCAAGACCAATTTCAAGGCCAAAGGTCAAGGTCAAGGTCACAGAGACCTGAAATTTGTGTCTTGCACATCTACTACTCCTGAGTAACATTTATGCCAAGTATCAAGTGAATCAGGTTGAAAGTGAAGGAGGAGTTCAAAGTACAAGATTTTGCCTGCCAATTTCAAGACCAATTTCAAGGCCAAAGGTCAAGGTCAAGGTCACAGAGACCTGAAATTTGTGTCTTACACATCTACTACTCCTGAGTAACATTTATGCCAAGTATCAAGTGAATCAGGTTGAATGTGAAGGGGGAGTTCAAAGTACAAGCTTTTGCCTTCCAATATCATGACCAATTTCAAGGCCAAAGGTCAAGGTCAAGGTCACAGAGACCTGAAATTTGTGTCTTGCACATCTACTACACCTGAGTAACATTTATGCCAAGTATCAAATGAATCGGGTTGAAACTGAAGGAGGAGTTCACCGTACAAGATTTTGCAGACAGACCGCCCGCCCGCCCGCCCGACCGACCGACCGACGACCGACCGACAGGCTGATTCCAGTATACCCCCTCAAACTTACGGGGTTTATATATCTCAACTTATTCGTTTTGCTAGAGCTTGTTCATCTATTGACGATTTTAACAGTTGAAATCTCATTTTAACAGAGAAACTGCTTAAGCAAGGATATAGATACCATAAACTAAGAAAAACTTTCTCTAAATTTTACTTTCGAAATCTCTCGCTTATTGGTAAGTACCAATGTAATCTCAAGGCGCTTCTGCGACACGGTATTTCACATCCTGAATTTTATGGTGATGTGATTTACAAACTTCGTAAAATTATTGGACATACCCATTTTCTCACTTTGTTCATCAAATATGTTAAACAAGAGATGTTTGTAAAGCATGTATACCCCCAGACCCCCTGACCTTTGATCTAGTGACCTCAACTATAGAGGTCATCTAGCGGTCATGACTAATCACCACAGCAACTTTGAAAATCCTAAGCCAAACCACTGATCATTTATTGATTTGAAAACATTTCACAAGTTAAGGTCATGGTGACCTTGACCTTTGACCTAAACAACTATAGGGGTCATCTAGTGGTCATGACCAACTACCACAGCAAGTTTGAAGATCCCGAACCAAACCATTGAGCAGTTATTAATTGGAAACTATTTCATCAGTTAAGGTCATGATGACCTTGACCTTTGACCTAGTGACCTCAAAATCAATAGGGGTCATCTAGTTGGCATGACCAACCACCACAGCAAGTTTGAAGATCCTAAGCCAAACCCTTGAGCAGTTATTGATTGGAAACCATTTCACCAGTTAAGGTCATGGTGACCTTGACCTTTGACCTAGTGACCTCAAAAACAATAGGGGTTATCTATTGGTCATGACCAACTACCACAGCAAGTTTGAAGATCCTAAGCAAAACCCTTGAGCAGTTATTGATCGGAAACCATTTCACCAGTTAAGGTCATGGTGACCTTGACCTTTGACCTAGTGACCTAAAAAATGACAGGGCTCATCTAGTTGTCATTACCAACCACCTAAGCAAATTTGTAGATCATAAGCCAAACCCTTGAGCAGTTATTGATCAGAAACCATTTAATAAATTTAAGGTCATGGTGACCTTGACTTTTGACCTAGTGACCTCAAAAACAATTGGGGTCATCCAGTTGTCATGACCAACTACCGCAGCAAGTTTGAAGATTCTAAGCCAAACCCTTGAGCAGTTATTGATCGGAAACCATTTAACCAGTTAAGAGCATTGTGACCTTGACCTTTGACCTAGTGACCTAAAAAACAATAGGACTCATCTATTTGTCATGACCAACCACCTAAGCAAATTAGAAGATCCTAAGTCAAACCCTTGAGCAGTTATTGATCAGAAACCATTTTACCAGTTCAGGTCATGGTGACCTTGACCTTTGACCTAGTGACCTCAAAAACAATAGGGGTCATCCAGTGGTCATGACCAACTACCACAGCAAGTTTGAAGATTCTAAGCTAAACCGTTGAGCAGTTATTGATCGGAAACCATTTAAACAGTTAAGGTCATGGTGACCTTGACCTTTAACCTAGTGACCTCAAAATCAATAGGGGTCATCTAGTGGTCATGACCAACCACCACAGCAAGTTTGAAGAAACCAAGCCAAACCCTAAAGCAGTTATTGATCGGAAACTATTTTACCATTTTAGGTCATGGTGACCTTGACCTTTGACCTAGTGACCTCAAAAACAATAGGGGTCATCTACTTGTCATGACCAACCACCACAGCAAGTTTAAAGATTCTAGGCCAAGTCGTTTATTAGTTATCATTCGGAAACCATCGATCTACCGACTGACCGACCGACATGTGCAAAGCAATATACCCCCATTTTTTCAAAAGGGGGGTATAAAAATTCATTAACAAGAGCACCGCAAGACGGGGCAATATACGCCCGAAGGCTGTTCTATAAAATTATGTTGAAAAATAAAGGAGGAGTTAGTTGCACAAGAAATTGCTACCCGAAACTATCAAAGGGCAATAACTCCAGAATGAAAAATGATATGAGAGTTATCTCACTGATATGCACAACTACACATCAGTATCTATCATTCCTGAAAGTTTGAAGAAATTATGTTGAAAAATAAAGGAGGAGTTAGTTGCACAAGAAATTGCTAACGGACGGACGGACGGACGGACGGACGGACGGACGGACATACTAACAAATGGGTAGTTGTGTGACTTTTTCCTTTGATCTTTTCTTGTGGGACTAGTCCCACAAGAAAAACTATTTTTGGCTCTAACTTTGGAAAAGAATGATCTGGAAGCTAACCCTAACCCTAACCCTATGTCCCACAACTGGCCAGGTTAATGTCACAAGAAATGGCCAGGTTAATGTCACAAGAGATGGCCAGGTTAATGATTTTACTTGTGCGACTAGTTAGAAAAAGTCACACAACTACCCTTTGGTGAGTGCGGACGGACGGACGGACGGACGACATGCGCCATACCATAATACGTCCCTTCGGGCGTATAAAAAGGGATATGATCCTGTCGGGCGTATAAAAAGGGATATGATCCTGTAGTACTACAACATACTGCATGTTTGGTTGTGAACCCTTTTACAGTTGGCAATCACGCTGGCCTCTTTGCATGTACGCCGACAAGAAAGGTTTAGTACTCTATGAAGGCGACCTCTTAAATCCAGAAATGAAAGGAGAACGTCGGATATCTGTACTATTTCGTTTTTGTCGTACCCTTTATTACTTTTCTACAGTTACTCTGTTTGCAGCTCAATCATTGAGTACACTAGCGATAGGTGGATATAGTTTGTTCACTTAAATGTTTTCATTATACATGCACTTTACCACTGTATTTGCCGTCGCGGTTGTTGTATATTAGTCGGAGAGGGGATACGTTTATTTATACTGTTTGTCTTTCAGGGTGGGGATGGAATAAGTGTGAGGTTGGGCGCCCATAAACCGGTTTAACCCCCCAGTGACTTTTGTCACTGACCGTTCCAAGGCGGTACTTCCATCTTCCCCCTATTGCATGTTTGTTTTGTCTTTGTGCATCTCTTGTTGTTTTTATAGTTATGTACATTTGCTGTTTCCTTGTGTTGCTGTTCGGGCGACTGTTTGTTCTGTATGTGGTGTTTCCTGCATGACTCATTTTTGTACTTTCAACTAAATACAATTAATAAAGACTATATTACATACTAAGCATAATAAAATTTATTACAAGAGGGCCATTGGCCCTATATCGCTCACCTGAGTTACAGTAATACATGTATATTGACATGTTAATTTTTCAGTGGACAACATTTCTAGCAGATGAAATAAGCTTAGTGCACTGCTTTCACCCTTTAACTGCTGAATAAACTTGAACTGAATTCAGAACTAATACCAAGTGACTGGTTGACCAAGACCTAAACTGTTTACAACTTGTGCCATTTTTGCCTTAGCTCAAAATGCCTAAAACTGGTCTTTGAGAAATTCAAATGACTTCAATAAAGCTATGCAATTATACCTTGACCCAGGTATATAGGCAAATAGAGTGCTAGGCAGTACATAATGCCAGTTTTTGTGTGAAATGACCAATAAGAATATCTTTAAAAATCGTTTAACCCTTTCCCTCATATAAAGCTGTTTTTATGCATTAGCAAACAGAGTAGATTCAGATCAGACGACTCCTACGGAAGCTGTCTGATCTGGGTCTTCTCTGTTTCTTTTGACACAATATAGATCGGATTCTACAGTTTTTGTCAAAGCAAAAACTTCTCTTCAGAGAAATAATGTGTTTTACACATTAAAAATAAGAGTAGACTAGATCAGACGGCTGCTATAGAAGCTGTCTGATCAGGGTCTGCTCTTTTTACATTGACAAGATATAGATTTGATTTTACAGTTTTTTCAAAGCTAAAACTTCTATTTATGGCAATAAAATTTTTTTAAGCATTAGCAAACAAGAGTGGTCCCAGATCAATTTTTGTCAAAGCAAACAGGTTAAAGGTTAATAGGTGTTTAGAAATAATTCTAGCTCTAGGTGTGAATATCTGAAGATAATTCAATTAAACGGGTCATTAGTATTTTTAACAATTGAAATTGAGAAGAGTTACCTCTACTGTTATAATGAAGTTATATTTACTTAGTTATTTCATTAATATCATACAAGATTCAGACATTTTAGAACTTTTTAATGTGTTGTCATCAAATTTTATGAAAAAGTAATATTTAAGATGCTTTTTGGGGCAGCAGACTTAATCCACAGTAGTAAGTTTAACCTATCATTGTTAAGGGGGGGGGGGGGGGGGGGGGGGGGGGCAAATGCATTATCATGTTTTCTTAAGAATTACCATGACTTATATCAGTTGGGCCATTGCATAATCATGTTTTCACAGTTTTCTTAAACATTACCATGACTTACATCAGTTGGGTTTGGACCCAGATCAAAAGTCTAGATGGTGATCATTTTCCTTGATTGCCTGAATTGTTACTTTCCTATATCTCTCACATCTAATTTGAGAGACATTGGAAGACACCATTTAACATCACTCACGCTACACACTGGGGTTAATGGGTCAAAATGCCTTTAATGTTTCGTCTGCAACAAAAAGTTATTGTCATCTGCTTCAATTCTTAAAATAAACTTACTTTCATTTTTTTGCAAAAATATGGTTAAGATGACAAACAGTTTGGATCCTGATGAGACGCCGCAGTATGCGGCCTCTCATCTGGATCCAAACTGTTTGCATAGGTAATCACAGTTTCACCACTAGCATGCAAAGAGTTAAGAGTCAGCATTGACCTGGAGAGATTTTACTGCCAAGCAGCTGTAACTTTGACCTGCTGCTGGTCTGCAGATCTGGAGTTGTTTATTTAACCCTTAATTTCTCTCATGTAAACTTGTTTTCATGCATCTGCAAACAGAGTAGACCCAGATAAGGTGGCTCCTATAGGATCAAGGTCTGTTATTTGCTAATGGAATTTGATAGATGTTTCTATGCCTTCTAAAACAGCTACACTGATTCACCTTCAACATTTTATTATAAATAGTTATAAATAGAATGATACTAGCAATCCAATGCAGTTATCTCCCTTTGTCCCTTATGGCTATGCTGATGGGACAAGGGAAATAACTGTGAGGAAATTACCTTTTAAGTGTTACAGATTCTGATGTTAAGTAGCATAAAACCCCAGGGTGAGACCATTTATGGCCCAGGGGTCATTATTTGAACACACCTTGTAGTGGTATATTAGGTGATGCTTCATACCAAATATCTTAGCTCTAGATTATGTGGTTTCAGACAAAAAGATTTTTAAAGGTTTCCCTATATAAGTCTATGTAAAAACTACAAGCCCCAGGGCAGGGCCATTTTTGGCCCGGGGGTCATCATTTTAACAAACTTGGTAAAGGACCATTAGATGATGCTATATACCAAATATCAAAGCTCTAGAAATTGTGGTTTCAGAGAAGAAGATTTTTAAAGATTTAAAAAAACAACCTGTAAAAGTAGTGGGGCGGGGCCATTTTTTGCCCGGGGGTCATGATTTTAACAAAACTGATAGAGGACATCCTAAGGTACATTTCTGTGAAATTTGGTTGAAATCCTCCCAGTGGTTTAGGAGAAGAAGTCATTTGAAATAAAAGTGAACGGACAGACGGACGGACAGACGGACAGACGGACAGACGGACAGACGGACAGACGGACAGACGGACAGACGGACAGACGGACGACGGACGACAGGCGGTCACAATAGCTCACCTTGAGCCTTTGGCTCAGGTGAGCTAAAAATAAATGACCATAATGATATTAAATACTTTTTTTTCAAATCACATAAATTAACTGCAGAAACAACACTAGAACTATAACTAAAGGTGATGAATACCCCTACACGGCAGCCTTGATTGCAAATCCAAGTTTTGAACATGTAACAGGACCAAATAACAAAAATACCCAAAGTTCAAATAGAGAAAATTCTGTAATTTATGCCAAGTATCAAGTGAATCAGGTTGAAATTGAAGGAGGAGTTCAAAGTACTAGATTTTGCCTGCCAATTTCAAGGCCAAATGTCAAGGTCAAGGTCACAGAGACCTGAAATTTGTGTCTTGCACATCTACTACTCCTGAGTAACATTTATGCCAGGTATCAAGTAAATCAGGTTGAAAGTGAAGGAGGAGTTCGCCGTACAAGATTTTGCCTGCCAATTTTAAGACCAATTTCAAGGCCAAAGGGATTTTAAATTTGTGTCTTGCACATCTACTACTCCTGAGTAACATTTATGCCAAGTATCAAGTGAATCAGGTTGAAAGTGAAGGAGGAGTTCAAAGTACAAGATTTTGCCTGCCAATTATAAGACCAATTTCAAGGCCAACGGTCAAGGTCAAGGTCACAGAGACCTGAAATTTGTGTCTTGCACATATACTACTCCTGAGTAACATTTATGCCAAGTATCAAGTGAATCAGGTTGAAATTGAAGGAGGAGTTCAAAGTACAAGATTTTGCCTGCCAATATCATGACAAATTTCAAGGCCAAAGGTCAAGTTCAAGGTCACAGAGACCTGAAATTTGTGTCTTGCACATCTACTACTCCTGAGTAACATTTATGCCAAGTATCAAATGAATCAGGTTGAAAGTGAAGGAGGAGTTCAAAGTACAAGATTTTGCTTGCCAATTTTAAGACCAATTTCAAGGCCAAAGGTCAAGGTCACAGAGATTTTAAATTTGTGTCTTGCATATCTACTACTCCTGAGTAACATTTATGCCAAGTATCAAGTGAATCGGGTTGAAATTGAAGGAGGAGTTCAAAGTACAAGATTTTGCCTGCCAATTTCAAGACCAATTTCAAGACCAAAGGTCAAGGTCAAGGTCACAGAGACCTGAAATTTGTGTCTTGCACATCTACTACTCCTGAGTAACATTTATGCCAAGTATCAAGTGAATCAGGTTGAAATTGAAGGAGGAGTTCAAAGTACAAGATTTTGCCTGCCAATTTCAAGGCCAAAGGTCAAGGTCAAGGTCACAGAGACCTGAAATTTGTGTCTTGCACATCTACTACTCCTGAGTAACATTTATGCCAAGTATCAAGTGAATCAGGTTGAAAGTGAAGGAAGAGTTCAAAGTACAAGATTTTGCCTGCCAATTTCAAGACCAATTTCAAGGCCAAAGGTCAAGGTCAAGGTCACAGAGACCTGAAATTTGTGTCTTACACATCTACTACTCCTGAGTAACATTTATGCAAAGTATCAAGTGAATCAGGTTGAATGTGAAGGAGGAGTTCGCCGTACAAGATTTTGCAGACAGACCGACCGACCGCCCGCCCGACCGACAGGCTGATTGCAGTATACCCCCTCAAACTCTGTTTGTGGGGGTATAATAACATTATGCAAACACTTATGATAACATCCAGCTGTGAAATTCCCAGTTTGGCACCACAAGTCACCAACAATACACATCATGGGGTTAATGGGTCAACATTCCTTTCAAAATGCCCTTTGCTAAGTAATTTTTCATCTGCAACAATTGTCGTCTGCTTCAATTCTTAAAATAAACTTTCTATCATTTTTTTTGCAAAAATATGGTCAAGATGACAAACAGTTTGGATCCTGATGAGACGCAGCATTATGTGGCCTCTCATCTGGATCCAAACTGTTTGCATAGGTAATCACAGCTTCGCCGCTAGCGTGCAAAGAGTTAAAAGTAGTATTGACCTGGAGAGATTAACAGTTGCGCTAAGAGCACTACTGTCCAGTGTGCTGTAACCTTTTAACTGTAGTTTCTGCTGTAAAGAAGTCTATTTAATCCTTATTTTCCCCTCATATAAACTTGTTTTCATGCATCTGCAAACAGAGTAGACCCAGATAAGATGGCTTCTATAGGATCAGGGTCTGCTCCGTTTGTTCATGGAATTTGATAGATCTGTTTCTATGCCTTCTAAGACGGCGAGACTGATCCACCTTCCATATTTCATTATAAATATTTTGTTCAATGCAGTTATCTCCCCTTGTCCCTTAATGGCTATCTGATGAGACAAGGGAAATAACTGTGAGGAAATTGCTAAGGGAAACTTTTTAAGTGTTGTTTCTGATATTAAGAAGTTTAAAGCCCCAGGGTGAGACCATTTTTGGCCCAGGGGTTATTATTTGAACAAACTTGGTAGAGGACACCCTAAAGTACATTTCTGTGAAATTTGGTTGAAATCCTCCCAGTGGTTTAGGAGAAGAAGTCATTTGAGTAAAAGTGAACGGACAGACGGACGACAGGCGGTCACAATAGCTCACCTTGAACCTTCAGCTCGGGTGAGCTAAAAAAAACGTACAAGCGGCAATAAGTCCAATATTATTGAAGCCAGAGTTACGGACCTTGTGCATGACACTTCCTCTCCTCATGCTCTTTCCATAAATGAAATGTCATTCCGATAGTATCAGTAGAGCAGGAGTTATTGATCGGACAAAAAAAATGTAACAAAGAGCCATAACTCAACAAGAGTGCCAGTGGGCACAATATACGCCTGTCGAGGTCTTGTTCAACATAAACTTGGGTTAACGTATTTGCTAAACTCAAATTCTAAGTCCAATTTTGCGACCAAGTTTCAAGGTTGTAAATAGGCATACTTTAACAAAAAACCTTAACCAAAAATTCTAAATTAAAAAGTGCCATATTGGTGTCTAAATGCTTGACAGAGTTACATTGTATTTACTCTTGCCTACATATGAAGCTTCTGATGGTGAACAAATGTTTCAAGTTTAAAAGCTTTATCTGAAAGGGTTATGTAAATAAGTGGACTTTAACAAAAACCTTAACCAAAAATTCCAAGCTAAAAGGCGTCATAATTATGTCAAAATGTTAGACAGAGTTATGTACTCTTGCCTACAGGTGAAGCTTGTGATGGTGAACAAGTGTTCCAAGTTTAAAAGCTTAATCTGAAAGGTTTATGTAAATAAGTGGACTTTAACCAAAACCTTAACCAAAATTTCGAGGTTAAAAGGGGGCATAATTCTGTCAAAATGTTGGACAGAGTTATGTACTCTTGCCTACAGGTGAAGCTTGTGATGGTGAACAAGTGTTCCAAGTTTAAAAGCTTTATCTTAAAGGGTTATGTAAATAAATGGACTTTAACAAAGCCTTAACCAAAAATTCTAAGTTAAAAAGGGGCATAATTCGGTCAAGATGCTTGACAGAGTTATTTCCTCTTGCCTACAGGTGAAGGTTGTGACGGTGAACAAGTGTTCCAAATTTCAAAGCTATTGAGGTTAACATTTTTGCTTATCGCAAATGCTAAACGCAAATTCTAAGTCCAATTAAGCGACCTTTACCTTGGATAAACGAGCCGGGACTTGGCAGGCTACTGTAGCATGTCTAGATAAACATTGTGATTAAATTTGGGAAGGATCCACCAAGCGGAACTTGAGTTAGAGATGTTACAGACAGACTGGTTAACATTTTTGCTAAACGCAAATTCTATGTTCAATTGTGTGACCTTGACCTTGGATAAACAAACCGGGACTTGGCAGGCTACTGTAGCATGTGTAGAGTATTTGGAATCAGTTCTTATCAGTATACCTGTTGACCTAGTTAGAATGCATATACACCCTCTGTAGTATCTCTCTGGGAACACTTAGTATATAGCCACTGAAGAATAAATGCGTATGTATGCAAACTGGATGTTGGTTTGTTGATTAATACCTACACAAGGCTTAACATTAAATATATATAAGAAACATTACATGGTGTCAGAAGTGAACAAGTATTTGGATAACTACAATGGCCAAGAATCTTCGATCACCTGATAGAATGCAGTTTGAAGGAAATTTGAAAGAGAATTTCCGAAAATTCAAACAGCAGTTTGATTTATATTTAACTGCTACAGGACTGGAAGAAAAGGAAGACAAAGTGAAATCTTCTACGTTGCTGACAATAATTGGCCCGGATGCATTGGAAATATATAACACATTCCAATGGAATGAAGAAGGGGATGCTGATGGAGACAATATTAAAGTCAGCAAGATTTTGGCAAAGTTTGAAAAATACTGCAACCCAAGAAAAAATGTTGCCTATGAGAGACACGTCTTCAACAAGCATGACCAGAAGGACGGAGAGCCAATTGACGCATGTGACAGAATTACGCATTTTGGCAAGCTCCTGTGAATTTGGTGAGCTTAAAGACTCACTGATTAGAGACAGAATTGTTTGCGGAGTAAAGCAAGACAATGTACGACTGAGACTGCTACGCGAGAGTGAACTGGACTTGCAGAGAGCAATTGACATTTGCCGTGCAACAGAGGCCTCGGAGCAGCAAGTGAAGTCCATAACAGGAGGCTTAGCAGAAACCACAGTAAACAGTGTTAAAAGGAAAAGTGGCATGAAACAAAAGACAAAAAGTTCTCCAGAAAAGCCAAGAGACACAAAATTAAAGTGTTCAAAGTGTGGTAAAAGACATGAGCCGAGAAAATGTCCAGCATTCGGAAAGACATGTTTCGAATGTAAGAGACAGAATCACTTTGCAACAATGTGCAAGAAAAGCAAAGTTCGCACATTAGAACCAGACTCAACCAGTGAAGACTCGGATTTCATGGGGATAATGTATGATAGAGTACAAGCTGTTGAAAGTGATTGGACAGTTGACTGTACTATTAACAACAGAACTATTCCAATTCTAGTTGATACTGGAGCTAGATGCAATGTAATTAGTGCTAAAAAAGCTTAAAGTCAAAGCAACACTCGACAAATCCAGAGGAATGCTTAGGTCATTTAGTGGTCACTCAATGAAACCAATGGGATCAGTTACTCTTCAATGTCAATTTTACAACAGAATTAGCAATGTAAAATTTCAAGTCATTCATCAAAAAGCTAAAACAATATTGGGCAGTGAATCAAGTGAACAATTGAGACTAGTGAAAAAACTATTCAGAGTAGAAAACAAAGACCAGGACTTACTTGAAAAATATTCAGAAGTATTCAAAGGAATTGGATGTTTACCTGGAAAACAAAAACTTCATGTTGATGAAACTGTAAAACCAGTTGTCTATCCACCAAGAAAAGTGCCCATTGCATTGAAAGGCAAGATCAGAGAAGAGTTATTGCGCATGGAGAAAGAAAATATAATTGTGCGAGAACCTGAACCAACAGACTGGGTGAGTAGCATGGTTACTGTAGTCAAGCCGGATGGCAAAATCAGAATATGCTTAGATCCCAAAGACATTAACAAAGCTATAAAGAGATAGCATTACCCATTGAAAACAGTCGAAGATGTTGTTGCAAACATGCCAGGAGCTCAATATTTTTCGAAGCTGGATGCTGTATCATCATTTTGGCAGATAGAACTAGATGAGGAAAGTTCAAAACTGTGCACCTTCAACACACCATTTGGTCGGTATAGATACTTGCGACTACCATTTGGGGTTCATAATGCACCAGAAGTGATGCAACGGATTATGTCACAAATAGTGGAAAACATTGAAGGCACAGATATCATAATGATATCATAATATCCGGTAAAACTGTTGAGGAGCATGACACTCGCTTGGAAAAAGTACTCCAGAAGGCTATCGAGAACAATTTGAGATTCAAAAAGGAAAAGTGTCTGTTTAGAAAAACAGAAGTTCCATATGTACATCATTTGTTGACAAAGGATGGTGTCAAACCTGATACAGAAAAGGTGAAAGCCGTGGCTAAAATGAAGGCACCAACAAGCAAAAAGGAATTAATGACATTCCTAGGATTTATTCAATATCTGGCAAAATTCCTACCAAAATTGAGTGAAAAGTCAGAAAAATTGAGAATGCTGCTTAAAAAGGAAGTTGAATTCCAGTGGAATCACGAACAACAGAGTTGTTTTGATGAGTTGAAGAAACTTGTGACAAATGCACCAGTGTTACAATACTTTGACAGTAAGCAACCAATAACACTGACAGTGGACAGTAGTTCAAAAGCATTAGGCGCAGCTCTAGTTCAGAATGGCAGACCAGTTGCATTCGCGTCTCAAGCATTAACCGAGACACAACAGCGATATTCACAAATTGAAAAGGAAACTTTGGCAGTCGTGTTTGGAGTCAGAAAATTCAGACAGTACATATTTGGTCAAAATATTACAGTGGAGTCTGATCACAAACCGCTTCAAACAATCTTCAAAAAGGGACTTCATGAAACTCCACTCAGATTTCAAAGAATGTTACATGAACTATCCGAATATTCGAGGAATGTCATCTATAAACCAGGAAAGACCATGTTTCTGGCAGATACATTGTCAAGGAATTACATGGAAGAGCAAACCGAGTCATTGCAACTAGATGACTACAGAACTGCCGCCATAGAAAACTACGTGAGCATGTCACATGAGTTGTGTCAGCAAAATCAGAAATGAAACTGAAAAGGACACAGAAATGCAGATTCTCCAAAAAACGGTACAAGAAGGATGGCCAGATCAGCGCAGTGAACTTCCAGTAGAAATAAGAATGTATTGGAATTACAGGGACGAAATCACTGTGATAGACAAAATGTTAATGAAAGGGTGCAGGGTCATAATACCAAAGGGCATTGAGAAACAGAATGCTCAATTATGTTCATGAGTCGCATCTAGGAATCGTAAAGTGCAAAGCGATGGCAAGGGAAAGCATGTTTTGGCCATCAATGAATAGTGCAATTGAAGACAAAATTGTAAAATGTGATATATGTGCCAAACACCAGTCGCAAAATCCAAAAGAACCAATGATATGCATGGACATTCCGGATTTGCCTTACAGCAAATTCAGTGTAGACATATTCGAGATGAGAGGTCACCAGTATTTGTTGTCTGTAGACTACTACTCGAAATGGCCGGAAGTATCAAGACTGGACAATATGACAAGCAAAAATGTTATTGCTTATCTGAAGTCGCACATCTCCAAATATGGAATACCAGAAGTGGTAATTACTGACAATGCAAGACAATTCACAAGTCTAGAATTTCGTGAATTTGCAGCAAAGTACGGGTTTGAACACAAAACCTCAAGTCCGTATCATTACCAGTCGCATGGACAAGTAGAAAGGACCGTTCGGACATTGGAAAAACCTGTTAAAAAAGGCAGATGATCCGAATTTAGCATTGTTGAATTATCGCAATACACAAATTGAGGGCATAGGACTGTCACCAGCACAGATGATGATGGGTCGCAGCCTCAGAACAAAGTTACCAGTGGCAAGAAAATCCTTAAAAACAAAGGAATTGGGAGATGTACAGGACAAACTATGCACAAAGCAAAGTGTGTACAAAAAGCATTATGACAGACATGCAGGTAAAACGTTAAAGCCACTGACAGAAGGGGAATATGTCATGTTCAGACATAACAATTCCTGGGAAAATGGGACAGTTCAAAGGTTCCATGGACTACCACGGTCATACGTGATATGGTCGCCCATAGGAAAGTACTATCGCAGAAACCGGAGGCAGATAAAACCAACCAAGGTTCCACCTGTGTGTGTCACACCACCGGAAGACATACACATACTGCCAGAACAACAACAAGAACAACTACAACAATCGCCGACTCTTGATCAGAGTCAACAGCCATATGTAACCAGATCTGGCAGAACAGTAAAACCGCCCGACAGATATCAGAGCAGTTAAATAAGTGTATCTGGATTAATCCTAGTGGCAGGTTAATAGCTATAATCTAAATAAAAGTGAAATCAGTGTATTCAAGTTTTGGAATTAACTAGAACTATCACTAAAGGTGATGAATACCCCCACACGACAGCCTTGATTGCAAATCCAAGTTTTGAACATGTAACAAGACCAAATAACAAAAATACCCAAAGTTCAAATAGAGAAAATTCTGTAATTTATGCCAAGTATCAAGTGAATCAGGTTGAAATTGAAGGAGGAGTTCAAAGTACAAGATTTTGCCTGCCAATTTCAAGGCCAAAGGTCAAGGTCAAGGTCACAGAGACCTGAAATTTGTGTCTTGCACATCTACTACTCCTGAGTAACATTTATGCCAAGTATCAAGTAAATCAGGTTGAAAGTGAAGGAGGAGTTCAAAGTACAAGATTTTGCCTGCCAATTTTAAGACCAATTTCAAGGCCAAAGGTCAAGGTCACAGAGATTTTAAATTTGTGTCTTGCACATCTACTACTCCTGAGTAACATTTATGCCAAGTATCAAGTGAATCAGGTTGAAAGTGAAGGAGGAGTTCAAAGTACAAGATTCTGTCTGCCAATTTTAAGACCGATTTCAAGGCCAACGGTCAAGGTCAAGGTCACAGAGACCTGAAATTTGTGTCTTGCACATATACTACTCCTGAGTAACATTTATGCCAAGTATCAAGTGAATCAGGTTGAAATTGAAGGAGGAGTTCAAAGTACAAGATTTTGCCTGCCAATATCATGACCAATTTCAAGGCCAAAGGTCAAAATCAAGGTCACAGAGACCTGAAATTTGTGTCTTGCACATCTACTACTCCTGAGTAACATTTATGCCAAGTATCAAATGAATCAGGTTTAAAGTGAAGGAGGAGTTTGCCGCACAAGATTTTGCTTGCCAATTTTAAGACCAATTTCAAGGCCAAAGGTCAAGGTCACAGAGATTTTAAATTTTGTGTCTTGCACATCTACTACTCCTGAGTAACATTTATGCCAAGTATCAAAAGAATCAGGTTGAAATTGAAGGAGGAGTTCAAAGTACAAGATTTTGCCTGCCAATTTCAAGACCAATTTCAAGACCAAGGGTCAAGGTCAAGGTCACAGAGACCTGAAATTTGTGTCTTGCACATATACTACTCATGAGTAACATTTATGCCAAGTATCAAGTGAATCAGGTTGAAATTGAAGGAGGAGTTCAAAGTACAAGATTTTGCCTGCCAATTTCAAGACCAATTTCAAGGCCAAAGGTCAAGGTCAAGGTCACAGAGACCTGAAATTTGTGTCTTGCACATCTACTACTCCTGAGTAACATTTATGGCAAGTATCAAGTGAATCAGGTTGAAAGTGAAGGAGGAGTTCAAAGTACAAGATTTTGCCTGCCAATTTCAAGACCAATTTCAAGGCCAAAGGTCAAGGTCAAGGTCACAGAGACCTGAAATTTGTGTCTTACACATCTACTACTCCTGAGTAACATTTATGCCAAGTATCAAGTGAATCAGGTTGAATGTGAAGGAGGAGTTCAAAGTACAAGCTTTTGCCTGCCAATTTCAAGACCAATTTCAAGGCCAAAGGTCAAGGTCAAGGTCACAGAGACCTGAAATTTGTGTCTTGCACATCTACTACTCATGAGTAACATTTACGGTAAGTATCAAGTGAATCAGGTTGAAAGTGAAGGAGGAGTTCAAAGTACAAGATTTTGCCTGCCAATTTCAAGACCGATTTCAAGGCCAAAGGTCAAGGTCAAGGTCACAGAGACCTGAAATTTGTGTCTTACACATCTACTACTCCTGAGTAACATGTATGCCAAGTATCAAGTGAATCAGGTTGAATGTGAAGGAGGAGTTCGACGTACAAGCTTTTGCCTGCCAATTTCAAGACCAATTTAAAGGCCAAAGGTCAAGGTCAAGGTCACAGAGACCTGAAATTTGTGTCTTGCACATCTACTACTCCTGATTAACAATTATGCCAAGTGTCAAGTGAATCGGGTTGAAACTGAAGGAGGAGTTCGCCGTACAAGATTTTGCAGACAGACCGACCGACCGACCGACCGACCAACCGACCGACCGACCGACCGACAGGCTGATTCCAGTATACCCCCCTCAAACTCTGTTTGTGGGGGTATAATTAGTTATTCTGTGAGATTTTGGAATTATCAAGTGTCAAATCATTTGGATTTACCATGGTGGATTTGTCTTGGATATAGAGTGCTAGTAGGAGTATTTGTATTAGTCTAGATGTTTTAGTAAATTCCTTTCTTACATTTACATAAATATAAACATAGTTCTCACGAAATATCCATGGGAAATAGAGTTTAAAACGAAATCCATTAGAGCATTTTGACAGACTTTTCAGTTTACAGCAGTTCAGAAACATTAGTCGTTGATCAGATGCTTGATAACAGTGTACAAACAATTTGACCAGTGGTCAGTTTACAAGAACACTACAAACTCTCATGGGAACTATTGCATTTGTTTACTTTATGGATTGATTCCATCTATAGGAACTATCTGACCAAGTAGATTTTATCAACATTTACTTGAGTGTCTCACAAGAGGTGTTAACCTTTAGCTTGCTGATGAAAAATACATTAGATTATTCTTTAGTTTATAAAACAAGATTTTAATATTTTTTCATTTCTAAAAGAAGGGAAATGTAGAGTATTTGGAATCAGTTCTTATCAGTATACCTGTTGACCTAGTTAGAATGCATATACACCCTCTGTAGTATCTCTCTGGGAACACTTAGTATATAGCCACTGAAGAATAAATACGTATGTATGCAAACTGGATGTTGGTTTGTTGATTAATACTTACACAAGGCTTAACATTAAATATATATAAGAAACATTACAGCATGTCTAGACAAACATTGTGTTAAAATTTGAGAAGGATCCACCAAGCGGAACTTGAGTTAGAGATGTTACAGACGGACGGACAATGCCATTCCATAATACGTCCCGTTTTTTCAAACGGGTGTATAAAAAGTATTGAAGCCAGAATCATGGCTCTTGTACATGACACTCCCTCTCATGATGCTCTTTCCATGTATGAAGTTTCAATGAAATGGCATGAGCCATATAGGAGTTATCGTCGGGACAAGAAAGTGTGAAAAAAATGTACAAGGGGCATTAAGTCCAATACTATTGAAGCCAGAGTTATGGATCTTGTTAATGGCACTTCCTCTCATCATGCTCTTTCCATAAATGAAATGTCATTCCAATAGTATCGGTAGAACAGGAGTTATTGATCGGACAAAAAAGTGTGAAAAAATGTACAAGGGGCAATAACTGGACTTTGTGCATGACACTTCCTCTCATCATGCTCTTTCCATGTACAGTGAAGCTCACTTATAACAAAATTGGAATATAACGAAATATTGCATATAAAAAAACAAAATTTATTCTCTCTCTAATTAATATATAGTACAAGAAACCGCCAATGTCGGTATGGCCGGATTGCCGATTAAAGTGATATAAATAAACAGTCAATCATTATACATTTCTGCATCAGCAGATGCTGAAGGCATAATAAATAGTTAAACATATTCCAATTGCATGTAATGAGGTCTTCATTATGACTCCACATGTTAAAAAGGTCAATCTAGACATTCATTGAAGCATAAAAAACAAGAGATGTTTGTAAAACATGTATACCCCCAGACCCCCTGACCTTTGATCTAGTGACCTCAACTATAGAGGTCATCTACTGGTCATGACTAATCACTACAGCAACTTTGACGATCCTAAGCCAAACCACTAATCATTTATTGAACTGAAAACATTTCACAAGTTAAGGTAATGGTGACCTTGACCTTTGACCTAGTGACCTCAACAACTATAGGGGTCATCTAGTGGTTATGACCAACCACCACAGCAAGTTTGAAGATCCCTAACCAAACCATTGAGCAGTTATTAATCGGAAACCATTTCATCAGGTGACCTTAATCTTTGACCTAGTGACCTCAAAAACAATAGGGGTCATCTAGTTGTCATGACAAACCACCACAGCAAGTTTGAAGATCTTAAGCCAAACCCTTGAGCAGTTATTGACTGGAAACCATTTCACCAGTTAAGGTCATGGTGACCTTGGCCTTTGACCTAGTGACCTCAAAAACATTAGGGACCATCTAGTGGTCATGACCAATCACCACAGCAAGTTTGAAGATCCTAAGCCAAACCCTTGAGCAGTTATTGACTGGAAACTATTTCACCAGTTAAGGTTATGGTGACCTTGACCTTTGACCTAGTGACCTCAAAAACAAGAGGGTTCATCTAGTTGTCATGACCAACCACCACAGCAAATTTGAAGATCCTAAGCCAAACCCTTGAGCAGTTCTTGATCAAAAACCATTTTACTAGTTTAGGTAATGGTGACCTTGACCTTTGACCTCAAAAACTATAGGGGTCATCTAGTGGTCATGACGAACCATCACAGCAAGTTTGAAGATCCCAAGCCAAACCCTTGAGCAGTTACTGATCGGAAACTATTTCATAGGTTAAGGTCATTGTGACCTTGACCTTTGATCTAGTGACCTCAAAAACTATAGGGGTCATCTAGTTGTCATGACCAACCACCACAGCAAGTTTGAAGATTCTAGGCCAAGTCGTTTATTAGTTATCGATCGGAAACAAAAAGGTCAACCTGGAAATTCTCTAAGTAAATGAAGCGTAAAAACTAGGTCAAAAAGGGGTCATAGTAACTTGCTAACCTATGACATGTAATGTGACCCTCATTATGAACCCACATGCCAAGTTTGGTTACTGTAGGTGTAATATTTTGGCTATAACTAACACAAACAAAAAGGTCAACCTGGAAATTCTCTAAGTCATTGAAGCGTAAAAACTAGGTCAAAAAGGGGTCATAGTAACCTGCTAACCTATGACATGTAATGGGACCCTCATTCTGAACCCACATGCCAAGTTTGGTTACTGTAGGTATTATACTTTGGCTATAACTAACTCAAACAAAAAGGTCAACCGGACGGACGGACGGACGGCATTCGCCAATCTATAAGCCTGGATTGCGAGCAATCCGGCCAAAAATGGACCTGATATAACGAAATTTGGATATAACGAAAGAAATCAGAGGGTCCCAAGGACTTCGTTATAAATTAGCTTCACTGTATGAAGTTTCAATCCAATGGAATTAGCCAGATACAAGGGGTGATTGATAAGTCTGTGGCCTGAGGCAGGGAGCAGAAGTTTGACCTCAATATTTTCATTTATTTTTCAATGTAGTCACCTTGCAAGCTTACACACTTTGTCCAACGGTGTTGGAGCATTTGGATACCTTTCCTGTAGAAGGTAGCATCTCGGGCCTCAAGAAATGCTTCAACAGCTTGTTTGACGTCATCATAAGAGCGAAAATGGCGGCTGCTGAGTTCCTTTTTCATCTTGGGGAATAGATAATAGTCAGAGAGTGCTAAATCAGGTGAATATGGTAGATGCTCAACCATTTGGAAACCACATTCCAGAATGGCAGCCATGGCAACAGTGGACATGCGTGCTGGAGCATTGTCCTGATGGAAGAGCACACCTAATGACAGCTTGCCATGCCTTGTCTCCTTGATTTTTTCACCAAGCTGCCTCATGAGGTCAGCATAATACCTTCCGGTAATAGTGTGACCTCTTTCAAGATAATCCACTAGCAGCACACCTTTTGCATCCCAGAAAACTGTGGCCATCACCTTTCCAGCGGATGTTGTTGACTTGGCTTTTTTTCGGGGGTGGTGATCCTTGGCGTTTCCACTGTTTTGACTGTTGTTTTGTCTCAGGTTGGAAGTGGTGAACCCATGTTTCATCAACAGTTACAAACTGCTTGAGAAACTTCTCCTGATCCCGCTCTAACATGGCAAGGTTTTCACCGAACTCTTTTCTGGTCGAGACTCAGAAGTTTTGGGACCCATCTGGCAGAAACCTTTGTCATTTGCAAATCATTATGAATAATTGCATGGACTCCTTCCTGTGACATACCCAGCTGTGTAGCAATGTACTGCTGTGTAATTCGCCAATCTGCCATAATCATATCATGGATTTTATTGATGGTGTCCTTTGAGGTGACAGTTGGTGGCCTGCCAGGACGGGGTCATCTTCAAGACTCTCTCTACTGCGTTTAAATTCAGCGGGCCATTTTTTCACCATGCTATAACATGGGGCATGCTCCCCTAATGTAGCTACCATGTCCTCATGAATCTCCTTAGGTGATAAGCCTTTGAGGCCAAGTATTGAATAATCATGCGATGGCCAACATTGTCCATTTGCTTAGAAGTACTCATAGTAAATAGCTTTGAGAATCAAATTCTGGCAAACAACAGAGAGAAAAAAATCCATCTGTCTCTGCAGAGTGATTATAACACCTTTTCTACACGGACATCAAATGGTATGTTTATAAGTGGTCTGTTTCAACCCCAGGCCACGGACTTATCAATCATCCCTCGTACGAGTTATTGTTGGGACAAGAAAGTGTGAAAAAATGTACAAGGGGCAATAACTCCAATATTATTGAAGCCTGGGTTATGGACACTTCCTCCCATCATGCTCTTTCCATATACAGTAAAACTTATTTATAACTAACTCTGATAAAGCAAATTTCCGCTTATAGCGAACTAAATTTTGTGACCCGGCTGATATCTAAAAAAAAACGTTGACGACACAGATGAGGAATATTTGCCGGTGCCCACATACGTGGAGTCTTTGTTCGATATAGACAATTTGCACCGGGTGTTGGACCAACAACCAACTACTCCTTAGGATATTTGTTAAAACGTTGACATCTATGAAACATTTTTTGGCAAGTGTCAAGAAGCATCAACGTATGTTCAAAAGCAAATGACCGATTTCTTCGTCAAATGAGTAAGCTGTACGATGTATGATGTACATTTTGGGAGTTAGATCGTTACACATATTTGTTTGTTTTTCTGAATTACGGTATAATAAAGTTTTGAACAGTCATGTGCCAGAGTCATAATTTATAACGAACTTCATACTATCAATAGAGCGAACAATGTTTATAGCAAAGTATATCCTTCAGTCCCTTGGAATTCGTTATAACCCAGTTTTACTGTATGAAGTTTCAATCCCATGGCATTAGCCATATAGGAGTTATCATCGGATCCAGACAAGAAAGTATGAAAAAAATGTACAAGGGGCAATAACTCAATATTATTGAAGCCAGAGTTATGGACCTTGTGCATAACACTTCCTCTCATCATGCTCTTTCAATATATATATATATATGAAGTTTCAACCAACTGGCATCAGGCATATAGGAATTATAGTCCGGACAAAAAAGTATGATGGACAGACAGACCGACAGACAGACAACTCTCACAAAAACAGTATGTCTCCCCCATGTAAATATGGGGGGAGACATAATAATATTATTGAAAACATCAGATGATTGCAATTTCCAGTTACTTACCACCATTTCAATCATATGATCTTTCTTAACCTTTACTCCATAAATATTCATATAAGAAATGATGACATCATGAGTATTAATTAGATTAAATTCTTTTTGCAAAAACAGAAACTGTAGAATCAGATTTATTATTATTCCATAAGCAAACAGCCGACCCTGATCAGACAGCTCTGGGTCTACTGTTTGCAAAGGCATTAAAGGGTTAAGACAGGCTCCAGAATATTGGCTTCAAAAATGATACCACATTAAAAACTAAGTACCATGTGACATTGTTCGTCCATGGTTTGACGTCATATATGACGTCATATATGTTCTAAAGTGTTCTTACACGTGTTACAGATCAGGAAATCTTAACCCGTTGTTCTAACTCGGAGATAAGGGAAGGTATGTGAGAAAAGATTTTCTTTCAAGTTCCCTAAGGGAAATTTGCAAGACGCAGAAAAACGTCCAGTTAATACGCTAGTTTTGTATTGCTCACCTCTGTAACTCTCAATCAAGTTTAACCATTTGAGTGTTGAATATTTTAAAGTGCAATAGCCCACCAGTGTTAAACTACTGTCACAGTCCAGTCATAGCCCACCAGTGTTAAATTACTGTCACAGTCCATTCATAGCCCACCAGTGTTTAACTACTGTCACAGTCCATTCATAGCCCACCAGTGTTTAACTACTGTCATAGTCCATTCATAGCCCATCAGTGTTAAACTACTGTCACAGTCCATTCATAGCCCACCAGTGTTAAACTACTGTCACATTCCAGTCATAGCTCACCAGTGTTAAACTACTGTCACATTCCAGTCATAGCCCACCAGTGTTAAACTACTGTCACAGTCCAGTCATAGCCCACCAGTGTTAAACTACTGTCACATTCCAGTCATAGCCCACCAGTGTTAAACTACTGTCACATTCCAGTCATAGCCCACCAGTGTTAAACTACTGTCACATTCCAGTCATAGCCCACCAGTGTTAAACTACTGTCACATTCCAGTCATAGCCCACCAGTGTTAAACTACTGTCACAGTCCAGTCATAGCCCACCAGTGTTAAACTACTGTCACATTCCAGTCATAGCCCACCAGTGTTAAACTACTGTCACATTCCAGTCATAGCCCACCAGTGTTAAACTACTGTCACAGTCCAGTCATTAGGAAATGCTTAAATTTGCCAGAGGACCAACATTGTAATTCTAATACGAAATAGAGAAACAGATGACTGAGGTTGTAGTAGGAGGACAACTTTTTCATTTTTTCTTTTATTTCATATCAAAATTACAATGAGTGTGTCTAACATTGTGGATCCTGACAAGTCATGGAGTAACTCAGTGTCTCATTTGGATCCTGACAAGTCATGGAGTAACTCAGTGTCTCATTTGGATCCTGACAAGTCATGGAGTAACTCAGTGTCTCATTTGGATCCTGACAAGTCATGGAGTAACTCAGTGTCTCATTTGAATCCTGACAAGTCATGGAGTAACTCAGTGTCTCATTTGAATCCTGACAAGTCATGGAGTAACTCAGTGTCTCATTTGAATCCTGACAAGTCATGGAGTAACTCAGTGTCTCATTTGAATCCTGACAAGTCATGGAGTAACTCAGTGTCTCATTTGAATGACAATCAGAACAAGTTATATTGAGTGTTAACAGAATGTGTTGTGGCCGCTGTTGGCTTACCGAGGGTGTTGAAGGACAAGGTGCAGTTGTTGGTGGCCCACTCCAGGTCCCTCACATCATTCTTGTCTGTCTCCTGCTTACACTTGTCTGCCCTCCCTACAAACAATTAAACATTTAATCAATGCTTTCAACACTAATTACATTTTGTCTGTAAAATGACTGCCAAACCTGTTATTTGCATCAATTTCTTAACCCTTTTCATTATGAATATTCATGCAAGAAATGATGATGTCTTGTATATTACTTAGATTAAATTTTATAATGGTATAATAAATACAGGAAATGTTGGCCAGTCGTATCTATATTATTTCATAAGTGAACAGAGCAGAACCCGATCAGATTTGGGTCATAGAAAGGCATTTCCATGGAGTATATTAAAGTATATTTTGCTATATATCTGATTTCTAAACTTGATCAGTAGGTCAGACAGCATTGAACTTTACAAAATGCCAAGTTAGTTGGCATCTCATCTGGTTTCAAATTGTAAATTTGATTGAACATAAACAGTTTAAACTACATTAAATTTTGTACTTGAACAATTTTGGTAGACGCTGAATTTTAAGAATGGAATAGCTCATTAGTGTTATACTATAGAGTTCACTCAGGCTTAAGCTTGCTGGAGGATTTTGAATGAGTCCTCTGATCTGGGTCTGCTTGCAAATGGCAATGCTGCGTGTCCTGAGCTGAAAGGATTACTTTTTTTACAAGAACATACTCAAATTCTGCCAGTGAATTCAGAGCATACAACTTTTAAAGAATTTCACTGTTGCCATATTATGTATGGAAAATTATTCCCATCCCTAGAGGCCATGTTTTTTGGGCATATAACAAGAGCTGTCACAGGACGGTGCGCTCGACTATTCTCAGAATTGTTAATGTAACTAGAAATATGTCCATAGGACACTGATGCCCCCACTTCAGACTTTTTCTCACAGAAAGTAAGGATCCAGACAAGATATTTCTAAGGTCATTTTTGCAAATAAAGGGCCACAACTCCTAAACAACTGAAGCAATTTACATGGCTATCGAACTTGACCAAGATAAAATGGCCACAAACATAATATTTTTATGTGTAAAGTTTGGTGTGGATTGGACAAATATTTTCAAAGAAATAGTCCGGACACAATATTTTTAAAGTCATTTTTGCAAGTAAAGGGCCACAACTCCTAAACTACTGAAGCAATTTACATAGCTATCAAACCTGACCAAGATATAATGGCTACACACATATGTGTAAAGTTTGGTGTGGATTGGACAAATACTTTCCAAGTTTTCCGGACAAGATCTTCTAGATGTGCGTACCGACGTGCGTACCGACATACGTACAGACGTACGGACAAGGGCAACCCTATATGCCACCACTATTCTGGGGGTATAAAAATGCTCGATAGTGGCTAAAATGGTGTCCAATGATACTAGAAGCAAGAAATCAAAGTCAGTTAAAAAGGGCAATCATTTCTGTCAAAATGCTTGACAGAGTAATGTACTCTCGCCTACAGGTGAAGCTTGTGATGATGAACAAGTGTTCCAAGTATCAAAGCTTTATCTCAAAGGGTTATGTAAATAAATAGACTTTAACAAAAACCTTAACCAATAAGAGTGCCAAAATGTCACAATATACGCCCGTACTCCATATCAGGTGGCATAAAGTAAGGGGAGATAATTCTGGAGTGTCAGAGACAATCTTGCTGGCTATCCTACTTGAATGAGACATTATGGTAATATTCATGCTGACCAAATTTGAAAAGGATTGGATTACAATTGATTGAGTTGGAGAGCAAACAATTGCAAAGGTTCACCGAAATTCATAAAGTAAGGGGAGATAATTTGAGTGTCAGAGACAATCTTGCTGGCTATCTTACTTGACTGAGACATTATGGTAATATTCATGCTGACCAAATCTTAAAAGGATTGGATTACATTTGTTTGAGTTAGAGAAAAGACGAGCAAAAATTCACGGAAATTCATAAAGTAAGGGGAGATAATTCTGGAGTGTCTGTGGCAATACTGCTGGTTATCGAACATGACTGAGACATTATGTTAATCTACATGCTGACAAAATCTGAATAGGATTGGATTACATTTGTTTGAGTTAGAAAGTGGGCAAGCAAAAATGCATGGAAATTCATTAAGTAAGGGGAGATAATTCTGGAGTTTCTGGGGCAATCTTGCTGGTTATCGAACTTGACTATAAGTAGCTTAAAATCGAAAGCTAGATTTATATCTGAATTAAATTGGATTAAAAAATTGCAAACACCTTTTCCTTTAAGCTTGAATGATAATATTTACCAGACTGGAAATATTTCAAAAGATCCTGATATAGATATTTTTTCTATTTTTTCTATAAGAAAAAGCAAATCTCGATCACATGGCATTCGTAACAAGAGTGCCAGTGGGCACAATATACGCCCGTCGAACCAAAACCTTAACCAAAAATTCCAAGCTAAAAAGCGTCATAATTATGTCAAAATGTTAGACAGAGTTATGTACTCTAGCCTACAGGTGAAGCTTGTGATGGTGAACAAGTGTTCCAAGTTTAAAAGCTTAATCTGAAAGGGTTATGTAAATAAGTGGAATTAAACCAAAACCTTAACCAAATTCTAAGTTAAAAAGGGGCATAATTCGGTCAAGCATGCTTGACAGAGTTATGAACTCTTGTCTACAGGTGAAGCTGGTCATGGTGAACAAGTGTTAAAAGTTTAAAAGCTTCATCTCAAAGGGTTATGTAAATAAATCGACTTTAACCAAAACCTTAACCAAAAATTCTAAGTTAAAAAGGGGCATAATTCGGTCAAAATGCTTGACAGAGTTATGTACTCTTGCCTACAGGTGCAAGTTGTGATGGTAAACAAGTGTTAAAAGTTTAAAGGCTTTATCTCAAAGGATTATGTAAATGAATGGACTTTAACAAAGCCTTAACCAAAAATTCTAAGTTAAAAAGGGGCATAATTTGGTCAAAATGCTTGACAGAGTTATTTTCTCTTGCCTACAGGTGAAGGTTGTGACGGTGAACAAGTGTTCCAAGTTTAAAAGCTTTATCTCAAAGGGTTATGTAAATAAATGGACTTTAACAAAGCCTTAACCAAAAATTCTAAGTTAAAAAGGGGCATAATTCGGTCAAAATGCTTGACAGAGTTATTTACTCTTGCCTACAGGTGAAGGTTGTGACGGTGAACAAGTGTTCCAAGTTTCAAAGCTTTATCACAAAGTGTTATGTAAATAAGTGGACTTGTTCCACATAAATTGAGGTTAACTACATTTTTGCTTAACGCAAATGCTAAACGCAAATTCTAAGTTCAATTAAGCAACCTTGACCTTGGATAAACGAGCTGGGACTTGGCAGGCTACTGTAGCATGTTTAGATAAACATTGTGGTTAAATTTGGGAAGGATCCACCAAGCGGAACATGAGTTAGAGATGTTACAGACAGACCGGTTAACATTTTTGCTAAAAGCAAATTCTAAGTCCAATTGTGTGACCTTGACCTTGGATAAACAAACTCAGACTTGGCTACTGTAGAATGTCTAGATAAACATTGTGTTAAAATGTGAGAAGGATCCACCAAGCGGAACTTGAGTTAGAGATGTTACAGACGGACAGACAGTGCCATTCCATAATATGTCCCGTTTTTTCAAACGGGCGTATAAAAATGGTAATATTAAACGAAAATCTCGTTTGAAAATGACTATTCTTGATTTACATACTTTACGTCTAACATCTGGTAAACATGCCATGCTTTCTAGACTTTCCTCCTTATCTATATCTTCATTAAAAGAAATTGACGAGCAAGCCGATAAAATCATTTTAGAACGGCTAGTTTGATACAAAGCTTTACTCTACATGTTCTTAGACCGCACATTGACAAATTATCTGAACACCAAAGATTCTTCTTGAAAATTAATAAAGGTATTGATTTTATTGATCTCCAAATTATTTATAGAGACAAAAATGTAATTGACTCTATTCCTAAATACTTTAAAAATACAGAACCACCTATTATATGCTACAAATATAACAAACCCATCAGAAATACAATTTTCAACTATAATAAAATTATGGCCGACCTTAATATTAATGATAATATTCCTGATAATTGAGATTGCGCCACCTCAAAATTTTGCCATTCTCTGGCTGGTCATGTGATTACTGGTAATTTTGAGATAATTAAAGAAAAACGTCTACGATCTCTTTTGAATAAAGGTCCTAAATATAGAATACCATCCTTGATAGATTTTAATTCTTGTCGAGTTCAGATTGCGGAGGCTTTACAAAACTTTAGTATTAAATGGTGTCGAAGAGAACATGTTGAGTCTAATGCTCTTTCTAATTGGAAAAAAATAATTTTTAATATAATTGACAAACGCATTTCTTTTTATAGCTCTAACAATCACCTTCTTCCACCTAAAACTAGAATTTCTTTTAAACATCTTAAAAAGGGTATACAGGATTTCCATTCAAAATACGTTTTTGTTCCTGCTGATAAGGCTTCAAATAATGTGATTATTATTTGACGATTACATTATATCGATGTCTTGAAGCAGGAAATTATTAATACCAAGTCATACATTTCAGTAACTACTGACGAAAAGACCATCGTTACAGACCATGTCAAAAAGTGTGAACAACTTGGAACCGATATTAAAATTACACAACATAAGCTTCCTACAATGTATTGGTTACCAAAACTACATATACAAGATGTGTTTGTGAAACACTACGCCCCCTCGATATGATATTTGACCCTGAAGGATGACCTTGATCTTGACATGTCACCCCTCAAACTGTGCAGCTTCATGGGGTACACATGCATACCAAATATCAAGTCTGTATCTCTACTGGTTCAAAAGGTATGGCCAATGTTAAAGTTGGTGACCTTTGACCATGAAGGATGACATTGACCTTGACATGTCACCCCTCAAACTGTGCGGCTTCACGAGATACACATGCATACCAGAATCAAGTCTGTATATCTACTGGTTCAAACGTTATGGCCAATGTTAATGTTGGTGACCTTTGACCTTCAAAGATGACCTTGACATGTCACCCCTCAAACGGTGCAGCCAAATGAGAAACACATGTATACCAACTATCAAGTCTGTATCTCTACTGGTTCAAAAGTTATGGCCAATATTAAAGTCGGTGACCTTTGACCCTGAAAGATGACCTTGACCTTGACATGTCACCCCCCAAACTGTGCAGCTTCATGAGATACACATGCATACCAAATGTCAAGTCTGTATCTCTACTGGTTCAAAAGTTATGGCCAATGTTAAAGTCGGTGACCTTTGACCCTGAAAGATGACCTTGACCTTGACATGTCACCCCCAAACTGTGCAGCATCATGAGATACACATGCATACCAAATGTCAAGTCTGTATCTACAGGTTCAAAAGTTATGGCCAATGTTAAAGTCGGTGACCTTTGACCCTGAAAGATGACCTTGACCTTGACATGTCACCCCCAAACTGTGCAGCTTCATGAGATACACTTGCATACCAAATGTCAAGTCCGTATCTCTACTGGTTCAAAAGTTATGGCCAATGTTAAAGTCGGTGACCTTTGACCCTAAAAGATGACCTTTACCTTGACATGTTGCCCCTCAAAATGTGCAGCTTCATGAGATACACATGCATATCAAATATCAAGACTATATCTCTATTGGTTCAAAAGTTATGGCCAATTTGAATTTGGTGACCTTTGACCCTGAAGGATGACCTTGACATGTCACCCCTCAAACTGTGCAGCTTCATGAGATACACAAGCATGCCACATATCAAGTCTCTATCTGTACTGGTTCAAAAGTTATGGCCAATGTTAAAGTCGGTGATTTGACCCATATGTTTGACCTTTGACCTTTAAGGATGACCTTGACCTTGACATGTCACCCCTCAAAATGTGCGGCTTTATAAGATACATATGCATGCCCAATATAAAGTCTCTATCTGTACTGGCTCAAAAGTTATGACCAATGTTAAAGTTACAGACAAACAAACAGACAATTTGACCTTTGACCCTGAAGGATCCCAATAGCTCACCTTGGCACTTTGTGCCAGGTGAGCTAAAAACAGCAACAATTGCAATGAATATTCTACTTTGTCATAACATATCGACATTTCGTGAACCAACATAACATATAGAGGTGTATGTGTTCCGAATACATACATTGTGCTTTGTTTGGAGCTGTGCAAAATATTAAGAAACTCATGGCAAATTGGCAGTGTTATAGACTAGAAATAGACTCTAGAGTGAGATAAATGTCTTAGAAAAGGAAATCTAGTGAAATTTCTGGAGATTTTGAGGATTCGTTGGACTTTGGAGTTAAAAAGTTGAAATCGTCAGTGGCGCGAGTTTCAACAAAGGGAAACATGGCGGCCAAAAACGCTATTGTTGACGTACCCGCTTCGTCTAGCATCGATACAGGTGAGAACTGTTTGCGTGATCTGATGCTAAACATATCAAAAGACCTGACTAAGTCCATCAGTAGCCTTGGTGACCGTATTAAAAATCTTGAAGACAATATAGAACATAAGTTGGCTACTCAGTTAACCAGTGTCATACATGCAACCGTTAGAGAAGAGATCGGCAAAGTGAAATCTGAATTTGACTCTGAGATTTGTGCGATGAAAACGAAGGTTTTAGACATGGAGAAGTCGTTTGCAAATGTCCTTAAGGGTAACAAGAGTGCTTCAGTTGTAACGGCAACTGACCCATGTGACGTTTCCATAGTGATAAGAAATCTCAAAAGCAGTCCGACTGAAGCAGACGGCAATTCGAGTGCTACTAAGAACAAAGTGATCTCCCTTGATGGCCTGAAACTGAAAAACGTTAAGGTAATTAAGGCAGAAAGAAAGCTATCTAGGGGGGATAATCCAGGGGTCATTTTTGCTTCCCTTGAGACAAAACAACAGACAACTGAAGTTACGAAATGCAAATCTGCCCTTCGTAGTACCAACGAATACAGTTCTGTGTACATCGAGCCGTTATTAAGCCAGACAGAACTCTCCACCCAGTCTTCACTTCGTACGTTGTTGAAGGAAATTGGTAAAGATAAAGACTATTACGTGAATGGACCCAGGTTAGTTCCACGTAGGGTAAACAATAGATATCGTGAACGCGATGGCAATCCCAGTGCAAGTCAGTCAGGCAGAACTGAGTCACGTGACAGAAATGGTCAGAATAACAATAGGTCTAGACGGGTTAACGGTCAACGCGGCGGCTGTAGGTAGGTCACTCGGCTAGCTTTCTAGAATGTTGGCGGATGGTCGAAACTTAATAGCGAGAACTTTACTTTTAGGGAAAATGTTGCTAAATCTTATGACTGTGATATTTTCGGGGTTTGTGAAACTTTTTTAAAGGACGACGATCAAATAACTATTGATGGTTACAAGTTTATTGGTAGAAACAGAACCAATTTTCATGCAAATGCAAAGTGTGGTTCTGGAGGTGTAGGGTTATTTGTAAAGCAAACCCTGTTGAACCAGTTTGACTATGAAATACTCGATGCGTCTTGTGAAGATATTCTATGGGTTAAGTTGTACGATGATGAAACATGTTTCTGTGTTTGTGTATGTTACCTGCATCCAACAGGCTCATCCAGGCTTAAAGACGCTGAATACTTTTTTACAAAATTGACAGAGCAAGTATATACTTACCAAAATGTTGGTGATATTTACATATGTGGTGACTTTAATGGGAGATGTGGCGATGCCTCAGACTATGTGGAGGGTGTTGACTGTGTCAATAGCAGAAACATAGTTGACAATTCGTCGAATCACTATGGAGATCTATTAATACAGTTCTTGGCAGATTGTAACTTTTGTATGCTGAACGGGAGAGTAAATGGTAAAAATGACTTTACATGTATCTCAAACAGGGGTAGGTCAGTGGTTGACTATGTGCTGGTTCCCCATGAGCAAGTCGTAAATGTTTCAAGTTTTCATATTTACCGCATGACAGAAACCATCAACACCTTTGCTTTAAATGGTTGTGATAAAATCTCAGATCACTCGGTACTTGTTTGGGAAACTTGCACATATGTTACTAACTCGGATGAGACAAATATGCAGAGTTATGGAAACAAACGGTATAAATTTAACAAAATTCCTGAACATTTCATGAATAACCCCGAGGCACATACGGCTATCCAGGAAACTATTTCTCGGATAGAGGATTTGCTGCGGGAGCAAAATGATGTAAACGAAGCTTATAGTATGTTCACGAATTTACTTTAAAATGAAGTTGAAAATACATTGCCTAAATATTCAAATGCACGGAGTATGCCCCGTTCAAAATACAACAACAGTACCGCATACGGTACATAATACGCCCACTTGCAAACTTTCTCTGATTCAACATGTCTTATAAGTGTTGACATTTTCTAATCTGTGCTTCAGATCTTGATTTCCATATTAAGTTGATACTATTCTTTAAAAAAATGAAGTGAATATCTTATTAAACAAGAGGGCCAGAATGGCCCTGACATCGCTCACCAGGCAATCAGAGGAGAAGATGTTCAAAATTTTCAATATATGTTTCTAGAGAAAACTAGCCACCCCTGGAGCGGGCCAATTTTGATCCAAGGGGCATAATTTATACAACTTTTGTAGAGGACCTGAACATGATGCTATGTGCCAAATATGAAAGCTGAGAACCTTCCAGTTTCTGAGGAAAATATTTTCAAATTTGACACTATGTTTCTATTGCGAACTGGCTACCCCTGGGGCGGGGCCAATTTTGACCCCGGGGGCATAATTTATATAACTCTTGTAGAGGAACAGAACATGATGTTATGTGTCAAATATGAAGCTGAGAACCTTCCAGTTTCTGATAGAAGATTTTCAAAGTTGTCACTATATGTTTCTATTGAGACATGGCTACCCCTGGGGCGGGGCCAATTTTGACCCCTGGGGCATTATTTATATAACTTTTGTAGAGGACCTGAATATGATGCAATGTGCCAAATACGAAAGCTAAGAACACTGTAGATTTAGAGGAGAAGCTTTTCAAAGTTGTCACTATATGTTTCTATTGAAAACTGGCCACCCCTGGGGCGGGGTCAATTTTGACCCCAGGGGCATAATGTATATAAATTTTGTAGAGGACCTGAACATGATGCTATGTGCAAAATATGAAAAGTTAAGAACCTTCCAGTTTCAGAGAAGAAGATTTTCAAAGTTTCACTATATGTTTCTATTGAAAACTGACCACCCCTGGGGCGGGGCCAATTTTGACCCCAGGGCCATACTTTATATAACTTTTGTAGAGGACCTGAACATGATGCTATGTGCCAAATATGAAAGCTGAGAACCCTGTAGATTCAGAAGAAAAGATTTTCAAAGTTGTCACTATATGTTTCTATTCAAAACTGGCTACCCCTGGGGCGGGGCCAATTTTGACCCCAGGGGCATAATTTATATAACTTTTGTAGAAGACCTGAACATGATACTATGTGCCAAATATGAAAGTTGAGAACGCTGTAGATTCAGAGGAGAAGATTTTCAAAGTTGTCACTATATGTTTCTATTGAAATCTGGCTACCCCTGGGGCGGGGCCAATTTTGACCCCAGGGCCATAATTTATATAAATTTTGTAGAGGACCTGAACATGATGCTATGTGCCAAATATGAAAGCTGAGAACGCTGTAGATTCAGAGGAGAAGATTTTCAAAGTTGTCACTATATGTTTCTATTGAAATCTGGCTACCCCTGGGGCGGGGCCAATTTTGACCCCAGGGCCATAATTTATATAACTTTTGTAGAGGACCTGAACATGATGCTATGTGCCAAATATGAAAGCTGAGAACGCTGTAGATTTAAGAGGAGAAGATTTTCAAAGTTGTCACTATATGTTTCTATTGGAATCTGGCTACCCCTGGGGCGGGGCCAATTTTGACCCCAGGGCCATAATTTATATAACTTTTGTAGAGGACCTGAACATGATGCTATGTGCCAAATATGAAAGCTAAGAACGCTGTAGATTCAGAGGAGAAGATTTTCAAAGTTGTCACTATATGTTTCTATTGGAATCTGGCTACCCCTGGGGCGGGGCCAATTTTGACCCCAGGGCCATAATTTATATAACTTTTGTAGAGGACCTGAACATGATGCTATGTGCCAAATATGAAAGCTGAGAACGCTGTAGATTCAGAGGAGAAGATTTTCAAAGTTGTCACTATATGTTTCTACTGGAATCTGGCTACCCCTGGGGCGGGGCCAATTTTGACCCCAGGGCCATAATTTATATAACTTTTGTAGAGGACCTGAACATGATGCTATGTGTCAAATATGAAAGTTGAGAACCCTGTAGATTCAGAGGAGAAGATTTTCAAAGTTTTCACTATATGTTTCTATTCAAAACTGGCTACCCCTGGGGCGGGGCCAATTTTGACCCCAGGGCCATAATTTATATAACTTTTGTAGAGGACCTGAACATGATGCTATGTGCCAAATATGAAAGCTTAGAACCCTGTAGATTCAGAGGAGAAGATTTTCAAAGTTTTACTATATATTTCAATAGAAAACAAGGCACCCCTGGGGCCGGGCCAATTTTGACCCCAGGGGCAAAATTTATATAACTTTTGTAGAGGACCTAAAGATGATGCTATGTACCAAAGATGAAAGCTGAGAACCCTGTAGATTCAGAGGAGAAGATTTTTAAAGGTTCAAATTGTTGACGCCCGACGACGGACGACGGACAACGACGGACATCAAGTGATCACAAAAGCTCACCCTGAGCACAAAAGTGCTCTGGTGAGCTAATAAAAAAGTTACAGCTAATCCTCATTTTTGCAGTGCAACGGCCATAACTCTGTAAAGACAAACTGAATGAACCTCAAAATAAACTCAGCTTCAAATTTTGTTGCTTAAAACATTTGTGTTAAGTTTCATTGATATCATTTTAATAGTTTTCCCAGAAAACAACAGACAAACTAAAAGTTGACGACTAACAAAGCAACGAACACACGAAGATCAAGGACCTTAACTTTAGAATAAAATGACATATCAAAACCCCCGCAATATAGGTGAAAATTCACATTAAGGTTTAACCATATAAAAAAATTGAAGTAAATATAATTTCAAATGAAAAAGTTATGGCCATCCTCATATTTGCATAGATTTGCATTATTTTTTTAAGTGCAAGGGCCATAACTCCGAAACAACAAATCAAATGATCCTCAGAATCGACTTAGCTTCAGGTCTTGATGCATTAAACGTGTGTATGAAGTTTCATTAATATCTGTCAAATAGTTTTGCCAGAAAACAGCGGACAAACTACAGTATAACCTGGGTTATCCGACACCTGACTTTACCGACAACCTCATATATCCGACAGCACATTTTGGTCCCGAAAAAATCCTTCTTTATTCTATATGCTTAAAACATCATATTAACGGAACCTGCTTTATCCGTTATCCGACACTGCTTGGCGGTCCCAATGTGCTAAAGGCTGCATTTTTCACACCTGCATATCTGACACAATATTTAAGTGGAATTGTGCATGGCTGGCTGAGCATCTGCTCACCCTGATTGATTTAGCGATAATTGTGGCCCCGACATTTTGGGGACTTGCTAAATCCATAATTATAGGTAATTACCATTGCGATCATACAAATGAGAAAATGTAATTGTCTGAATAATGTTAGGTATAAACTCAACCTGAATATTACAGCATTTACGGAATACAATTTGCTTTACTTATCCAGTCAGATGTAGGCGATGGATTTAGTATGTATATGTCTTTCAAAATGGAAGGATCATCTTTTGGAATAAGAAAGTGTTTTGCAAGTGAGTCCGACGTGTGGCGGAATCCAAACAAGCCAAATAATAGTGTTAACTTTTAATAAAACACGGGATTAATTAACGAGTCTGAAAGCAGTTAATTGACGCAGTCCGAATTTTCTTTGAAGTTTGGAATTAGCAGATCATCAGTGGCCTATATTTTTAAAAGAATTTTGTAGGGACCAATATTCCAGTTGAAAGTAAATAAACATCAAGAGACAATGTTTTATCCTTGTCGTATATTTCATTCCGTTGAACTTCTGGTTATGAGATGGTTGATCATCTAAACCTGACTTTCCCGACACACTGATGTATCCGACAAATTCAGTCGGTCCCAAGGGATGTCGGAAAAACCAGGTTATACTGTATATGCATATATTTGCATTATTTTTTAAGTAAAAGGGCAATAACTCTGAAACTAACTAGAACTGTAAGCCAAAGGCTAACGAATACCCCCCCACCTGTCTGCTTGTCAGAACACCTATCATCAATCTGAACATATGTACATACAGAAACGTGAAGAGATTTAAAAACAATACATGCCCCAACCCAATTTATGTAATAAAAATGAAGAATAATTCTTAGAAATAAGACCCTTTCATGAGGTTTTTGTCAAATCCAAAGTTCTAAAGCTAGGTACCTTTTCAGAAAAACATTAAGTTCAATGACCATAACTCTGACAAAAATTATTCAACCAGACCGATATTTGAACTTAAGCTGTACCTCATCTAGATTTATTTTTATGTCAAATATGAAGTTAATATCTGCAACCACTTCCAAAGAAAGACCGGAAAACTGAAAATTTGACAAAAAATTAAAGTTCAAGGGCCATAACTCTGGCAAAAATTATTCAACCAGACTGAGATTGGGAATTAAGCTGTAAATCATGTAGAGTTAGCTTTATGCCAAATATAAAGTTAATATCTGCAACCACATCCAAGAAAAGTCCGGAAAACTGAAAATTTGACAAAAAATTAAAGTTCAAGGGCCATAACTCTGGCAAAAATTATTCAACCAGACTGAGATTGGGAATTAAGCTGTAAATCATGTAGAGTTAGCTTTATGCCAAATATAAAGTTAATATCTGCAACCACTTCCAAGAAAAGCCCGGAAAATCCCAAATTTGAAGAAAAAAATTAAAATACAAGGGCAATAACTCTGGAAATAATTATTCAACCGGACTGAGATTGTAACATAAGCTGTAACTTATACAGATTTAGCTTTGTACTAAATATAGAGTTGATATCTGGAGTCACTTCCATAAAAAGTCCAGAAAACCGGAAAACATTGGTACGGGACTAAAAAGGGGAGATAACTCCTGAAGTAGTGGTCCGATCATAACGGAAATATGCGGTGCACAGGTTTATATGGTCATATGGCTATATATGAACTTTCAACAAAATTGAAGCAAAACTGTAGAAGAAGAAGGCCGGACAAAATTGTGTCCACGGACGGACAGACGGACATACTAACAAATGGGTAGTTGTGTGACTTTTTCCTTTGATCTTTTCTTGTGGGACTAGTCCCACAAGTAAAACTATTTTTGGCTCTAACTTTGGAATAGAATGATCTGGAAGCTAACCCTAACCCTAACCCTATGTCCCACAACTGGCCAGGTTAATGTCACAAGAAATGGCCAGGTTAATGTCACAAGAGATGGCCAGGTTAATGATTTTACTTGTGCGACTAGTTAGAAAAAGTCACACAACTACCCTTTGGTGAGTGCGGACGGACGGACAGACGGACATGCTAACAAATGGGTAGTTGTGTGACTTTTTCCTTTGATCTTTTCTTGTGTGACTAGTCCCACAAGAAAAACTATTTTTGGCTCTAACTTTGGAAAAGAATGATCTGGAAGCTAACCCTAACCCTAACCCTATGTCCCACAACTGGCCAGGTTAATGTCACAAGAAATGGCCAGGTTAATGTCACAAGAGATGGCCAGGTTAATGATTTTACTTGTGGGACTAGTTAGAAAAAGTCACACAACTACCCTTTGGTGAGTGCGGACGGACAGACGGACAACCTGATTCCAGTATACCCCCCCAAACTTCGTTGTGGGGGGTATAAAAATCAAATAAACCTCAGAATTGACTCAGCATCAGATCTTGATGCATTAAATTTTTTTGTGAAGTTTCATTAATATCTCTCAAATAGTTTTCCCAGAAAACAGCGGACAAACTATTTGCATTATTTTTTAAGGACAAGGGCCATAACTCTGAAACGAAAAATCAAATGAACCTCAGAATCGACTCAGCTTCAGATCTTGATGCATTAAACATTTGTGTGAAGTTTCATTAATATCTCTCAAATAGTTTTCCCAGAAAACAGCGGACAAACTATTTGCATTTTTTAAGGACAAGGGCCATAACTCTGAAACGAAAAATCAAATGAACCTCAGAATCAACTCGGCTTCAGATCTTGATGCATTAAACATTTGTGTGAAGTTTCATTAATATCTGTCGAATAGTTTTCCCAGAAAACAGCGGACAAACAAAATGTTGACGGACGAACGAACGAACGAACGAACAGACGGACGGACAGGGCCACGACAATATACGACCACCTTTATTAGGTGGGCGTATAAAAAGTACTGGAACGATGAATTACAAATACAGTGGAATAAAGTTTGTGAACATGAACGTTTGTGGTTAAGCTGCAAAGACATTAATAAAAAGCGTTTTAAAGAGCGTTTCTGCCAAGAACGTAAGATCTTTGGTAAGCTTAATAGGAAATATAAGCGTAAGCAACAAGTTTTTGAGCAAAGAAAATTGCAGGATATGCTCGAAAATGACATATCACGTGACTTTTGGAAAGAGATAGGTAAATTATCTCTTGCAAATGACAGGCGTGCAAAAATTCCGATGGAAGTTCTTGATTCCGAGGGAAATCGTATTTTTAACACAGAAATGATTTTAAACAAATGGAAATCTGATTATGAAATGTTATACAATCCTCCAGTTTCTGAAAAATATGATGCAGATCATATGCAAACAGTCTTAAATGAGCTTCAATTTGAGACTCCGACATGTATTCCACACAATGTGGACGTGTCCTGTCTTAACAGGCCTGTAACTTATCAGGAGGTTGAGGCCGCAGTGGACCGCGCTAAACTGAAGAAAGCTTGCGGATTTGACAACATTCCATCAGAAATTCTTAAAAATGACGCATGCGTCGACATGCTTCATAGAATTGTCTCTTATTGTTTTGATAAGGGCCACATACCATCTGATTGGGCTAAAGCTATTATAAACCCCATTCCAAAGTCGGTTACAACGGATCCTAGAGATCCCTTAAGTTATCGAGGAATATCTCTTTTGTCAGTGCCTTACAAGATTTATGCTGATATCTTAAATAAAAGGCTTTCATGCTGGTTAGAAAAGCACAATTTATTAGCGGATGAACAAAATGGGTTTAGAAAACGTAGAAGCTGCTTAGAGCACATATATACTCTATATAGCATAGTTAATAACCGTAAAATATCACATCTACCAACCTTTGCATGTTTTATCGACTTGAAAAAGGCATTCGACAATGTACAAAGAGATTGTTTATGGTACAAATTGTTATCTGTTGGTATAACTGGCAAGATGTTTAATGCTATTAAATCCTTATTCGTAGACGTGAACTGTGCCGTTCGGGTGAATGGCTGGCTGACTCCCTGGTTCCCTGTATCCGTTGGTTTGAAGCAAGGGTGTAAAATCTCAGCGCCACTATTTTCTGTATATGTTAATGACCTAATCCTTGAGATAAATGACCTTGGTTGTGGTATAACCATTGGTGACAGAATGATTTCAATTTTAGCATATGCAGACGATATTTTATTGATGGCTCCAGATAAGGATAGCCTACAGTCTATGTTAAACACTGTTGATAATTGGTGTAACAAATGGAGGTAAACTGTAAACCCGGACAAGTCAAAAGTTATTCACTTTAGAAATCCGTCTATTGTTCGATGTGACCATGCTTTTACATGTGGTGAAAACCCCGTTTGTTATACAGATGCGTACAAATATCTCGGGATATGGGTGAATGAGCATTTAAATATGCCACGGACGGTGACCGAACTGGCCAAAGCGGCCAGCCGAGCGCTGTACAAAGTACTGATAAACTTCGAACATATAGATTGTTTAAATCACAGTTGTTTCCTGAATTTTATTTGCATTTTACCTTTACCGAGGGATCATCGTCGCATTCTTTTTAAATTGCATTCATGCTCTTTACCTTTATGTATTGAAACTGGCCGATACTCTAAGCCCAAGATACCTGTAGAACAAAGACTCTGTGCCTTTTGTGATGCTGGAAAAGTTGAAGATGAAACTCATTTCTTATCTGAATGCGATCTGTACTCTGATATAAGAGAAAACCTTTTTAATAAAGCTTCTGAAGTAAATCCTACATTTAATACCTTTGATAGTGAGGGAAAATTAGTGTTTTTAATGCAGTCGATGGAAATGCAGTTCTCACTTGGAACTTCGATAGCAAGGATGTTTAAACGCAGGAAAATCTTTGTATAGAAATTCGAGGAAATCACATGTTTCACAAAAGTTGGGAACATGTATTGATTTTAAATTTTCAGATTCATGTGATTTCTTTTACTTGAAAAAAAAAGAAGATGTTTTTATTATAGATTTTAAGGTCTTAAATTATATTATATTCTGCCTTTATATATTTTATTTATTACTGTATGTAAATGTTTTTTATGTATATTGTATGGTGTCATGTAAGTCGCGATGCGGCTGGATGTTAATGTTAAAGGTGTATAACACTGTTAATAATTGTACAGTATAACCTTGGTTATCCGACATACCTTCGGACCGCCTGAAACTGTCGGATGCATCGGTGTGTCAGTTGTTCAAAATCGGAAGAGAAATATACAACGACGATAAACATTGACTGTTGATATTTATTTACATTCGACATGAAACCCGTTGGAATCAAATGTTAACATTCTGCACGCTCATAAATGTCGTAGGAAAAATGAGTGCAACAATTCTGAAAGTTTATGAAAATAAATGCACACTGGAACTCTGTTATACCGAGGACCGTTTTACTGAGGTATCCGGTGGTCTGTGTCGCCGAAATATTATTTTTTTTGTAAATACCTTATAATATGATTGAATATCGCAATGAAACATACGCCATATTTCACACCAAACCCTATATTTCAACCCCATAAGACGGCCAGCAGACAGCCTGGCGGCCCGAATGAAAAGTGTGAAAACCAAATACACACTTTCAGATGACTCAACTGTCAAAATGGAGGCTGCGCATCGTAACTTTCCGACATTACGGAAATAGTCGATCGAAATATCGTGACCGCTTCGGAAACTTCCGTTATGTTGGGAAAGTGCATAAATTGGCCGCGTCGGTGTATTTCGTTATGTCGGAAGTGAACGAAATAAACCAAGCGTTGACATTGGCCTAAGGGGAAGATTAAAATCGATGGCCTGATAATCCTTTGAACTCTTTTACCTGTTAAATGTGCCAATATGGGGTGTTGAGAAGTTTGTGTGCACGTTACTTTAATTGCATGGCGTCGGGTGTTTATGATAAACGAACATCATTAGAAAGCTAAACCCTGACTCAGAGCGGGGTTGGAGGTTATATCCTAATGTAGGTGTATACTCTTTGACAAATCAAATGAAATTTAAAACCCCAATAAATCACACGCGACATCACATGTGACCTTTCATTTTCTATAAAAACGGTGACCTTTCATTTTTTGAAAACAGCGACAGGCATATTTATTGTTTTAACACAGCAAATTTTAATCGGATTAGGGGTTTGTGGCAGGCCAAGAGGCAATTGTCATTTTTCTCCCTTACGCAAAATTTGACATCCTATCAACAAGTCAGTTTCGCTCGAAATTTCTTTATTTTAGGATGAGGGGGTTTATGTAAGTTTATGTAAGTACCCAGATAAATATCAGTGTGTCTAACAATTTGGATCCAGACGAGACGCCGAGCAATTCTTCATCTCATCTGTATGCAAATTGTTTGCAACAGTTAGATCTGGCTGAACAAGTAAAGTACATTTTATTTCAGATCGAGTTTACACCTAACGTTATTCAAACAACTATACATGTTTTCCATTACATGGATTAAGTGTGTGATCACAACGATAATAACCTGTAATTATAGATTTAGCCTGTACCCAAAATGTCGTGGAAGCGATAATTGCTCAGTTATAGGTGGTCCCAATTCAATACAACCGTCAACGTCGGATACGCAGGTGTGAAAAATGCCGCAATTATCACATTGGGACCCCCAAACAGTGTCGGATAACCGTTACGCAAGGATCCGTAAAACCAAGGTTTTAATTACATAGAACAAAGAAGGAAATGTTCGGGACCAAGCATTGCTGTCGGATAGATTAGTTTGTTGGATGCAATAGGTTTCGGATAACCAAGGTTATACTGTATATATTAACATATGACACGTTAATAAACTATTTATCTGTCTGTCTGTCTGTATATACATTGATGTTTTATTACTTTTGATACAAACAAGAGATGTCACAGTCACGTGACAAATGCCCACAAACTTTGTACCCTGTGACCTTGATCTTTGACCCATGGACCAGGGAGTTGACACATCGTCTTTGTGTGGTGAACATACATTTGTGCCAAGTTACTTTGAAATCCATTCACAGATAAACAAGTAATTGTACCCTGTGTCATTGACCTTTGACATATGGACCAGGGAGCTAAACACGACACATCGTCTATGTCTGGTGAACATCTGTGCCAAGTTATATTGAAATCCATTGATAGATAAAGACGGACACGAATTTGGGACGGATGAAAGGACAGACGGACGGACGGAAGGACGGACAATGCGATTACTATATGCCCACCGTTGGGGGCATAAAAAAACAAACTACTGACACTATACATACTATTGTCGAAGCATGCGATTTGTATTTTGGGCCGGAGGCCTTGTATTGCAAATAAACCATTGTCATTGTCATACCGATCAAGATTTGTAGGAGCTTTCTGCATACTTTCATCTTGCATTCAGCTACCACCTATCACCCAGAATTAGTTAGACTTATTTTCAGTGGCCACTGTGGACAGATTTTACTGTATTTGAAATCGATGTCTGAAGAGCAAATAGCTACTTACAGTAGAGTATTTCATAATCGCCTGAATTACTCCTGATGATATCTCCATTTACATCCCAGTCAATGTGTGTCACAAAGGAACTGTGTCCCTGAAATGTACATGAATATGTAGAGTTAACGGCAAGTCTAACACTTCTTTAAAACCCTTTCCCTGCTGAATATTCATGTAAGAAATAATGAGACGTGGCTACTCCGTTTGCAAAGGTGTGAAAAGGCATCTATAAACCCTTTACCTGATATAATCATATTTCTACTAATTTGCAAACACTGAAGACCCAGATCAGACAGCTATTGTAGAATCTGTCTAATCAGGGTCTGTTAAATACCATTATAAATATTGAGACATTCCCTAAATACCATTATAAATAGTGAAACATTCCCTAAATACCATTATAAATATTGAAACATTCCCTAAATACCATTATAAATATTGAAACATTCCCTAAATACCATTATAAATAGTGAAACATTCCTTAAATACCATTATAAATATTGAAACATTCTCTAAATACCATTATAAATAGTGAAACATTCCCTAAATACCATTATAAATAGTGAAACATTCCCTAAATACCATTATAAATAGTGAGCTAATGAATAGTCATGACATCATTATTTTTTAACACTTAACAGATTAATGATTACGTTGTAAAAAATGACATCTTGAATATTTATTAGAGAAACTGTAATAGAATCAGACCTATATCATTCCATAAACAAACTGAGCAGACCCTAGACAGATCTATTTCGGTAAAAAGTATACATCACATGGCAATAACAACATGGAGTATTAAACAAAATGCGCACTAATACCAAGGATAACCCTGATCAGATGGCTCCTACAATAGTGGCTCCTACTATAGTGGCTCCTACAATAGTGGCTCTTACTATAGTGGCTCCTACAATAGTGGCTCCTACAATAATGGCTCCTACTATAGTGGCTCCTACAATAGTGGCTCCTACTATAGTGGCTCCTACAATAGTGGCTCCTACAATAGTGGCTCCTACAATAGTGGCTCCTACAATAGTGGCTCCTACAATAATGGCTCCTACTATAGTGGCTCCTACAATAGTGGCTCCTACAATAGTGGCTCCTACAATAGTGGCTCCTACAATAGTGGTTCCTACTATAGTGGCTCCTACAATAGTGGCTCCTACAATAGTGGCTCCTACAATAGCCATCTGATCAGGGTCTTCTCTGTTTGTAAAGGTGTCAGTAATATGATATATTACTCCTCTCCGCCACCCACAAAAAACAAAAAAAAATTAGCACCAATGGGCCCCCTCTAGTATGTGGTTTTTTAGTGAAAATTTTTAGAAATCTAGGGAGGTACAGAAGAACTAAATCAGGGTAGGAAAAATAAAAAAAATAAAAATTAGCACCAATGGGTCCCCTCTAGTATGTGGTTTTTTAGTGAAAAAATTGCAGTTTCTAGGGAGGTACAGAAGAACTAAATCAGGGAGGAAAAAAAAAAAAAAAAAAAAAAATTAGCACCACGAGAATTTTTTAAAAAAAAACCCTTTAAAAATGAAGCAACCAACAGCGCCGTTATATCCTGAATTACCAGTAGAGGATGGACAAAATTATAGATTACAAAAAATATCAGAGATTGAAAGAATATTAATTAATGAAAGAGATACAAGAAAATCATTACGAAAAAAATATAAACGAGGAATAAATATTACTGAAGGGGTTGATACCACATTAATATCAACTAGTATTATTTTAGCAGGAATTGGAGTAGCAGTTCCTATTCTGTTACCATTACAAATAGTGGCTGTAGCATGTGGAGGAATTGGTGTATGTGTTAAAATAATAAGAAGAAAATTAATGACAAAAGCACAAAAACATTGTAATGTTAAAATGATAGCAGAAAGTAAATTAAATAGTATTAGAGATATTATTTCTAAATCTCTTCAAGATGGAGAAATAAGCCCTGAAGAATTTAAATTAGTTTTAACTGAAATGGAAAAATATTCTAAACTTAAAGAAGAAATAAGATCAATAAAAAAATCTGACCTAGGGAAATCAGGTTCAGGAATAACTGAAGATGAAAAAAAAAAATTAATCGAGAAGATAAAAGAAGACATGTTAAACAGTTTAAAAACAGCATAATTTATACAATTAATAATAATAATTATGTTACTAATAATTATAGATATGAAAACCCGCCACCAATTTATTCCGAATAAAAATGGCTGAAGGTGGATTTGATTTTGAAAATCCTATGTTTGATAAAGATGATTATGATTATGATGAAGAAGAAACATCTTTTATTAATGATGAAAGACAATTTCAAAGTACATTGAATACTCAATATAATGAATTAGATAATCTATCAGGACCAGACAGGGTAAGAGAAACAGATTCTTTGTTAAATAAATGTTTAAATCAATTTTTTGATAGAAATCAAGAACCACCAAGAATTAATAGGAACAAATTATATATAACACATGATGAATATGGAAGACCTTTGTTTGGTGTGGATGTTAATAATGAAAATTACCCCCTATCATATTACAGGGGTACAAACCCTAATGAAGAAATGAAATTTTATTTATTTGACACACTTCAAGGTAAAAAAAAATATGGTGTTGATTTTATTAGAAAGGTTTTAGGAGTAGAAGATTATGATCCTCATAGTACTAGAGTTAGAAAGGGTAGAAAGGAATTAAAACAACTAATTGAAACAAGAAATAAAATTCAGGCCGAAGAAATTCCAATGCAAGATCTTTCTTCAGAACAAGATGTTCAAAATTTATTAACAACAACAAATAGATCAGAAACTGCTTTGAAAGAAGTAGTCGAAGAAATAGAAACTGCATCTAAAGAAGTACAAACAGATATAACAAAAAGAGAAGTGGATGGTATTCTTAAAGCAATGACAACAGCAAAAGAAGAGATTGCAAATCAATTAGCAAAACTGAATGAAACAAATAAACATATAGCAAGAGAAAAAGAAAAATTAGAACAGGCTAAAGAAGATAATAATGAATTTCAAATAGAAAGGATAAGTAATCGAATAAGAGAATTGGAAGGTGAGAGAAGTGCTAGATTAGAAGCAATTAATATTAATAAAGAAAAAATACGTAGCCAAGTAAATAGAATAAAAGAAACCATCAATAAAATATTGAGAGAAGACACGACATTAGCTGAAAGAATAAAAACTTTATTCAGGGAACAAGGAATTACGATCGCTAGCGTTTTAACGGCCTTCGGTATGGTTATAGGTTTAATCGTCGAAACTGTTATACCCGGCGGAGGTGGAGCATCCGTAACACCAAAACCTCCACCAAAAGGTGATGGTGTGAAAGATTGGATAAAAAAACAATTAGATAATATTGGAAAATTATTAGCTAAATTAGCCGGCAAAGCGGCAGCTGCATTACCTGGAATAATAGGGGCTATCGTATCATGGTTATTATCCGCAACAGGTAAAGTTGTTAATTGGCTCGCTAATAATCTATGGGTTTTATTAGTTTTAGTTATCGGGTTATTATTTACGGCTGCGAAAGAGTATCTTAATGATAAAAAAATAAAAACGTAAGACCTACTACTATACTTCCTACTATTATTACCGTTTTATTATCTACATGTTCAATATTTTTGGAAGTTGATGATTTAGAAACATGTTCCGCTTTAGCCTCGATGTTTTTAATATATGAATTAATTTGAACTGGTTGCGGCCGGAGGGAGCTTACAGCAGTCGGCCGTTTAGTCGTTGTTCCTTTCAATTCTACATTTTGTTTCGGTGGAATAGGTTTAATATTAACGTCATTATTTAAACCGAGTTCTTGTTGATCCGTTGCAACAACAATTTCATTATTATAATCTTGAATTGTTCCTATTCGTAATTCCATATTACTCGGAGACATATACAAGTCTATTCCATATACAAAATCAACTTTACTTTTAGCATATTTTAATGTGTTTTGATATCTCGTAATTTGACTCGGTAAATCTAGGGGGCTATTGATAGCATCCTCAACATTTGCTAAGAATTGTTTTTGAGCGTCAAAAGCAGTTCCTGTTCCAAGTATGTTCGTTCTCGTTTGAGATTGAGAACCGAGGATAGCCCAACAATAGGTTCTTATAGACTCGTTTATACGTTGAACACCCGCTTGTGTAAAACCTTTTGATGTATCAAGAATAAAAGTAGTCCAAGCATCTTTAACACCATCATCTTGTTGAAGATAATCTATGTGAACTTTCTTAGGAGGGTCATAATGACATGATGTAACACCACAATGTCTATCTCCCGGTACCTCGGCTCCAAATGTCATCTTAGTTAAATCAAGAACAGCCACTTTATTATCAGTAGTATGTTTACTTGAATTATCATGTCTAAAATCTGTTCTTGTCCAAGCTATATGACCGCTAGTATATACATCTCCGAGACCATCACCATTTGGATATAACTTTTGTCGCCAGTCTGCGCTAGGATCTACATTAAATTCTTTACATATACGTTCATACGCTTCACGGTCATAACTATTGTTAAAAGCATTCCAGCTTTCGTCTTGTGGTAGAGCGATACCTAATTCAAAGAGTATCCGTCTTGTTTGATAATAAACATGAAAATTGAATAGAGAAGAAATCATCGAATTTAAACTCCCTTTGGTCGAATCTTTATTTAATAAATGATCTTCATAACTTACACCACAACCCGTAGTAGCACACCATATTGCAAAGTTAAGTTGATTTTGATAGAATAAAAACCAGTCTGTGTTCCACCGTTGTACTATAGCATCTGATGCTACGTGTGGTAATTTGTATTTTTTAAATAAATCTAGGAAATCTGCATTGAAACTTTTTCCATCTGATGTAATAACGATGGACTGCTTCGTGAGGGTAATAATCTTTTTATTGAACACACCCCCATGGATATATTGAGCTTCATTATTGTACTTGAAGGGATTTTGGATTGACATTTTAAAACATTAAAAAAAGCAAACTAAAAAAAAATGCATCATACAATTTCAAATATTGATAAAACTATTAACTTACAACAATATATTGATAATAGAAATGGAGATAAATATATTGGATTGAAAAGTATTACGTACGGTGTAGGTTGGTATAATATTGTTAATGAACATGTAGAACAGTTGAGTCAAAGGCCCATGCAAATTCCAGATGGTTATTATAGTTTTCAGCAATTATCAGATTTTTTGAAACTTTCTGGTAATACGTTAACCGTTGACGAAACGAATGGCATCGCATCTTTAAATTCTTCTACCTTTGGATTAGTAATAAGTAAATATTTGAGCTTTATATTAGGATTTGGTAAACTGACATTTCTTCCTAATGAAATCTACTTTGGTGAGAGAAGTATAGATTTTGCTATCTATAAATCATTGTATCTTTATTTGGAACAAGTTAGTACTTCTCATAATTATCTTGATGGTATGCCGAGTACCTTATTAGCAGTTATTCCAGTTGAGAATAAAGAATTTGGTGAGATAACAACGATGAGACTGGAGAATCCTGAATACAAACAGTTAAATAATGGCTGTATAACTGAATTAAAATTAGAAATAAGAGATGAAAATAATAAAAAAATAAATAATCGCCTACCAGTTAATTGCGTTTTAGAGTTAAAAAGTATCTAATAAAATGAGTATATTCGGAACTAAAAAAATAATATATAAAGGTGTTAGTTCTAATAATTCAGAACTTAAAAAAGAAATTAATCATGTGAGGAACGTTTTAGTTCCTCAGTTATCTAATAAACAACATACCGATAATTTAGCGTTGAAAGAAGAAATTAATAAATTTAGGGGCGTAGTTCCACAAATATATAATAAACAACACACCGATAATTTAGCGCTGAAAGAAGAAATTACTAAATTGGGGGATAGTATTAATACAAAGAAGACAATAAGCATATGTGCCGAAAGTAAGGGAGCATTAAAGGATGGAAAAGTATTTAGTTTTGGTAATGCCGGTAGAGAAGAAGGGGTTGGTTATGTGGCGGGAAGGACCGGTTTGATATTGGGGTTAGGATTATCGAGTAAAAGAACGAACAATGATAATGTAGCCATTGTGGTATCTATTAATGGAATTGAACAACTGAAATATGGTGTGTCTTTGGGTATTTTTCCGAGCGCCGCGGCACGTTTCGCTATACCGCTACAGATTGAAGCTCTTGACGTAATCAATTTCGTTTCTAAAACAGATAATTCTACTTGTGTTAATACAGTGGCGTCAATGATAATTGAATTATCATACTAAAAAAAATCCCTTAAAAATGTCGGCCTACGGAGAAAAATTAAACCCCTACAGAAAAATAAGAGAACCGAGAGGTGTAAAAGGAATTAGACAGAGCGTCGTAATAACTAATAATCCTTCAACTATTGATCAGAATCAACAGTTATTAGTGAGATTCCCTAACCTAGGGGATAATGATGTTATAGTACCCGGAACAGTTAGATTAGCATTTGAAATTGAACTTAAATCTAAGGATGCAAATTCAACTATATATCAAAATATAGGAAGATCAATAATTAAAAAAATGACCATTCGTATAAGCGGAAATGAAGTTATGTCAATCGATGATAGCGATATTTATCATTGTTATGTTGATTTATGGAAAACGCCCACCGAACGCACAAACATGGCTTATCAAGGTCTTGGTAAAGTAAACATGTTAAAACACAGAGTTGGAGCGGGAAATGCTGGTGCGGATAAAGAAGACGAAGCTATAGCGGACGCGTATAAAAATAGATTTTGTATTCCGTTAGACTTTGAACTATTAGAAACGCATATACCATTTTATCAGTCTGGTCTCGGTGATAGACTCGAGTACGAACTTACATTCAATGATTATAATAAAGTTATTAACTCAACGGATAAAGATGCGAGTTATAAAATAAGTAATATTTGTTTAGAATTTGATATGGTTTCCGACGCTGAATTAGCTAGACAAATAAGACAACAAGTTTCTGGTAAAATGGTAATATTATACGATAGAATACTAAGGCATAGAAAAATAATAAAAAATAAATCTGATACGCTATGGAATATAAATTTAAATGTTCCAGCGAGAAGTATGAAAGGAATTCTGATGTTGTTTGAAGACCCTGAAAGAACGAACACCGAAACTTATTTCAATCCTAAAATAACAAAAGTAGAGATTACCATCGAAGGAGTTCCGAATCAATTATACAGTCAAGGAATGAAAGCTTATCAACAATGGGATGAAATTAATAAATTTTTTGCTATGAATTCTAAACGAAATAAAATAACAAATTTAGTTTTAAAAGATACGTTCTTCACTAATACGACATTAGAAAAATATCTTACCAGTAATTACGCGTTATGGCTTGATTTACGCACAGCGGATGATAACTCACTACACGGTTCGGGAAGGCGAATTGAGAATGGATCTGAAGGAATTACAATTCAAATAACGAAAGAAGCAGGAGAAGATGAAACAATAAATGTTTATCTATTTGTTATACAAGACGCGCAAATTAATTTTGAAGATGGCAGATTTAAAGAAGTTGTTTATTAAAGGAATGTGAGCGCATCGAACGCTAAGGCGTATGCCGCTAATTTCACCTAAAAAATGGAGCGACCGTCAGGGAGTGACCTCCCTCTTGAGCTTCCGAAATATCCTCATTGTGCTATTATATGTGGACAGACAGGTTGTGGAAAGACCGAGTTTGTACTTGACCTTTTAGAAAATCAATATTCTAAAATATTCAAATATATAGTTATATTGTGTCCTACTATTCAATGGAATAAGGCTTATAAAAATCGTGAGTGGATTGGAGATGTTAGGAAACCTAAAACAAAAAATATAATAATCGTTAATCCTATCGCTAATGAAGAAGAGAAACTACAAGAATTATTAAGAATGTTCTTTAAAAAATATGCGGGTCATTCAACGTTATACATTATTGATGATTGTAGCGCTACAAAAGAATTAACGAAGAAAAGAGATATGCTTTCCGAATTAGCTTTTTCAGGGAGACACGCTGAACAATCAGTGTGGGTTATTTCACAAAGATACAATTCTGTTTTAAAAGATTTGAGAGAACAAACAAAATGGTTATGTATGTTCTACACAAAAGACAGAGATAGTTTTGAAAATTGTCTAAGAGAAAATGACGTTATTCCTACTTTGGAAGAAAGACAAAAAATTAAAGAGGAACTAAAAAAAAAGAAGCATCGTAAATTGATATTGAGAACGGATCAACCTACTGACTATTGGTTAGTCGACAGGAGCTCGGCTTCCACTTGAAACTCGATGATTGAAATTTGATTTTATAAAATGGGCGTCTCTATGAAAGATTTTAAAATTCTAGCAGCAGTTTTAAGTGAAAAATTTCATTTAATAGAGTGTGCAAAAAGCTATTTCCCTCCAGAACATCCAGGGGCTAGTGCCTTAATTGAAACTCTTCTTCTTGCTTCTGGTGGAAATTTTGATCCATTCGATGATGAAGAAATTGAATTTGAAACAAGTAAAACTGAACTTCGTACTGAACTTAAAAATATTATTTTTGAAATAAATAAGCGAGTAACGCAAGCGGACGACGTTGAAAAAGTTGAAGAGGAGGAATCTATTTCTTTGAAAGATTTTAATATTATTGCAGAAGTTTTAATTAAAAATTTTTATTTAATAGAGTGTACAATAGGTTATTTCCCTCCAGAACATCTAGGAGCTAAATTCTTAATTGAAACTCTTCATTTTGCTGCTGGTGGAAAACATCCATTAGATGGTGAAGAAATTGAATTTGAAATGAGTAAAACTAAACTTCGTAATAATCTTAAAAATATTATTTTTGAAACAAATAAAAAAATTGAAGATTATAAAATTATTGCAAAAGTTTTAGTTGAAGAATTTAATTTAATAGATGGGATTATTCCAAAACATCCTGAGGCTAAAAACTTAATTAAAACTCTTCTTTTTGTTGCGAGTGAAGAAAATCCATTCAATGGTAAATATTATAAAAAACCTATTTCTTTGAAAGATTTTAAAATTCTTGCAAAGATTTTAGATGAAGAATTTAATTTTGCAAAATGTTTATATGATAAACGTATACCAGAAGATTCAGAGGTTAGAGAGTTAATTACAACTCTTCTTTTTGCTGCAGGTAGTATAAAAAACTTTTTTTATAAGAGGCATGAACGTGAAATTCGTACCAACCTTAAAAATATTATTTTTAAAGTAAATGATGAACTTAAAGAGAAAATATTTGGGGTGGAAGCCTGATTTTAGTTGTTCAATTCCTTTAATCTTTTATTATTTCTAATTTTAAAACTGTCTTAAAAAAAATGTCGATTGATTTTAACGTTTTAGTAAATTGATATTGAGAACGGATCAACCTACTGGCTATTGATTAAGCATTACTAAAGCATTGTTTAAGCATTACTAAAGCATTGTTTAAGCATTACTAAAGCATTGTTTAAGCATTACTAAAGCATTGATTAAGCATTACTAAAGCATTGTTTAAGCATTACTAAAGCATTGTTTAAGCATTACTAATTAAAATGCTATTGGAACTGAAGGTTTTAAAAAAACTATAATTATTTTTAAACTTAAAAATAAATTATATAAAATGAATGCCGAAGAATTATTAACCGAATTCGAGGGAGTCCCCTTGAGGTTGCCCCAGGGAGAAGATGTTGATGAAAAAAAACGTGAAAGATTATCAGCTATTGTAGCTGGTGGTAGTAGTAAACAATATCTCGGAAGAGAGTTACAACTTTCAGACATTGACGCAATGACTTCCGATCAAATAAAAAAACTATATTGTAGATATGAAGCGAGATTAGGAGCTAGTATGACTAAGACATTAGGTAATTCTTTTATTAATTTATATGTTATGGGTGTTTCTAAGTTTTTTAATGTTAACCCCCCAAAACTAATACAAGACTTAGAGGAAGATCCTTTTATAAATCACGCTTTGACTAGTTCATGTTGCGAACTGTACTATAGATATGGAATGTATTTAGCACCTCTTACCACAATGTTAACAACAGCAAAACATGTTAATCTTACTAATAATGAAGATGATTCTCAAAAAAAAGATATAAAAAATGAATAGTGAAGAAAATATTAATAATGAAGAAAAAATGAATAATGAAGAAAATATTAATAGTGGAGAAAAGACGACAGCAGCTCGGGCACGAAGCTCGGGTGGGAGTTTTAATTCGAAACCCAAAAATCCAAAACGAGTAGCTGCGGGTAAGAAAGGTGCAGAAGCTAGAAAATTAAAAGCAGAATTAAAAAGAAAAGAAGCAGAACTTTTGAAGAAAGAAAATATGGAACTAAAAAATTCGAGCGGAGGCGCAGCGACCATCGGGAGCAAGCTCTCCTTGGAGGGAGTTCCTCTTGGTTTAAATTCGACACCAAGACAAATAACAAAAGATTCAGATGATGATGCTTTTCAAAATTCGACTGGAAAGCTTGGTCAAAGCGCTAGCTCCGCAGATGACGCAGACGGAGAGAGTTTCAAAACCTCTGGTACCCATCGAAATTCGAAATTAGAAATAATAAAAGATTACATACCATTATATGTATCAATCGTAGTTGTTGGATTAGGATTATATTTATTCGTAAAAAGTAAAAACATTCAAGTCAAAAAAGAAAAAGAAAATATATCTTATGAAATAAAGAAAGAAGATTATAACCCATTTGAATTTAATTAATTTTCTTTTATCTATATTTTTTCTTTAAAAAATGGCAACAGATGGAAAACAAATAGCAAACATGTTATATCATGCAGGAGTAGAAACTGTATTAACCATTGGTTATGCTGAAATAGGCAGAAAACTATTAAAAAGACCACCACCTAAAGTAGATTTTAATATGGGGGATATTGGAATGTTATCTATTGATATATTACTTGCAATGGCAACAAAAGATATGTTGGTTAAACAAGGTATTATTCCAGCTGATATTATGAAGTAGAGCTCCTTAGAGCTCCTTGTCTTATTTTTATTTTTTTGAGTGAGCCAAAGAGGAACCAAAAGGGGAACTCCTTCCAGTCGAGGGAATGAAATTCACTCCTTAAAAATGTCTAGAGTAATACCAATAAAGTTAGGTGATAAGTATGATTATTTATTTTTAAAACCAGATGATGATGTTGAAGAAGTTATAAAAGATTATTCAAAATATGTAGTTTTTGAAGAAAATAAACCTAATTATTTACTTATTGCTCCTGGTATTTTTTTAATTGGGTTAACTATTTGGGATTTTATTAAGTTGATTACAGCTCCAAGGGGAGTCCAAGAGGAATCCTAGTTTTATTTTTTTAATTAAAAAATGGCAAGTGCAGTAATAATGATGATTGGGGGAGCAGTTACAAATGCATTAGCTTTTACTGGTGGTAATTATTTATTTTCACATTTAGGAAAAGATTCGGATAAAGAAAGAGAAAGACATGATAAAGCTATGGAACAATTAGAAGCAGCAAAAGCGGATTGGGAAAAAGAAAGAACTCAAAGATTAGATTATATTAATAAAGAAATGAAAAAAGAACATCATGCCGAACAAACATTTGCTGATGTTGACCAAGCTATGAAAGAATATTATTATGCGAGTGGGGAACCCAATCAAGGGGAACCTCCAGAACCTAAATTAAGTGATTTTTATACACCCTCAGAAGACCAGAAAAATAGAGAGATTGCTTTTGTTATTGGTGGCATGGCATTAACTGGTTTTGTTGCTTGGAAATTTATATAAAATATAAAGATTTAATTCCATGAGGTTGTGTATCTATTCCCTTATCTGATATATATCTTTTATCATCAAAAGGAGATAAACCTACTTTAATCATTCCATTTAAATATATTTTATGATTCTTATGTGTTAAATTAAACATTGTTTTATGAATTATTCTTTTTTCAAATAAACATTTTTTATATGATTCAATATTGAATTCTTTTTTAGTTGTTTTATTAACCCCTTTTGCTAAACATTTAAATTTAACATTTGAATCTTCTAAATATTCATAACCATACATTTTACTTCTAATTCCAATGAAAGCTGTCATTATATTACCTCCTAATTCATCTTTAAACTTTCCAATTACTTTTTTATTTTCTGTTGAATATAAAAGATGTTCTTTTGGAAAATTAGATGTGTCTAAATGATCTTTTATTTTTTTTAAATCGGAATATAGATCTTCTGTAAATATATTTAATACCATACTATCTGTATCACTATATAAAACTTCATTATTAGGAAAATGTTTTTCAATTACATCATAATAAAACTTATACATTACTAACTTTGAATAATCTAAAACACTCATTCCTAAATAAATTGGTTTATTAAAGTACATTGATTTATAATTTAATAATACTGCTTTAAAATTATTATTAAAATCTATAATATCTTTAAAATTATCCTTTGAAGCTAATCTTTTAAGTTTTTGAGGATCATTTGTTAATTCCACTAAACATCTATTAGAAATATTCTCCATTGTCTTTCCGTAAAATGAATTATTCATTAATTTCCAAAAATCTTTTTCAAAATCATTTGTTGCTTTTGCTCTCATACTTGTATTGAAATCAATATAATCTTTTAACCATGCTTTATGATTAAAGGATATTATACTATGAATTTTTGTTACTTTTATTCCAAGAGAAATGTAATATTTTAATATATCATAATGTACGATATACTCTTTCTTATCATAAAGATCTAAAATTAGTTTTTTAACGTTTCCTAATTTAAGATTATTTTGTTTTAAAAAATCTCTTGAATAATCTGATATTTCTTCTTCATTTATCTTTCTTGAAAATGGCATTGGTGGAAATTTTCTTAATTTGAATTTTGTTACATTATCATATTCTAAATCAACTTTAAAAATCATACCAGTTTCTTCATCACATTTATCTAAATAATAGTTTATATCTTGTTTTATATCTTGTTCCCATTTAAATTTTTTATAAGGAAGTTTCTCTGACATTCCACAAGCATATAAGTTATTAGCATCTGTATACCATAAATAATTTGGATTTTCTATTTCTCCTTTTTCAGTCGTATATTTATTTTTTACTTTAACAAATCTTTGACCAAGAACACCAGAAAATCCTCCACGTATTCCATTGGTAAACATTTGTAACATATCTACATCCGTTAACAAATCTAATTCAATTTTTGTATATTTTAATCCAGCATTCCATGATAAACCAGGTGCAGAATAACAATAAGCTGGATCTATTTCATAATGTTTTAAACAAAGATTTCTAAAATTTTCAAATACATCAGTTAATATTAATACATCTAGTTTTTGATAAAGCATTAAATAATCTTCAAATGTTTCACAATATCTTTTGAAAATCTTTTTTCCATGTTCATATTCATTTTCTGAAATATTTTTTTGTTGAAGTATAGAATAAAATTCTTTTTTATCTGGAAGAGATTTATTTTTTAATTTTTCCATGGAATTAAAATAATCATATGGAAATACACCTTTAAAAGTTCTTTCATTCGACTTTTCATGATATTGCAAATCTTCAAATAAAAGATATGTATAATGTTTAATGAATAAATTTTCTCCATATTTTGTATTTGAACCTCCTAATTCTTTTATTAATTCATTTCTTTTACTTTGTTGTAGTTTTAATTCTTCACTAAAATCATTTTTTAAATGATTGAATAATTCTCTTTTAAGAAATTTATATTGATTATCTTTTAATGTTTTTGATAAATTACTTAAACCACTTAATAGAAATCTCATACTATCTTTAAAAACTAACTTAAAATATCGATCTCCATATGTTATTGATATATAATTTTCACTATCTTTTGGTAATACTTTTACTATTTCATATTCTGTTTCATGTTTCAGTAATTCTTCTGTTATAAAATGGAAATCATAACCACTTCCATTATGAAAAAAGATTGGAAATTGTTTTCCGTCTCTAGATTCTAATCTATTACAACTAGAACAGGAAATTCCTCTAAATTGACCTGACAAATGATTATGTTCAATTACTTTTTCCTTTCTTTCTAATTTCTTTTTACACAAATAACAACAATCAGAAGTATTATATAGTTTTTCTTTTTCCTTTTCTGATATTTTAAAATTCTTTCCTGTATGATAATAAGCCCATTTAATTTTATTATTATATTTTAAACATGTTTTAATAAAATCTCGTTCTGCATTTTCACTAGGTACATAGTTAATATTTTCATTTGGTATGACATTAGGATATTGAGAAACTAATTGTAAATTATATGAAACTACTTTTTGTTGTTGTAAATTTATTGTATTATCTTTAAAAGATAGTTTAATATTTTCTCTTTTTATTTTATTTCGTAGATTATCATTAATTTTATCGATTTTTATTTTACTGATTTTTATTTTATTTAATTCACAATATTTTTTTATTTCATCTTTTGATATTTCTATATATCTTCCATCTTCAATCCATTTATCAAAAATTTTATCTATTAATTTATTAAAATATTTCTCAATGCATTTTTCTTTAATTTTATCTAAATATATTTTATTTTTTTCATTAATTAATTTATTATTAATATAATAATGGTAAATTCTTTTAGATTCTTTTTTACTTATCTCTTGTTCTTTCATTATTTTATTGATAATCATATATTTTATTTTAGAATTAACATTATGTGATTTACTTTTTATTCTTAATTTATTTATTTGTTTCATAAGATCAACATCCATATAATTTAATTTTATATTAATTGATTCAAAGTCAGCATATCCGACAAATGGTAATTTTAATTTAAAATGATAATTTTCAAATTTAATTGTAGAACCTTCTTGAGGCATTTTATATTTAAATGGTTCATTTGTTAAACAAACTTTCTTGTGATTTTCTAAAGCATTTTCAGTAGTATATGAAGCAGTAATACAATTTCTACAATGATATCTTTTATTATGATTATGATTAAGATAGGCGTTGAAATCTTTAATTAAACAATAATGTTTTTTATCGTCTTTAGTAACATATAATAAATCTATAACATATTTTCTTTCTTTAAATTTACTTCTATACATTGGATAAATATCACGTAGATTATTTTCTTGTATTTTTTTTTTCTAATAGTATTAAGTTCTTCACTATCTAAAATACTATTTTCAATTCCAAATACATTTATAGCTATATCTTCATTTTGTTTTTCAAATGTTTTAATTGAATTTATACTTACTGGTAAATTAATATTTTCCATATTAAACCATTCTAAAAAAGGTTTATAATTTGATACTCTTACAGGATGATTTTTCATTTTTAAAAATACATCTGAATATTCTTTATCCATTTCAGGATTTTCTTTTAATTTATATAGTAATCCAGCAATTACACAATATACAAAACAGTTATCATCATTGTTTTGTATATTTAATAAACTTCTAAAATTTATCCCTAAATTAAAATAAGAAGATCCATTTAAACTTTTTACTCTAACAACTTTAACTTCTGTATTTTCTATTTCATAAAATATTAAACCAGATTCTTTTCCCTCTTGTTCTTCTACCCATACTTTATACTTTTCAACAATAGAATTATATACTTCATTAAATTCATTTTGTACAGAAAGTTTTATAAATCCACTATTATAATATCTATCTATTTTTACATTCATAGCTATAGGTTTTGTAAAAATAGTTTTTACTAGTATATGAAATTTAACATTAGGAAATGATGAAACTAATCTTTTAATATCTGGTTTAATCATTTTAAAATAATTATCTATATTAATACCACTTTTATTAATAACTTCTTTAACATAATTTTTATTATTATTAGATTTTTTAGAGCTCATTTTATATAGATATTTTTTTAATTATCCATTTTTATTTTTTTTATAATTAATGAAATAGTCTGGATTTCTAAGTATAAATTCTTGAAAAGATCGTTTATATTTTTCCTTATTTTTTTGGTAATGATTTTGTTGTACAGGCTTAATACATTGTTTACATGCAGATTTAACTCCCTTCGATTTATTATTATCTTTGTAATATTCACTTAGTAACTTGTATTCATTACATTTTGAACAAACTTTTCCTTCAATCATTTTTAAGGAAATCAATTTTAGTTATTTCAAAATGGATCTAACAAATAAATTAGCAAATGAATTACATCATAGAGTTATAAAATCTTTTCCTAAAAGACGTGTTTATGTTAATTCAATAGATCAAACATGGGCAGTTGATTTGATAGATATGCAACAATATTCAAAACAAAATAAACACTATAAATATTTATTAGCAGTTATAGATGTTTTTAGTAAATATGGTTGGTTAATTCCTTTGAAAAATAAAACAGGAGTAACAGTAAGTGAAGCATTTAAAATATTATTTAAAGAAAGAAAACCAATGTATATTTGGTCAGATAAGGGCTCTGAATTTTATAATCGACAAGTAAAAGAATTGTTAAAAGATAATAACATAAAGTTATATTCAACTGAGAATGAAGAAAAATCTAGTGTAGTAGAACGCTGGATAGGAACTATGAAACAATATATATATAAATACTTTACTGCTTATGAAACTACTAAATATTATGATATATTAGATAAATTAGTTAAAAATTATAATAATACAGTACATTCTTCAATTAAAATGACACCTGTTAAAGCAAGTAAATTAGAAAATGAATTAACAGTGTATAAAAATTTATATCCAGAAAAAGAAAAGAAAATTAAAAAACCTAAATTCAAAGTTGGAGATAGAATAAGAATAACAAAAAAGAAAGGTAAATTTGAAAAGGGTTATACTACTCGCTGGACTAGAGAAATATTTGTAATTGAAAAAGTTTTAAATACAAATCCTATTACTTATAAAATAAACGATTTAAAAGGTGAAGAAATTAAAGGTAGTTTTTATGAACAAGAATTACAAATTACTGAGTTTTAGATTTATAGACAATAAAAAAATAAATGTAATTTTGGGAAATTTCAAAACTTAAAAAAGTGGTGGCGGAGGAATTTTGTTGTGTCCTGAAGTAGTGACATATTGTGTATGCTTAAGTAAAGCTTGGAAAAATAGGGGCATAAGAAAAATGATTTTTTTTAAGAGGGGGCCCATTGGTGCTAATTTTTTTTTTATTTTTTTTTTTTCCTCCCTGATTTAGTTCTTCTGTACCTCCCTAGAAACTGCAATTTTTTCACTAAAAAACCACATACTAGAGGGGACCCATTGGTGCTAATTTTTATTTTTTTTATTTTTCCTACCCTGATTTAGTTCTTCTGTACCTCCCTAGATTTCTAAAAATTTTCACTAAAAAACCACATACTAGAGGGGGCCCATTGGTGCTAATTTTTTTTTTTTTTTGTGGGTGGCGGAGAGGAGTAATATATCATATTACTGGTGTCTAAAGGCATTTTTATCAAATGAATGAATGAACGGTGTTTTACGTCCCATCAACACTGATGGGCATTTAGAGCCGAGCATTTGTATCTTGTTAAAAGATTAAATTAATATTCTGCAATTAAAGGGTGAACCTTCAGCATGCTGTTGGCAAATCATTTGCTTATACATGTAGTTTGGATCTCAGCATCCAAACTGTCCGACAATCAAATTATGTTTTTGGAAAGAAATGGAAGAAATTTTGAAGTCTGAATGGGAATACATTTGCTATCTATGAACTTTTGTTCATCATGCTGAAGGTTTGATTATTTACTGACAAAGCATAATCAACCCTCTACTCCATAGACATGCCTCTTGGCACCTTTACAGAGTAGACCCACAGCAGATAATCAACCCTCTATTCCATAGACATGCCTCTTGGCACCTTTACAGAGTAGACCCACAGCAGATAATCAACCCTCTACTCCACTGACATGCCTCTTGGCACCATTATAGAGTAGACCCACAGCAGACAGCTCCCACACACACCAAATTTGGAATTCCTTCCTACAGCAATATAGAAGATATGCTCCGGATAAGGTTTTTCTATAGCTGAGGTTAGAGGTCAAGGTATAGGTCACAGTGACAACACTCAACACTCCATAATCCCATTATGTACTCACACAAACGATATTTGGCATTACCTCAAGAAACATAGGAGATATGCTCAGGACAGTTTTTTTTATAGCTGAGAATTTGTTTTATACTTGCTCTTCACACAGATAAATACAGAGCCTTTGATACTTACTCTGCAAACAGGCAGTTACAGATCCTTTGATACTAACTCTTCACACAGTCACAGAGTATTTGATACTAACTCTTCACAGATATATGTACAGATCTTTTGATACTAACTCTTCAAAAAGATAAATACAGAGCATTTGATACTTACTCTGCAAACAGACAGTTACTGAGCCTTTGATACTAACTCTTCACATAGTTACAGAGCCTTTGATACTAACTCATCACATATAGTTACAGAGCATTTGATACTAACTCATCACACAGTTACAGAGCCTTTGATACTAACTCATCACACAGTTACAGAGCATTTGATACTAACTCTTCACATATAGTTACAGAGCCTTTGATACTAACGCATCACACAGTTACAGAGCCTTTGATACTTGCTCTTCACACAAATAGTTACAGAGCCTTTGATACTAACTCTTCACACAGATAGTTACAGAGCCTTTGATACTAACTCATCACACCGTTATAGAGCCGTTGATACTAACTCTTCACACAGATAGTTACTGAGCCTTTGATACTAACTCTTCACACAGATAGTTACAAGAGCGTTTGATACTAACTCATCACACAGTTACAGAGCATTTGATACTAACTCTTCACACAGATAGTTACAGAGCCTTTGATACTAACTCTTCACATAGATAGTTACAGAGCCTTTGATACTAACTCATCACACAGTTACAGGGCCTTTGATACTAACTCATCACACAGATAAGTTACAGATCAATTGATACTTGTTCTTCACACATATAGTTACAGAGCATTTGATACTAACTCTTCACACAGATAGTTACAGAGCCTTTGATACTAACTCATCACACAGTTACAGAGCCTTTGATACTAACTCTTCACACGGTTACAGAGCATTTGATACTAACTCTTCACACAGTTACAGATCTTTTGATACTAACTCGTCACACAGTTACAGATCTTTTGATACTAACTGATCACACAGTTACAGAGCATTTGATACTAACTCTTCACACAGTTACAGAGCATTTGATACTAACTCTTCACACAGTTACAGAGCATTTGATACTAACTCTTCACACAGTTACAGAGCATTTGATACCAACTCTTCATACAGTTACAGAGCATTTGATACTAACTCTTCATACAGTTACAGAACATTTGATACTAACTCATCACTCTGATACTTACAGAACATTTACCAATCTTGTGAAGCTTTTTTCCATCTTCTGATACCGAATAAACATAGATGCAGTTGTCTCGGTTTCCAGCAGCTAGTTTGTCACCATCTGTAATGAACAATGCATTTCAAAGTCAACATGAAAATGAATCTGACAAAATACTAGACTACTGTCGACGAAGGGGCCTGCCAGCATAGGAGGTATCGCACATTGTAAGCCTAAATTTCCTAATGCAGACCTGCAGCAGCATAATTAAATATGCATGTAGTTTGCTTAACTGGGTACTCTTTGCTAGGTACTTGAATAATAAGCATATAGTGAGCATGTTTGATAGAAATCAGACCAATCTTTCAGAAGAAATGTCACTTAAATAATCACCAACCAGATGGTATCACCATCAATAAACATGTGCAGAAAATGCCAACCACCGAACCCATATGAGGTAATTGGATATCCAGTACACTGAGCAAGTTTAGTGAAAATTGGACCATTCCTCCAGGAGATATTGCACGGAAACCAATCGGCTAATCAGAGTGCAGCAGCCTTAGTGAAAATGCCTGTAAATGGTGTCAAAGCCACATGATGCTCGCCTGTTTAAAAGTTAAGTCTAAAACGTGTCATATGGAACAAAAAAATCAATTTAAACTTAATTGCATCAATATCAGAACCAAAATGCAACCAAATATCAATTTTCAGCAACTTAAAAAGAGTATTAAACATGAAAGATATATTCCAAGTATGGAAGCCCTAGGTCTATTGGTTCCAATATAATAGGCAGTTAAAAGATTTTTGCAAAAGTAGGTGAAGGTCAGGTCAAACCAAGTATAGAAGCCCTTTGCCCATCTTGTCCATTTTTTGCAAAAGTAGGTCAAAGTCAAGGTCACATGGTAAAACACTGTATTTCTGTGTAAAAATAAGTCAGCTTCAGATTGGGGCCAATATGAAACCAAGGGCCATAATTTTAGGCCTGGAGGTTAAAATTTGAACAATCTTAATAAAGGAACATTAGATGATGCTTCATATAAATTTCAAAGGTCTGGGCCTTACAATTTCACAGAAGATTTTTTTTAAAGATTTCCTATGAAAAACTGATAAGCCAGGGGCGGGGCCATTTTGGTCCAGGGGTCATAATTTGAACAAACTTGGTAGAAACCATTAGATGATACTACATTCCAAATTTCAAAGGTCTAGGCCTTACAGTTTTGGAGAATAAGATTTTAAAAGATTTACCTATATAAAACTGATAAGATATGGGGCGGACCACTTTTGGCCCTGGGGTCACAATTTGAACAATCTTGGTAGAAAATCATTAGATGATGCTTCATACTAAATATCAAAGGTCTAGACCTTACGGTTTCAGAGAAGAAGAATTTTAAATATTTTCCTATGTAAAACTGATACGACCTGGGGTGGGGCCACTTTTGGTCCGGGGATCATAATTTTTACAATCTTTGTAGAGGACCATTAGATGATGCTACATACCAAATATTAATGATCTAGGCCTTACGGTTTAAAAGAAGAAGATTTTTAAAGATTTTCCTATGAACAAGAGGGCCATGAGGCCCTGAAGCGCTCACCTGAGATACCCCAGGGACGGGGCCATCATTTGTACAACCTTGGTAGAGAACCACAAGGCAAAGCAGTATGCCATTAATTAAAGGTCTAAGCCTTATGGTTTCAGAGAAAAATGATATAGTTTTCCCATGAAAACTGATAAGCCAGGGCCGAGTTTCGCCCAGAGGTCATGGTCGTAAGTTGAACAATCTTGGCAGAGGACCACAAGCCAAAGCTACATGCCAAATATCAAAGGTCTAGGCCTTACAGTTTCAGAGAAGAAGATTTTTAAAGCTTTTCCTAAGAAAAACTGATAAGCCCTTGGGCGGGGCCATTTTTGGCCCATGGTCATAATATGAACAATCTTTGTAGAGGACCATTAGATCATGCTACATACCAACTATCAAAGGTCTAGGCCTTACAGTTTCAGAGAAGAAGAATGTTAAAGACTTTCCTATGAAAAACTGCTAAGCCCTTGGGCGGGGCCATTTTTGGCCCGGGGGTCATAATTTGAACAATCTTTGTAGAGGACCATTAGATCATGCTACATGCCAAATATCAAAGGTCTAGGCCTTACAGTTTCAGAGAAGAAGATTTTTAAAGATTATCCTATGAAAAACTGATAAGCCCTTGGGCGGGGCCATTTTTGACCTGAGGGTCATAATTTGAACAATCTTTGTAGAGAACCATAAGATCATGCTACATGCCAAATATCAAAGGTCTAGGCCTTACAGTTTCAGAGAAGAAGATTTTTAAAGATTTTCCTATGAAAAACTGCTAAGCCCTTGGGCGGGGCCAATTTTGGCCCGGGGGTCATAATTTAAACAATCTTTGTAGAGGACCATTAGATCATGCTGCATGCCAAATATCAAAGGTCTAGGCCTTACAGTTTCAGAGAAGAAGATTTTTAAAGATTTTCCTATGAAAAACTGATAAGCCCTTGGGCGGGGCCATTTTTGGCCCGGGGGTCATAATGTGAACAACGTTTCGTTCCCCCTAGCCAGTGATGCTTCTGACAAAATTTGGTTAAAATCGGGTCAGTAGTTTCAGAGGAGATGTCGTTTGAAAATGTGGACGGACACCGGACGCCGGACGACGGACAAATAGCGGTCACAATAGCTCATCCTGAGCCTTCGGCTCAGGTGAGCTAAAAACCGATACGCCCTGGGGTGGGGCAATTTTTGGTCAGGGGATCATAATTTTTACAATCTCTGTAGAGGACCATTAGATGATGCTACATACCAAATATCAAAGGTCTAGGCATTACAGTTTTAGAGAAGAAGATTTTTAAAGATTTTCCTATGAAAAACTGATAAGCCCCGAGGCGGGGCCATGTTTGGTCAGGGGATCATAATTTGAACAATCTTTTTAGAGAACCATTAGATGATGCTAAATACCAAATACCAAAGCTCTAGGCCTTTACAGTTTCAGAGAAGAAGATTTTTAAAGATTTTCCTATGACAAGAGGGCCAGAATGGCCCTGAAGCGCTCACCAGACAATCAGGAGTAGATTTTCAAAGTTTTCACTATATGTTTCTATAGAAAACTAGCCTGCCCTGAGGCGGGGCCAATTTTGACCGAAGAGGCACAATTTATATAACTTTTGTAGAGGACCTGAACATGATGCTATGTGCCAAATATGAAAGTTGAGAACCTTCCAGTTTCAGACGAGAAGAGTTTCAAAGTTTTCACTATGTTTCTATTGAAAACTGGCTACCCCTGGGGCGGTGCCAATTTTGACCCCAGGGGCATAATTTATATCACTTCTGTAGAGGACCTGAACATGATGCTATGTGCCAAATATGAAAGCTGAGAGCCTTCCAGTTTCAGAGAAGAAGATTTTCAAAGATTTCACTATTTGTTTCTATTGAAAACTGCCCACCCCTGGGGCGGGGCTAATTTTGACCCCAGGGCAAAAATTTATATAACTGTTGTAGAGGACCTGAACATGATGCTATGTGCTAAATATGAAAGCTGAGAACCTTCTGGTTTCAGAGGAGAAGATTTTCAAAGTTTTACTATATGTTTCTATTGAAAACAAGGCACCCCTGGGGCGGGGCCAATTTTGACGCCAGGGCCATACTTTATATCAATTTTGGAGAGGACCTGAACATGATGCTCTGTGCCAAATATGAAAGATGAGAGCCTTTCAGTTTCAGGAGAAGATTTTCAAAGTTTTACTATATGTTTCTATTGAAAACTTCCCACCCCTGGGGCGGGGCCAATTTTGACCCCAGGGGCATAATTTATATAACTTTTGTAGAGGACTTATAGGTGATGCTATGTACCAAAGATGAAAGCTGAGAACCCTGTAGATTCAGAGGAGAAGATTTTTAAAGGTTCAAATTGTTGACGCGGGACGACGCACCACGACGGACATCAGGCGATCACAAAAGCTCACCCTGAGCACTTTGTGCTCTGGTGAGCTAAAAACTAATAAGCCCCGGGGTTGGGCCATTTTTGATCCGGGGGTTATAATTTGAACAATCTTTGTTGAGGACCATTAGATGATGCTACATACCAAATAACAAAGCTCTAGGCTTTGTGGTTTCACAGAAGAAGATGTTTAAGTAAATTGTTGATGACGCATGTCGCATGATGCACATATGCACAACGTCGGAGACAGCCCCCTCACAATATCTCACCTGGCACTTTGTGCCAGGCGAGCTAAAAACATTGGTATGGTTGGAAAGTCTTAAGACAGGAAAGATACATAGAAAGTATGGAAATCCTAGGCCTATTGGTCCCAATATTATATGCATTTAAAGACTTGGGAAAGTAGGTCAAAGGTTAAAGTCACGGTCAGAAGGGCCAAATATGTTGGCATCATCATACCAAGTATGAAAACCCTAGGTCTTTTGGTTCCAATGTTATAGGGACCTAAAGCTTTTTGCAAAAGTAGGTCAAAGGTCAAGGTCATATGGTAAAAATCATTGGTATATTTGAACAAGAGGGCCAGAATGGCACTGACATCGCTCACCAGACAATCAGGAGAAAATTTTCAAAGTTTTCACTATATGTTTCTATTGAAAACTGACCACCCCTGGGGCGGTGCCAATTTTGACCCCAGTGGCATAATTTATATAACTTTTGTAGAGGACCTGAACATGATGCTATGTGCCAAATATGAAATCTGAGAATATTCCTGCTTTAGGAGAAGATTTTCAAAGTTTTCACTATATGTTTCTATTGAAAACTGACCACCCCTGGGACAGGGCCAATTTTGACTCAAGGGGCATAATTTATATCACTTTTGTAGAGGACAGACACATGGTGCTATGTGCCAAATATGAAAGCTGAGAACCCTGTAGATTCAGAAGATTTTCAAAGTTTTCACTTTATGTTTCTATATACAACATTTCTAACAGATGACAGAAACCCAGTGTTATAATCCTATCTGTGACCGCTGAGCATGACTTGACTGAATTTAGCACATAGTTTGGATTCTGATCCGACACATATGTAACTTCATATGTGGTTTGTACAAGAGAGTTAATTGTAAGATTGATGTGTATTAAAAACAGTATGAACAAACTTAAACAAGCAGACAATTCTGAAGCAGATAACATCACAGTACTGAAAGAATGGGTAGTACATAGAACACTGGAACTTGTATTAGGCTGAACTTCACAACAGATACACTGATACTCTATATTGATAGTTGGCAGGTATGAAAACAAGAGGGCCAGAATGGCCCTGAAGCGCTCACCAGACAATCAGAGTAGAAGATTTTCAAAGTTTTCACTATATGTTCCATTGAAAACTGCCCACCCATGGGGCAGGGCCAATTTTGACCCCAGGCCCATAATTTATAAAAAAAAATTGTAGAGGACCTGAACATGATGGTCTGTGCCAAATATGAAAGCTGTGAACCTTCCAGTTTCAGAGGAGAAGATTTTCAAAGATTTCACTATTTGTTTCTATTCAAAACCACCCACCCCTGGCGCGGGGCCAATTTTAACCCCAGGGCCATAATTTATATAACTTTTGTAGAGGACCTGAACATGATGCTCTGTGCCAAATATGAAAGCTGTGAGCCTTCCAGTTTCAGAGGAGAAGATTTTCAAAGATTTCAATATTTGTTTCTATTGAAAACTGCCCACCCCTTTGGTGGGGGCCAATTTTAACCTCAGGGCCATAATTTATATAACTTTTGTAGAGGAACTGAACATGATGCTCTGTGCCAAATATGAAAGCTGAGAGCCTTCCAGTTTCAGAGGAGAAGATTTTCAAAGATTTCACTATATCTTTCTATTGAAAACTGCCCAGCCCTGGGGCCGGGCCAATTTTGACCCCAGGGCCATTATTTATATAACTTTTGTAGAGGAACTGAACATGATGCTCTGTGCCAAATATGAAAGCTGAGAGCCTTCCAGTTTCAGAGGAGAAGATTTTCAAAGATTTCACTATATCTTTCTATTGAAAACTGCCCACTCCTGGGGCGGGGCCAATTTTGACCCCAGGGCCATAATTTATAAAAAATTTGTAGAGGACCTGAACATGATGCTCTGTGCCAAATATGAAAGCTATGAGCCTTCCAGTTTCAGAGGAGAAGATTTTCAAAGATTTCACTAATGGTTTCTATTAAAAACTGCCCAGCCCTGGGGCAGGGCCAATTTTGACCCCAGGGCCATAATTTATATAACTTTTGTAGAGGACCTGAACATGATGCTCTGTGCCAAATATGAAAGCTGAGAGCCTTCCAGTTTCAGAGGAGAAGATTTTCAAAGATTTCACTATTTGTTTCTACTGAAAACTGCCCACCCCTGGGGCGGGGCCAATTTTGACCCCAGGGCCATAATTTATATAACTTTTGTAGAGGACCTGAACATGATGCTATGTGCCAAATATGAAAGCTGAGAGCCTTCCAGTTTCAGGAGAAGATTTTCAAAGTATTACTATATGTTTCTATTCAAAACTTCCCACCCCTGGGGCTGGGCCAATTTTGACCCCATGGGTATAATTTATATAACTTTTGTAGAGGACCTAAGGGTGAAGCTATGTGCCAAAGATGAAAGCTGAGAACCCTGTAGATTCAGAGGAGAAGATTTTTAAAGGTTCAAATTGTTGACGACGAACGACGGACGACGGACGACGCACGCCGACGGACGACGGACATCAGGCGATCACAAAAGCTCACCCTGGGCACTTTGTGCTCTGGTGAGCTAAAAAGCTTTAAGAGCTTTCTGCATTTTGAGAATTATACAAATAATTTTCTCAATCTAAAATGAGTGTGTGTTATTTGTCTAAACACAATTTCTACTCCACTGATCAGGCTAAGGGTGATTACATAAACACTCACACTGGCTAGTCTCAGTCTGATTTAAGGGGGAACCTTTAAACTGTAGTTTCTGATGTGAAGAAGTCTATATACACAGGGCAGGGCCAATTTTAACCTCAGAACTATGATATTAATAAAACTCATAAAGGTATGCTAAGTAAATCTATACAACAAATATCTAAGCTCTGGGACATGTAGTTTTGACAAGAAGGTTTTCAAAGTTGTTCCTATGCATAACTAGTGATCCCATGGGCTGATTAAGCAGTCAGCTACAAAAAACTGGCAATTCCGGGGATGGGACCAATTTTGACCCAAGGGGCCTAATTTATATAACTTTTGTAGAAGACCTGAAGTTGAAGCTATGTGCCATATATGAAAGCTGAGAACCTTCTAGTTACAGAGAAGAATTTCAAAGTTTTCACTATATGTTTCTATTGAAAACTGACCATCCCTGGGGTGGGGCCAATTTTGACCCCAGGGGCAGAATTTATACAAGAGGGCCAAGATGGCCCTTAATCGCTCACCTGATTACCATAGATTTAAGATTTTTGCTGGGTAGCCCATGGGTAGGGCCAATATTGACCTTAGGGACAATATTTGAACAATGTTGATAGTGGATCATGAGCAGTAGTTCTGCAGAACAAGATTTTCAAAGATTTAGTATATTGATTTTATCAAGATTGGGCTTAAAATGTGCCCTCTAGAGTAATGTTTCTAAGATTTGACCTAGTGACCTACTTTTTATTCCCACCAACCCATGATCACACTCAAACTTGGTATCACCAAGACAAACACTCTGAGCAAGTTTGAGGAAGACTGGGCTAAAAATGTGGCCACTGGAGTGTAAACTAGATTTTTCTAAGATATGACCCAGTGACCTACTTTTTGACCTCACATAACCCACTTTCAAACATGTCCAAGATTTTATTAGGACAATCATTCTGGCCAATTTTCATGACGATTTGGCTATAAATGTGACCTCTAGAGTGTTCACAAGGTTTTACTACTATTTGACCTAGTGACCTAGTTTTAAACCCCACATAAACCATTTTCAAACCTGTTTGAGATTTTATCAAGCCAATTATATTGACTAAGTTTCATAAAGATTGGACAAAAAATGTGACTACTAGAGTGTTCACAAGGCTTTTCTACTGTTTGACATTGTGACCTAGTTTTTAACCCCACTTGACCCACTTTCAAACTCCTCCGAGATTTTATCAAGACAATTATTCTGACCAAGTTTCATGAAAATTGGGCTAAAAATGTGACCTCTAGAGGGTTCACAAGGTTTTCCTACTATTTGACCTAGTGACCTAGTTTTTAACCCAACTTGACCCACTTTCGAACTCATCCGAGATTTTATCAAGACATTCATTCTGACCAAGTTTCATGAAGATTGGACTACAATTGTGACCACTAGAGTGTTCACAAGCAAATTGTTGACGACGCACTACGCACGACGGACGCCGGATGCCGGACATTCAAGTCTCCCAAAAGCTCACCCTGAGCTTTGCTCAGGTGAGCTAATAACTTTTGTGGAGGACCTACATATGATGCTATGTACCAAAGATGAAAACTGAGAACCTTGTAGATTCAGAGGAGAAGACTTTGAAAGGTTGAAACTGTTGACGCATGATGACGGACACCGACGGACATCAGGCGATCACAAAAGCTCACCCTGGGCACAAAAGTGCTCTGGTGAGCTAAAAAGTCATAAGACAGAAAAGATGCATACCAAGTATGGAAGTATATGAATTTAAAGACTTTGGCAAAAGTAGGTCAAAGGTCAAGGTCAAGGTCAGAAAGGCAAATATATTGGCATGGTCATACCAAGTATGGAAGTCCTAGGCCTATTGGTTGCAATGCTATAGGCATTTGAATTCTTTTGCAAAAGTAGGTCAAAGATCAAGGTCAAGGTAACATGGTCAAAACAATGGTAAGGTTGGAAAAGTCTGAAGACAAGAAAGTTGCATTACAAGTATAGAAGCCCTTGGCCAACTGGTTCAAATTTTATAGGCATTTAAAGAATTTTGCAAAAGTAGGTTAAAGGTCAAAGCAACATGGCAAAAACAATGATATTGTTGGACAGATCTGAACACAAAAATGTTATATTAGAAGTATGGAATCCCTTGGTCCATTGGTTCATATGTTATAGTCATTTAAATGTTTTTGCAAAAGTAGGTCAAAGGTCAATGTCAAGGTCAGAAGAGCAAAAAATGTTGGCATGTTCATTCAATAGTTCAAATAATATAGACATTTAAAGATGTTTGCAAAAGTAGGTCAAAGGTCAAGGTCAAGGTCAGAAGGGTAAACAATGATATTGTTGGAAAGGTCTGGACACAAGAATGGTGCATATCAAGTATGGAAGCCCTAGATCCGTTTGTTCAAATGTTATAGGCATTTAAAGATTTTTGCAAAAGTAGGTCAAAGGTCAAGGTCAAAAGGGCAAAAATGTTGGCATGGTCATACTAGGTATGGAATCCCTAGGCCTATTGGTTCCAATAATATAGGCATACCAAGTACACTGAGCAAGTTAAGTGAATATTGGACAATTCCTTGAGGAGATACTGCACGGAAACCAATCAGATTGCAGCAGCCTAAGTGAAAATGCCCGTAATTTTCCGAAAAATGCATGGAAATTTTTCAACACAGAACCCATGCGAGGTATTTGAATATCAAGTACACTGTGCAAGTTTGGTGAAAATTGGACCATTCCTTGAAGAGATATTGCGCGGAAACCAATTGGCTAATCAGATTGCAGCAGCCAAAGTTAAAATGCCAGTAATTTACAAACAAGAGGGCCAAGATGGCCCTGAATCGCCCACCTGATTACCATAGAATTAAAATTATATCTGGGTAGCCCCAGGATGGGGCCAATATTGACCTAAGGGACAACATTTGAACAATGTTGATAGTGGATAATGAGCAGTGGTTCTGGAGAATAAGATTTCTAAGATTTAGAATATTGATTTTACCAAGACAATCATTCTGACCAATGAAGATTGTGCTTAAAATGTGACCTCTAGAGTGATTTTTCTAAGATTTGACCTATTGACCTACTTTTTAACCCCACCCCACCCATGATCAAACTAAACCTTGATATCACAAAGACAAACATTCTGAGCAATTTTGAGTAAGATTGGGCTAAAAATGTGGCCGCTGTAGTGTAAACAAGATTTTTCTAAGATATGACCTAGTGACCTAGCTTTTGACCCCACACGATCCACTGTCAAACTCATCCGAGATTTTATCAAAACAATCCTTCTAAGTTTCATGAAGATTGGACAAAAAATGTGACCACTAGACTGTTCACAAGGTTTTTCTACTGTTTGACCTTGTGACCTAGATGTTGACCTAACAGGACCCATGTTCCAACTTGTCAGAGATTATATCAAAACAATAATTCTGATACAGTTTCATGAAGATTCGGCTACAAATGTGACCTCTAGAGTGTTCACGAGGTTTTTCTACTATCTGACCTAGTGACCTACTTTTTGATCGAACATGACCCACTTTCAAACTTGTCTGATATTTTGTTAAGACGATCATTCTGACTAAGTTTCATGAAGATTGGACACAAAATGTGACCACTAGAGTGTTCACAAGGTTTTTCTGTTTGACCTAGTGACCTAGTTTTTGACCGAACATGACCCACTTTCAAACTCGTCCGAGATTTTATTGAAACAACCATTCTGACTAAGTTTCATGAAGATTGGGCTAAAAATGTGACCTCTAGAGTGTTCACAAGGTTTTCCTACTATTTGATCTAGTGACCTAGTTTTTGATCGAACATGACCCACTTTTGAACTCGTCCGAGATTTGATCAGGACAATCATTCTGACCAAGTTTCATGAAGATTGAACTACAATTGTGACCACTAGAGTGTTTACAAGCAAATTGTTGACGACGGACGCCGCACACCTCACGCCGGACAATCAAGTCTCCCAAAAGCTCACCCTGAGCTTTGCTCAGGTGAGCTAAAACATGCGCGGAAATTGCTGAACACAGAACCCATGTGAGGTACTTGGATATCAAGTACACTGAGCAAGTTTGGTGAAAATTGGACCATTCCTTAAGGAGATATTGTACAGAAACCAAAAACAGACGGAAGGATGGACGCACAAGCTGATTACTATAGGGCACCCACATTTTCATGCGGGGCCCTAAATTAGTAAATCCAATGGATGCCGCATTAGCCAAAACATGTTGACAATATGGAATCTGTTTTCACTATTTAACCCTGTACTCCATAAATATGCCTTTACACATTTGCAAACAGCGCAGACCCAGCTCCTCTACTGCTCTGTATGCTTTGGAAAAATTATTGTGCTAATATGCATTTTAAAATTTATCTAATTAATATATATGATGTCATCATCTTTAACATTAATATTCATGGAGTAAAGAGTTCCACCAAATATCAGCAAATTGATAAATAGGAAAATGAAAATGGATTCACTCATAATCATAAAAGGAGAATTTTTCTGCATCAAACATAATGCCAAACAAGAGGGCCATGATGGCCCTTAATCGCTCACCTGTTCGTAACAGATTAATGATTTCAATGACATATTGCATAATTTGAAAAATCTTGGTAGAAAACCATCAGATGATGCTACATACTAAATATAAAGAGTCTAGACCTTAAAGATTTTCCTATGAAAAACTGTTAAGCCCCAGGGCGGGGTCAATTTTGATCCGGGGTTCATAATTTGAAAATCTTGGTAGAGGACTATTAGATAATGCAACATACCAAATATCTAAGGTCTATGCCTTACAAGTTCAGAGAAGACTTTTAAAGATTTTTAAGAGAAGATTTTTAAAAACTTTCCTATAAAAAACTGATATGCCCCTGGGCGGGGAAGTTTTCAACCCAGGGGACATAATTTGAACAATCTTGGTAGAAAACTATTAGATAGCGCTACATACCAAATATTAAAGGTCTCTGCCTTACAGTTTTGGAGAAGAAGATTCTTAAAGCTTTTCATATGAAAAACTGATAAGCCCCAGGGCGGGGCCATTTTTGACCCAGGAGTAATAATTTGAATAATCTTGGTAGAAAACCATTAGATGATGCTACATACCAAATATCAAGGGCTTAGACCTTACAATTCTGGAGGAGAAGATTTTTAAAGATTTTCCTATGAAAAACTGATAAGCCCTTGGGCGGGGCCATTTTTGGTCCGGGGGTCATATTTTGATTAATCTTAGTAGAGGACAATTAAATAATGCTACATACCAAATATCAAAGGTCTATACCTTATAATTTTAGAGAAGAATATATTTAAAGATTTTCCTATGAAAAACTGATAAGCCCCGGGGCGGGGCCATATTTGGCCCAGGGGTCATAATTTGAACAATCTTAGTAGAGGACCATTAGATCATGCTACATACCAAATATCAAAGGTCTATGCCTTACAGTTTCAGAGAAGATGATTTCTTCAAGATTTTCCTATGAAAAACTGATAAGCCCTGGGGCGGGGCCATTTCTGTCCTGGGGGTCATAATTTGAACAATCTTAGTAGAGGACCATTAGATCATGCTACATACCAAATACCAAAGGTCTATTCCTTACATTTTCAGAGAAGAAGATTTTTAAAGATTTTCCTATGAAAAACTGATAAGCCCCGGGGTGGGGCCATTTTTGGCCCAGGGGTCATAATTTGAACAATCTTAGTAGAGGACCATTAGATCATGCTACATACCAAATATCAAAGGTCTATGCCTTACAGTTTCAGAGAAGAAGATTTTTAAAGATTTTCCTATGAAAAACTGATAAGCCCTGGGGCGGGGCCATTTTTGTCCTGGGGGTCATCATTTGAACAATCTTAGTAGAGGACCATTAGATGATGCTACATACCAAATACCAAAGGTCTATGCCTTACATTTTCAGAGAAGACGATTTTTAAAGATTTTCCTATGAAAAACTGATAAGCCCTGGGGCGGGGCCATTTTTGGCCCAGGGGTCATAATTTGAACAATCTTAGTAGAGGACCATTAGATCATGCTACATACCAAATATCAAAGGTCTATGCCTTACAGTTTCAGAGAAGATGATTTTTAAAGATTTTCCTATGAAAAACTGATAAGCCCTGGGGCGGGGCCATTTTTGGCCCAGGGGTCATAATTTGAACAACATTAGTAGAGGACCATTAGATGATGCTACATACCAAATACCAAAGGTCTATGCCTGACAGTTTCAGAGAAGAAGATTTTTAAAGATTTTCCTATGAAAAACTGATAAGCCCCGGGGCGGGGCCATTTTTGGCTCAGGGGTCATAATTTGAACAATCTTAGTAGAGGACCATTAGATCATGCTACATACCAAATATCAAAGGTCTATGCCTTACAGTATCAGAGAAGAAGATTTTTAAAGATTTTCCTATGAAAAACTGATAAGCCTTGGGGCGGGGCCATTTTTGGCCTGGGGGAAATAATTTGAACAATCTTTGTAGAGGACCATTACATCATACTACATACCAAAGATCAAAGCTCTTGGCTTTGTAGTTCCAGAGAAGAAGATGTTTTAGTAAATTGTTGACGCCCGCACGTAGCACAACGCACATACGCACGACGCACCACGACGAACGCCGGACATAGGATCATCCCAATAGCTCACCTTGGCACTTTGTGCCAGGTGAGCTAAAAATGGTGATATATCAAAACCATCTATTAACCCATTACCTCATAGGATATTTCTGAATAAAACTACTGAAAAGGAGCATTAACTAGAAAAACATGAAAATTTAAGTATTGTAAAGCATTTAATTGCGCCTGTGGAGCAAATGCTCTATTTATCACAATGGTTTCAAAAAGTGACTTTTCCAGAGGCGTCAAAAGGCATAAGTATGAGGGAATGGGTTAACAATAAAAATGGATACAAAGCTCTTTTAAATCACACACAGAGCTTGAATAGTTTTCATGACATGACCAAAATAAACATAGAATTAACAAGAATGAATGGTGTTTTACGGCCCATCGACACTGATGGTCATTTAGAGCCAATAAAATTAACAAGAGAATTCAGGATAGGAACATTAAGACAAGAGAGCCAGAATGGCCCTGACATCGCTCACCAGACAATCAGAGGAGAAGATTTTCAAAGTTTTCACTATATGTTTCTATAGAAAACTAGCCAGCCCTAGGGTGTGCCAATTTTGACCCCAAGGGCATAATTTATATAGCTTTTGTAGAGGACCTCAAGTGAATAGAAATTAAAGAAAAATGTAAATGAAAACATATTATAACAACGTAAATCTAAAGAAGGTCATACAAACAAGAGGGCCAGAATGGCCCTGACATCGCTCACCAGACAATCAGAGGAGAAGATTTTCAAAGTTTTCACTATATATTTCTATAGAAAACTAGCAGGCCCTGGGGCAGGGCCAACTTTGACCACAGGGGCACAATTTATACAACTTTTGTAGAGGACCTGAACATGATGCTATCTGTCAAATATGAAAGCTAAGAAATTTTCCAGTTTAACCCTTTCCCTGTTCTGTGTTTCGGCCAAATTTTAATACCCACTGAATATTCATGGGGAAAACAGTTATAATCAAATATGGAAGGTGGGACATTTCATCCATTTTAGAAAGTAAAGAAACAGATCTATCAAAATCCATAAGCAAACAGAGCAGACCCTGATCAGACGGCTCCTCTAGGAGCCGTCTGATCTGGGTCTACTCTGTTTGCAAATGCGTGAAAACATGTTTATATGAGGGAAAGGGTTAAGAGGAGAAGAATTTCAAAGTTTCCACTATAATAATGTTTCTATTGAAAACTGGCCACCCCTCTGAAAAAATATTGTCTGCTACACTTCTTTGTTAAAGTGAATTTTATTCTTCTACTATTCTCTTTTAACAATAATGGAGACCATAGTGTGTTAGTTTGGCTCCCAAGTTACATTGCATCTCATCTGAATCCCAGCTGTCTGTATAGCCTTAGGTAATCACAAATTTGTCACTAGCATGCAACGGTGAATTGAATGGGTCTTAGCATGCTTTAGTGAATACATGATGAACTTTTAAACAGTTTCAATCCAGATGAAATGCTGAGTCACTCATCACCACATCAAAACTAAAACTGACACTTTAGCCAAAGAAAACATACTAGAGATATGAGAATCTGGTGCATACTAAGACTTCAAAACCCAGACTCAAGCCAGTGTCCCTTAATTGGCTTGCAACTGCAAGCTTGTTGCAAACTTTATCCTAGCCAAAATGAGCTTGCGATTTCGGTTTGGGTTAGCTAGCATTTAGCCCTGGTTATATACAAGTTTAGTGAACCAGGAAAACCCATCCATATGCATAAGTGACCTGCAATTATCCCTAGTCAATATGCTTATGGCTGGTCACTCACTCTTTAAAAGGCCCTATACCTTTAGCCTGCTAATATTACACCAGCTACTTGCTTTGGTTTTTTGCATTTATAATAACCTTTCAAACAGTCTGGATCAAGTTTGGATCCAGATGAGATACAAAGTAACTTGGCATCTCATTAGGGTCCAAACTGTCTTTCACTCTGACATTTGTTTTTGAAAAGATATGGAAGGAAACAACTTTTGCAGCAGATAACATTATTTGCAGAAAGTAATTGCTCAGAGTGCAGAGGGTATTGGAGAGTGTACTAGTAGTCTCCCAGTAAATAATGGTCAGTTTGAATTAGCTGAAACAGCAGCCTGCTCTAAGAAACTAGTTACCTCTGGAGTGGGGCCAATTTTGACCAAAGGGGCATAATTTATATAACTTTTGTATAGGACCTATACATGATGCTATGTGCCAAATATGAAAGCTGTAATATTTCCAGTTTCAGAGAAGAAGATTTTCAAAGATTTCACTATATGTTTCTATAGAAAACAATGCACACCTGGGGCGGGGCCAATTTCGACCCCAGGGGCATAATTTATATAACTTTTGTAGAGGACCTACACATGATGCTATGAGCCAAATATGAAAGCTGAGAACCCTATAGATTCAGAGGAGAAGATTTTTAAAGGTTCAAATTGTTGACGAGGGACGACGCACGACGACGGACGACGGACATCAGGCGATCACAAAAGCTCACCCTGAGCACTTTGTGCTCTGGTGAGCTAAAAAGTATGTATAGCATCTCCCTGGGCAAAATGGTTGAATTTCAGAAAGAATGAATTAATCTATACTTATGTTCAAAATTTCAGATATTTTCATTATACCTTCATGAGTTCATATTATTATTCATATCTTTAACCCTTCCCCTGTTCTATGTTTATTCAAAATTTCAATACCTACTGAATATTCATGGACAAAATAGTTGTAATGAAATATGGAAAGTGGGACAGTATAGCCATTTTAGAAAGTAAAGAAACATATTTCAAATTCCATTGACAAACAGATCAGACCCTGATCAGACAGCTGCTATAGGAGCTGTCTGATTTGGGTCTGTTCTCTTTGCAAATGCATGAAAAGTCATTTATATGAGGGAAAGGCTTAAGTAAACATATTATAAGTACATGTATATTGTACACAAAATAAAAATAATTTAATGCAATTTGCACTATATAATATCATAAGCAAATACAGCAGATTGATCAGATGGCTACTACATGAGCCATCTGATCTGGGTCTACTCTGTTTGCAAAGGTGTAGAAATGCATATTTATGGAGTAAAGGGTTAATTGTTCTATTTACAGGTCAGATCTATCATCTAATTTGCAACTGCCATTATCCAGAAGGGAGGCAAAAAAGTGTGAAAGGGAGATAACCTATCTTTTATATTGTATGCTTAAAATAGCCAGCTAAAAATAGACACTGCTCTCCAAGATGCAATAGAACACTTGAATTTGTATTAAGCTGAACTTCACAGCAGATACAGTTATAGGATCTATATTGATAGCTGGCAGCTTAATGCAGGGCATAGATATGGAAAAAAAAGCTTTAAGAGCTTTCTGCATTTTGAGAATTATCCACATAGTTTTCTCAATCTAAAATGAGTGTGTGTAATTTGTCTAAACACAATTTCTACTCTACTGATCAGGCTAAGGGTGATTACCAATACACTCCCACTGGCCAGCTAGTCCTATCAGAGCACTGGCTTATCTCTGAATATGGGGAAAACTTTAACCTGCAGAATCTTTAGACTGTAGTTTCTGATGTGAAAAAGTCTATATACACAGGGCAGGGCCAATTTTAACCTCACAACAAATATCTAAGCTGTGGGACAGGTAGTTTTGACAAGAAGAGTTTCAAAGTTTTTCCTATGCATATATAGTGATCCCATGGGCTGTTTAAGCAGTCAGCTACAAAAAACTGTCAATCCCTGGGGTGGGGCCAGTTTTGACCCTAGGGGCATAATTTATATAACTTTTGTAGAAGACCTGAAGTTGAAGCTATGTGCCAAATATGAAAGCTGAGAACCTTCTAGTTTGAGAGGAGAAGAATTTCAAAGTTTTCACTATATGTTTCTATTGAAAACTGAAAACCCCTGGGGCAGGGCCAATTTTGACCCCATGGGCATAATTTATATAACTTTTGTAGAGGACCTACAGATGATGCTATGTACCAAAGATGAAAGCTGAGAACCCTGTAGATTCAGAGAAGATTTTTCAAGGTTTAAATTGTTGACGCCCGACGACGGACATCAGGCGATCACAAAAGCTCACCCTGAGCACAAAAGTGATCTGGTGAGCTAACAATGTAAATCTAAAGAAGGGCATGCACTAAAGTATGTATACCCTCTCCCTGGTTGAATTTCAGAAAGAATATATTAATCTATACTTATGTTCAAAATTTCAGATATTTTCATTACACCTTCATGAGTTATTATTATTCATATCTTAACTTATTTTCAACCCTTCCCCTGTTCTATGTTTATTCAAAATTTAAACACCTACTGAATATTCATGGACAAAATATTTATAATGAAATATGGAAGGTGGGACAGTGTAGCCATTTTAGAAAGTAAAGAAACATCTTTCAAATTTCATTGACAAACAGAGCGGACCCTGATCAGACAGCTGCTATAGGAGCCATCTGATCTGGGTCTGCTCTGTTTGCAAATGTGTGAAAAGGTGTTAACATGGTGGAAAGGGCTAGTAAACATATTATAAGAATATTGTACACAAAATGAAAATAATGTAATGCAATTTGCACTATATCATATCATAAGCAAACAGCAGATTGATCAGATGGCTACTACATAAGCCATCTAATCTGGGTCTACTCTGTTTGCAAAGGTGTAGAAAGGCCTATTTATGGAGTAAAAGGTTAATTGTCCTAATTAATGTGCAACAGGCGAGACCTAACTATAACAATTTTCTTTGTTTGGGTCTGCAATATTACTGCAGATTTTACTACCAACAAGGGAGGCAATCCAGTTGTTATCAAAAAGGGAGATAACCTACCTTTAAATGTATGCTAAAAATAGACACAAGTAAATGTTTAACTAGAGATATGCCAGTCTCCCTTAAATGGCTTGCAACTGCAAGCTTGTTGCAAACTTAATTCGAGCCAAAATGAGCTTGTGATTTCGGTTTGGGTTAGCTAGCATTTAGCCCTGGATACAAGTTTAGTGAACCAAGAAAACCATCCATATGCAAAAGTGATCTGCAATTATCCCTAGTCAATATGCTTATGGCTGGTCACTCACTCTGCAAAGGCCCTATACCTTTAGCCTGTTAATATTACACCAGCTACTTGCTTTGTTTTTGCATTTATAATAACCTTTGCAAACAGTCTGGATCAAGTCTGGATCCAGATGAGATACAAAGTAACTTGGCATCTCATCAGGGTCCAAACTGTCTTTCACTCTGACATTTGTTTTTGAAAAGATATGGAAGGAAAAAACTTTTGCAGCAGATATAGAGAATAATAGGTTAGTGCCGTAGATGGGACGCTTTATCCGACGAGGGGAGAAAACGTTGAGGCGAGGCTTGCCGAGCCTCAACTGTTTTCTCTCCGAGTCGGATAAAGGCGTCCCATCTACGGCACTAACCTATTATTCGATTTATCCAGTCAATATATTTAAATGTCTTTTTTATAGACTCATAACACTCTTGAAATAATTTACATTGAAAATGCAGTTTTTCGATCAACGGATCCCTCCCTTTTCACTTCCATTTCGACGTAAATAGATCTAATGAGCTACCGCAGAGGAATATAGTTTCGATGCTTGTATTACTAGAAGGGAAACGTGGTTGAAATTGAAAAATAAGATGATTTGAATCGAGGGTCGATAAGTTATTTCAAACAGACATGATCTATATTCTTTTGTCAAACTCGAGTTACGTAGTCTCGGTTTCTATTTTTAGATTCTACCTAACGTCACTCAGAAATCGATGGAACTGAACAGGCTATATTTAGGTTTATGACTATCACCGCCCCTGTAAGAGTTTATCAATCAAATAATCATGCTAGTGAAAAGAAAACATTTACTATTTATCTGTCAATCTTTGCTTCCAGGTTTGATTTTATCAAAAACGGGTTTTGCCAGCGGTGGATTAAATTAATAAAAGTGATAAATCAACGTCATTTTGTATGTGGCCTCAGTGGCGTAATCGGTAAGGGCGACGTCTCTAGATTAGTATTAGTTTTTGTAGGATCAGGCGCGGGTTCGAATCCAGCTGTAGCCAATTATTTTTTATTTTTTCTCATTTGAATAATTCTTCTGGTGACCAAATAGATCTGTTAGATCTATTCCATCAACATGTTTATGAATATTTACAGAAAACTAAAATAGTTCTATGGTGATAGAATCATTACGCCTATCTACTAACCTAATAAACCTTCCACTACCGGAAGTAACCTAATAAACCTAAGTTTATTTGCACCCCCTTTATTATGTCACAAGAGAAGCCTGGTGACTGGATAAAACATTATTTGCAGACAGTAATTGCTCAGAGTGCAAAGGGGATTGGAGAAAAGTATGCTGGACACCAAATGACCTCCATAATAACCTGCATGATGTTTACAACACATCAAACAGCAAAGAGGTCTTGGGCATCAGTGAGGCTGATTGAGCACAGTGAAAAATATTGCAGCTGCATTTTTCAGGAGTGTAAATCTGGAGTGTGTACTAGTAGTCTCCCAGTAAATAATGGTCAGTTTGAATTAGCTGAAACAGCAGCCTGCTCCAAGAAACTGGCCACCTCTGGGGTGGGGCCAATTTTGACCCAAGGGGCATAATTTGTATAACTTTTGTATAGGACCTGAACATGACGCTATGTGCCAAATATGAAAGCTGAAAACTTTCCAGTTTCAGAGGAGATGATTTTCAAAGATTTCACTATATGTTTCTATAGAAAACAATGCACCCCTGGGGCGGGGCCATTTTGGTCCAGGGTCATAATTTGAGAAATAATGTGTTTTACGCATTAGAAATAAGAGTAAACAAAGATCAGACGGCTCCTATAGAAGCTGTCTGATCAGGGTTGGCTCTCTTTGCATTTGACAAGATATAGATTTGATTTTACAGTTTTAATCAAAGCTAAAACTTCTCTTTATGGAAATAACATGTTTTTACGCATTAGCAAACAGAGTAGACCCAGATCATTTTTTGTCAAAGCAAACAGGTAAAGGGTTAATAGGTGTTTAGAAATAATTCTAGCTCTAGGTGTGAATATCTGATAATAAGTCAATTAAACGGGTCATTAGTTTTTTTAACAATTGAAATTGAGAAGAGTTACTCATTTTTTGAGTAACAATAAGACATTATTTGTTTTAAAAATCAAATTAAATAAATACAATTAATAGCAAGGAGAAAAGTCTTTATTAAACACCTAAATTTCAACTAAATGCAATTAATGAAGACTATATTACATGACTCGCATAATAAAATTTATTAAAATAAATGATCATAATGAAACTATTTTTTTTTTTCCAATCACCTAAATTAACTGCAGAAACAAACATAACATTGTGCAAAGACCTATGATAACATCTAGCTGTGAAATTTCCTGTGTAGCACCACAAATCACTCTCACTACACATTATGGGGTTAATGGGTCAACATTCCTTTCAAAATGCCTGTAATTTTTCGTCTGCAACAAAAAATTATTGTCGTCTGCTTCAATTCTTAAAATAAACTTACTTTCATTTTTTTTGCAAAAATATGGTCAAGATGACAAACAGTTTGGATCCTGATGAGACACCGCATTATGCGGCCTCTCATCTGGATCCAAACTGTTTGAATAGGTAATCACAGTTTCACCACTTGCATGCAAAGAGTTAAGAGTCATGCATTGACCTGGAGAGATTTTACTGCCCAGTGCTGTAACCTTTTAACTGTAGTTTCTGATGTGAACCCTTAATTTCCCTCATATAAACTTGTTTTCAAGCATCTGCAAACAGAGTAGACCCAGATAAGGTGTTTCCTATAGGATCAGGGTCTGCTCTGTTTGCTAATGGAATTTGATAGATCTGTTTCTATGCCTTCTAAAACAGCTACACTGATCCACCTTCCATATTTCATCATAAATAGTTATAAATAGAATAACTATTCAGGAGGTACTAGTACTCCAATGCAGTAATCTCCTCTTGTCCCTTATGGTTATGCTGATGAGACAAGGGAAATAACTGTGAGGAAATTGCTAAGGGGGAAACTCTTTAACTGTTGTTTCTGATATTAAGAAGTCTAAAGCCCCAGGGTGAGACCATTTTTGGCCCAGGGGTCATTATTTGAACAAACTTAGTAGTGGTATATTAGGTGATGCTTCATACCAAATATCTTAGCTCTAGATTATGTGGTTTCAGACAAGAAGATTTTTAAAGGCTTTCCTATATAATTCTATGTAAAAATTACAAGCCCCGGGGCAGGGCCATTTTTGGCCCGAGGGTCATCATTTGAACAAACTTGGTAAAGGACCATTAGATGATGTTATATACCAAATATCAAAGCTCTAGAAATTGTGGTTTCAGAGAAGAAGATTTTTAAAGATTTTTACAAAAACAACTGATAAGCCACAGGGTGGGGCCATTTTTGGCCCGAGGGTCATGATTTGAACAACTTGATAGAGGACCACCCAAAATACATTTCTGTGAAATTTAGTTCAAATCCTCCAAGTGGTTTAGGAGAAGCCATTTGAAAAATTGTGGACGACGGACGCCGGACACCGGATGACGGACGCCGGCGGACACAGGGCGATCACAAAAGCTCACCTTGGCACTTCGTGCCAGGTGAGCTAAAAACAATGTAAACAATCTTAGAGAAGCAGACAACAATTCTGAAGCAGACAACTACAATACTGAAAAAGAATGCTACAGCATAGAACACTTGACTTGTATTCAGCTGAACTTCACAACAGATACACTGATAGGCTCTATATTGATATCTGAGAGCTTAATGCAGGACATAGATATGCAAAGAGAATTTTGAGAATTATCCACTTAGTTTTCTCAATCTGGAATGAGTGTTTGTTATTTATTAGGCTAAACACAATTTCTACTCTACTGATCAGACTAACGGTAAAACTTGCATAAACACTGGAACTGGCTAGCTCAGGCTCAGTGCACTGGGTTGTAAAGGAAACCTTTAACGCAGTTTCTGATGTGAAAAAGACTATTTTAAAGTATAAATTCTGAAGGGTGGTGATACCACAGGGCAGGACCAATTTTAACCTCAGAAATATGATATTAACAAAATTCATAAAGGTAAACTAAGTAAATCCATACACCAAATATCTAAACTCTGGGACATGTAGTTTTTGACAAGAAGATACTAGTGACCCCAGGAGCAGTTTAAACCGCAGTCAGCTACAGTAAACTTGCCAACCCTGGGGCAGAGCCAATTTTGACCCCAGGGACATGATTTATATAACTTTTGTAGAGGACCTATAGGTGATGCTGTGTGCCAAATATGAAAGCTGAGAACCTTCAAGTTTCAGAGAAGAAGATTTTCAAAGTTTTCACTATATGTTTCTATTGAAAACTTGACACCCGCAGGGTGGGACCAATTTTGACTCCAGGGACATAATTTATAGGCCCAGATTAGACAGCTCCTATAGGGGCTGTATGATTAAGGTATGCTCTGTTGGCTAATGGAATTTGATAGATGTCTCATTTCTTTCTAAAATGGCTACAATATTCATGCTTCTATATTTCATTATAACTATTTTGTCCATTAAAATGTAGTAGATAATTCAGTTGAAATTTGGAATAAACATAGAACAGGGTAAGGGTTAAAGAGTGCAAACTATATTTACACCTTTAGTACCCGTGACTTTTGATCCAAGACACCCCTCCCCCCTTCAAATCAATGCAATTCAAATTATTTATTTTCAAGCAAGCTATAGCATATTTTATGGAGTAAAGGGGTTAACAGGGGTGAGAATGACCGTTTGTGAAAAAAGAGGAAAATTGGCGGGGGTCAAGGGGGCCGCCTAGGCTCCTTTGTGGGACATGGGCAGTGTCCATGTCCCCAGGTTGAGGGGGGCAAAGCCCCCCCCCCCCCACCCCGACGCAAAATGAAATATAGCTTTCCTGAGCACTTCAGGAGCCTTCTCCTGCATTTTCACTTGGGTCTGTCATTCATGTGTTTTTTCAGCGGCTAGCTGTCTATTTTCACTTTTGTTCTAGTTTTCCACCAATGAAATACTATGTTACATTGTAATTTGCATATGACCTACGAGTATTTAGAAGTAAGAAAATATGAAAAAGGGGAATAACTCCAAAAATATTGATGCTAGAGTTATGGCCCTTGTGTATGACACTACCCCTCATCATGATTGTTCCATATGTGAAGTTTCAAATCAATTGAACCAGTACATAAAGAGTTATTGTCCGGACAAAAAAATATGCAAAAGGGGAATAACTCCAAATATATTGATGCTAGAGTTATGACCCTTGTGCATGACACTAGCCCTCATCATGCTTCTTCAATGTGTGAAGTTATAATGAATTTGGCCTAACTTTGTAGGAGATATGGCCCGGACACGAAGCGTGACAGACGGACGGACGGACAGACGGACGGACGGATGGACGGACGGACAGACGGAATCGAGCAAACCTATAGTCCCCAAACCGGTAACCGGTGGGGGACTAATAAAGAAGAAGGGTTGTTTAGTATATTAGAGTAGTGGTATTAATAGTATTAATTACTATCCCCGACCACAGCACCGAGGCTCTGGTTGTTGGCTCTCTTTGATATAAAGCTACTTACTGAAGGCTATTGCTACGGCTCTATCATATGGGGCTTGGACTCATAGACTTAGGTTGAAGTTGCTAACTTTATATTGTTTTAAAAATACATGTAGATTCAGTTAATGATGTCATTAATGATGATGCACACAAGTCGATTAAAGCGTTGATCTAGGCTAAATAAATACCGTTCTTTAAGGAATTACAGACTCTGCACAAACAAAAACTTTATGCTTTAAAGTGTATTCATGCAATTTCTTATCTTCATAATCAATACAAATATAAGCGCTTTCATGTACATTTTATAATAGGTAAACTAAAGAACTAACTTGAGATAGTTTTAAAACATTACTTTGACATCGTACATTTTAAAAGTGATTTCCTATAAAAGCAACATGAAATATTTCAATAACTGTTTCTTCTACTCCAAGTCATTTTCATTGCATGCTTCTCTGCTAGTATAATAACAAGCGCAACCCTTCATAGATCTAGTCCTCTGTACTAGTAGAATCTCCAAACATTGTAATAAATATTGCAGAGATTGTTTTGTACATTGTGTCAATATTTGAATGCCGCTGAATATCTTTTTTAAAAGATGCATGATGAGCTGTGTTTCAAACAAACCGGTAACTGTTGGAGAACATGTCCATACAATTTTTACATTCAGTTTATTATTGGATCCATTCAACATGGCCAGATTAATTTCTTGTAAAACACAAGCAATTACAAGAGGGCCAGAATGGCCCTGACATCGCTCACCAGACAATCAGAGGAGAAGATTTTCAAAGTTTTCACTATATGTTTCTATTGAAAACTTAACACCCCAGTGGCGGTGCCAATTTTGACCCCAGGGACACAATTTATATAACTTTTGTAGAGGACCTGAACATGATGCTGAAAGAATGTAGTGAAAGAATGGATAGAGCATAGACCACTGGAACTTGTATTAATTCTTTGGATGCTAGAGGCAGATTCTCCCACCACTAATGATCTATGCAAAAAGTTTTGATCTAGATCAGGCCCCACATAATGTGGGGCCTGATCTGATATCCAAATTGTTTGTAAATGAGAATGAACTTCTGAAAAACTTAGAAAGAAAGTGTGTAGTGGGATTCTCTCCCACCACTAATGACCTATGCAAGCAGTTTGGATCTAGATCAGGGCCAACATAATGTGGGCCTGATCTGATATCCAAACTGTTTGTCAATGAGACTGAACTTCTGAAAAACTTAGAAAGAAAGTGTGTAGTTAGGATAACTTATGAATATGCTGCAGACAACAATTTAGCAGATGACAAAATTACCCAGCATGCAAAGAGTTAAGCTGAAATTCACAACAGATATGCTCTATATTGATATCTGGTAGCTTAATGCAGGGCATAGGTATGAAAAAAAGCTTTAAGAGTGTTCTGCATATTGAGAACTATCCACAGTTTTCTCAATCTTAAATGAGTGTGTGTTATTTGTCTAAACACAATTTCTACTCTACTGATCAGGCTAAGGGTGATTATATAGAACTCACACTGATTGGACTCAGCTCTGCAGGCTGATATATTAAGGAGAAACCTTTAGACTGTAGTTTCTGATGTGAAGAAGACTATACACACAGGGCAGGGCCAATTTTAACCCAAGAACTATGATACTTATAAAACTCATAAAGTTATGCTAAGTAAATCTATACACCAAATATCTAAGCTCTGGGACATGTAGTTTCTGACAAGAATATTTTTAAAGTTTTACCTATGCATAACTAGTGATCCCATGGGCTGTTTAAGCAGTCAGCTACAAAACAAGAGGGCCAGAATGGCCCTGACATCGCTCACCAGACAATCAGAGGAGAAGATTTTCAAAGTTTTCACTATATGTTTCTATTGAAAACTTAACACCCTAGGGGCTGTGCCAATTTTGACCCCAGGGACACAATTTATATAACTTTTGTAGAGGACCTGAACATGATGCTAAAAGAATGTAGTGAAAGAATGGATACAGCATTAGACCACTGGAACTTGTATTCTTTGGATGCTAGAGGCGGATTCTCCCACCACTAATGACCTATGCAAACAGTTTGGATCCAGATCAGGCCCCACATAATGTTGGGCCTGATCTGATATCCAAATTGTTTGTAAATGAGACTGAACTTCTGAAAAACTTAGAAAGAAAGTGTGTAGTGGGATTCTCCCACCACTAATGACCTATGCAAACAGTTTGGATCCAGATCAGGGCCAACATAATGTGGTGCCTGATCTGATATCCAAACTGTTTGTCAATGATACTGAACTTCTGAAAAACTCAGAAAGAAAGTGTGTAGTTAGGATAACTTGTGAATATGCTGCAGACAACAATTTAGCAGATCACAAAATTACCCAGCATGCAAAGAGTTAAGCTGAAATTCACAACAGATATGCTCTATATTGATAGCTGGTAGCTTAATGCAGGGCATAGGTATGAGAAAAAAGCTTTAAGAGTATTCTGCATTTTGAGAATTATCCACAGTTTTCTCAATCTTAAATGAGTGTGTGTTATTTGTCTAAACACAATTTCTACTCTACTGATCAGGCTAAGGGTGATTATATAAGAACTCCCACTGACTGGTCTCAGCTAAGAGTGATATTAAGGAGAAACCTTTAGAATGTTGTTTCTGATGTAAAGAAGAATATACACACAGGGCAGGGCCAATTTTAACCCCAGAACTATGATACTTATAAAACTCAAAAAGTTATGCTAAGTAAATCTATACACCAAATATCTAAGCTCTGGGACATGTAGTTTCTGACAAGAGTATTTTCAAAGTTTTTCCTATGCATAACTAGTGATCCCATAGGCTGTTTAGCAGTCAGCTACAAAAAACTGGCAATCCCTGGGGTGGGACCAATTTTTACCCTAGGGGCATAATTTATATAACTTTTGTAGAAGTCCTGAAGTTGAAGCTATGTGCCAAATATGAAAGCTGAGGACCTTCTAGTTTCAGAGGAGATGATGTTCAAAGTTTTCACTATATGTTTCTATTGAAAACTGAAAACCCCTGGGGCAGGGCCAATTTTGACCCCAGGGGTATAATTTATATAACTTTTATAGAGGACCTACATATGATGCTATGTGCCAAAGATGAAAGCTGAGACCCTTGTAGATTCAGAGGAGAAGAACTTTAAAGGTTCAAATTGTTGACGACGAACGACGGACGACGACGGACGATGGACATCAGGCGATCACAAAAGCTCACCCTGAGCACTTTGTGCTCTGGTGAGCTAAAAACTGGCAATCCCTGGGGTGGGACCAATTTTGACCCTAGGGGCATAATTTATATAACTTTTGTAGAAGCCCTGAAGTTGAAGCTATGTGCCAAATATGAAAGCTGAGGACCTTCTAGTTTTAGAGGAGATGATGTTCAAAGTTTTCACTATATGTTTCTATTGAAAACTGAAAACCCCTGGGGCAGGGCCAATTTTGACCCCAGGGGTATAATTTGTAGAGGACCTGAACATGATGCTATGTGCTAAATATGAAAGCTGAGAACCTTCCGATTTCAGAGGAGAAGATTTTCAAAGTTTTACTATATGTTTCTATTGAAAACAAGGCACCCCTTGGGTGGGGCCAATTTTGACCCAAGGGCCATAATTTATATAACTTTTGTAGAGGACCTAAAGATGATACTATGTGCCAAAGATGAAAGCTGAGAACCCTGTAGATTCAGAGGAGAAGAACTTTAAAGGTTCAAATTGTTGACGACGAACGACAGACGACGGACGCCGACGGACGACGGACATCAGGCGATCACAAAAGCTCACCCTGAGCACTTTGTGCTCTGTGAGCTAAAAACGCATACATTTTAAAAATGAAATCAAATGGAACTCGGTGATCACAGAAAAAGATACAAAATTTGATTTAAAGTTAGCATGGTATTGTAACAGTTAACATTAGTTAACTTTCTAGACAAAATTCACATTACAGTCACAATTTCTAGTCAAAGTTCACATTCAAACTCTGATTCTCATTATTTTTTTATGTCAATAAACCATCTTCTAATTCGTCAAACTGGTTTAACCCTTTCCCTCATATAAACGTGTTATCACGCATTTGCAAACAAAGTAGACCCAGATCAGACGGCTCCTAGAGGAGCCGTCTGATCAGGGTCTACTCTGTTTGCTAATAGAATTTGAAAGATCTGTGTCTTCACTTTCTAAAATGGATATAATGTACCACCTTCCACATTTCATTATAACTATTTTGTGCATGAATATTCAGTAGGTTTTGAAATTTGGACTAAATATAGAACAGGGAAAGGGTTAATATAACAAAATATAACTTTTCTGAATCTATACATCTTGACCAGTTCCTTTAACATTACCTATGAATAGCTATTGACAGACAACTTTCTGGTGAATACTTTACATTACAGGTTTTTACCCGTGACTGGAAATCCGCTGTTTCAATAACTGGACACGTTTAATGCGTTTCAGATGGTTTTTGAATGCTACGCAGACGCGTATTCCATAATTCATTTGTTTGGAACGAAGTTTACAGTATTACACAAGGACCCCTCGTCCGATAAGGTATACTTTCAGTTTCTTTACCAAATGTCAACGTAATTTCTTTCTCTAGCCATCTTGGGTAGAACTTATTTTTCACACTGTTATTGTGATCTCTGCCTATGCTTCTCATTTTTGTCTTACAATACAGAATTTCATATCACGGACGCCATATGTTGTTGTTGTAGATTCCTCCGATGTCTTGACGGAGCACCCAGTACCTATTAGTCCTGGTGAATATGGCTTTCTCTCAGTTCACTGTCATAATTCTGGCTGGATTAGATCCCGGCACAAAAACTAACACTTGATCCACCTGACTATATACATTATGTTATCAAAGTTTATTAAAATTTCAGTTGCAAGATGAGTCTTGCTTGCTATCAGATCCTTAGATCTATCACAGTTCATGTAACATTTTGTTACTCCAATATTATTATTATGCCACACCTATAATTGATATTGTATTACATTGATATTGATCTCTAGCTCAGTTATATATATATACAATCGGATTGGCTGCCAAGATACCATTTTTATTAATGGGCCGTTTTTAGTTTTCAGCTGAATCTACCATGGAAAGTTTTTTAGTGACGGATATTTTCCTCCCTGGGGGAGATTATCTAGTTGTTAGTTCTCTACACAGACAGGACACCTTTAGCACGCTGTCATGCTGTGGTCCACGCTTTGCCTATTTTGGTATGGACCAATCAAGGTGATCCCCCGCGGAGAACACCCGAATTACGTAGTCACGAGTTGGTTCCGGTTTTCGCTATACTTGAGTTTAGCAAATATATTGTTCAGGAACCAGTCGTGACAAAATGCAAATTGCTACGTTGTCCACAAATACCACACATGGCACGTAAATTACTCAAGCGAGGAAACAATGTCGCAAAACGAGGGGGTGACGTATCAAGACGCTGTGCAGTATGCACTTCGACCGATAAGCGTTTTACTGTATTGATCAATGTTCAATAACTAGTAATGAAAGAATAACTTCGAACATTCCGAATGATAAAAAAAGTATGAATGATTCGTCCCCAGACCGATTGTACTGAATAAATCGAGGTTTGTTAACGTTTTTCTTGGATTTTTTTTTTAACTTGAGATTGGGAATTGTCCTCCAAAAAATGGGTGAAAACACACATTTTATCATTGGGAATATAGCCGAATAAGGGCTATAAAATCATAAAAAAGCCCTGAAACTGTTATTGTAAAATAAGATAAAATGGAATATCTTTTTCATTGTATACATAAATCTGTTATAACCAGGTGAACGATTAAGGGCCATCATGGTCCTCTTGTTCAACTGTAACATTTGATGTTTGTAGTTTTGATCAGGGCGTTTTCACATTTAGAACAAAGTATTGTGATGCTATAGTTAGTTGAGTGTATATTTACTTGGGTATTTTGCTTTTTTATATAACTTGGTAATGTTCAGAAAAATAAAATAATCTATGTATATGCATTTCAGTTATTTATACTTACAGAAAATCGTTTTTTCTTCCTTTAGCCAATCTTGAAAATAATAGTTTTTAGCCATATTGCATAAAATCAATTAATTTTGAAAATTCAAAAGGATTTTCATTGTGATCAATGAAGGAAAGAATGGTCCTTTTCTTTTAAAAGTAAATATATTTATTTAGACAATTGATATACTTATGTTTCTTATTTTAATAAATAAATGGAGATGATTTCCAATCTTGGTAGATCATATGCATGTCCTAAAATAAAGACATAAGCAGATGTTAGTTCTGAGATGAATAATGCCGAGTCTGTCTATGGCAAAAAAATTTAATCATGATCACATGTCTGTCTGTCGATGGCAAAAAACTTTAACCAAGATCACGTCTGTCAATGGAAAAAAAGTCATGATCACATTTCCGTCTGTCTATCTGTTAATGGCAAAAAACTTTAGCCTTGATCACAACTTTTGTGTTAGGATAATTTGTATGAAGTCCATACATTGAAACATTAGTGATCATTCATCATGTATTAAGTCTATACACTGAAACCCAGGTGGAAAAGGAGCCGATTTCCTATATTATAACATAAAATTATATCCTGATAGAGTGATCCAGATAGCAGGAAATTGCACCATTCAATGCGGCATACGAAAACATTTTCGGCTACCGGGAGGGACCACCCCTCCCGTTCCCTCCCTGACTCGGCCCCCCCAGACAGAAATTTCTGGATACGGCCCTGAATCCTGATATTGGGTAGGGGTATATAGAAAACAAAATATATAGAGTAGGATACTAGGGTTAACCCCCTCCTCCATATATATTTATATGAGTGCAAGCCACCCACGTCCAGTTCGGGTGTAGGGTTGATCAAGCTCAAGGTGGGGTGAAGGGAGAGTGGAAACCTCTAGTCAGGAGTCTTCCACTCTACTTTCCTCCCATAATAAGCAACCACTTATAGATACATGTGATTTAAGGTATCTTATGGCACTCATGTATTGACAAAATGGGTGGTTGGAGGAGGATATTAAGCTTAACCATCTTCTCCCAAGCCACAGGTGCAAGTCACCCACATCCAGTCGTGCTGCAGGCAATATGTTTTCCACAGTTAGACGTGAGCACATCAGAGAGATTATGCGGCCCTCTGGTATACTTTCATCTATTGGTTTTCGATGTCCGCAATGAACGCTGATACATTGCGCCACGGATGGGAAAGGGCGAAATGCATCCATAAGGCACTCAAATGAAGGAACAATGAGTGTATAATATGAGAACAGGATTTGACCGTCTCTCCTCAGTACCTTAGAGTGCATATCATTCCAATGCAATTGTATTACAAGTAGGTAATGCTTACATATTGGAAATGTTGAACGAACACTGCATAATACAAGCGTTTTGATTGGCTGTAGGACAAGTCTCGTTATTCGATTAGCTGAACCGAAATCTCGCTGTTATAGTGATAAACGCTGATTTACTTGGAATAGTGAAAGAATATATCGGCAAACAATAATTTCCTGAATGAATCCCCCCCCCCCCCACACCCCTAAATTTCTCATCGGATTTACATCAATCTCGAAAACGGTCCCAATTGAGACGAAATCCACACATCAGTGGAAAATTCTCACCTCTGGGTTAAACTAAAACTTTCATATTTTCATTCTTGTTCTTTCTTTGTATAAATATATGGGTATAATTAACTTAGTTTTTCAACTAGAAAACTTTTTCATGGTGATTTTTTCGCTGAACTGTTGGGTTATATTGAAACTACGTAACAATCAACCTGTGTTTGTATCTGAGGATGAAAAAGCGTGACACATCAATAGACAACACAGCTAGTGACACAAAAAACAAACGAAGTAAAGTATAGCACTTACCAGGTGAGAACTGGACACACTCAACCTGTTCAATTCCGTCAGTATACACGCTAAGGGTACTATGTGTTTCTAGATCAATCAACAGTGTCTTGGATGACTGCATTCCCACAACTGCAACTGGTTTCTTAGGGTTGATACAGCAACAATGGGCAAAGTACTACATGAAAACAAGAATATGTCACAGTAGGTGACAAATGCAATGACACTGAATGTGTGTTGTACAGTGTGACCTGAATTTCCAAGGCGTACACAAATACCAAATTTGGCATTCCTTTACTCAAATATTATAGAAAATATGCTTCACTCAAGGTTTCGCTATAAATGAGGTCAGCATTCAATGTCAGGTCACACAGACTTAACAAGAGTGCCAGTGGGCACAATATACGCCCATCGGGGTCTTGTTCAACATAAACTGGGGTTAACGTATTTGTTGAACTCAAATTCTAAGCCCAATTTTGCAACCAAGTTTCAAGGTTGTAAATAGGCATACTTTAACAAAAAACCTTAACCAAAAATTCTAAATTGAAAAGTGCCATAATTGTGTCTAAATGCTTGACAGAGTTGCATTGTATTTACTCTTGCCTACAGATGAAGCTTCTGATGGTGAACAAATGTTTCAAGTTTAAAAGCTTTATCTGAAAGGGTTATGTAAATAAGTGGACTTTAACCAAAACCTTAACCAAAAATTCCAAGCTAAAAAGCGTTATAATCATGTCAAAATGTTAGACAAGGTTATGTACTCTTGCCTACAGGTGAAGCTTGTGATGGTGAAGAAGTGCTCCAAGTTTAAAAGCTTTATCTCAAAGGGTTATGTAAAAAAGGGCATGTTGTATTGCTATGCAAGACATGAGTCCCACACCGGACTGAAAAAAACAACTCCACTCTCCCCATCCCACCCACCCATGGTGTGGTTGACCATGGTATATACATGACCACCTGAATGGTATTAGTACCTACTTTCATACATTGAATCAATAAATAAAAAGTTATTGTCCCGACAAGAAAATATGAAAAAGGGGAGTAACTCCAAAAATATTAATGCTAGAGTTATTGCCCTTGTGCATGACACTACACTTCATCATGCTTGTTCCATATGAGAAGTTTCAAATCAATTGAACCAGTACATAAAGAGTTATTAACTGGATAAGAAAATATGAAAAGGGGAATAACTCCAAAAATATAGATGCTAGAGTTATGGCCCTTGTGCATGACACTACCCCTCATCATGCTTGTTCCATATGTGAAGTTTTAAGTCAATTGATCCAGTAGATAAAGAGTTATTGTCCGGACAAAAAATATGAAAAAGGGGAATAACTCCAAAATTATTGATCTTAGAGTTATGGCCCTTGTGCATGACACTACTCCTCATCATACTTCTTCATTGTGTGAAGTTATAATGAATTTGGCCTAACTTTGTAGGAGATATGGTCCGGACACGAAGCGTGACAGACGGACTGACAAGAAAATATGAACAAGAGGGCCATGATGGCCCTAAATCGCTCACCTGGCCTTACGGTTTCAGAGAAGAAGATTTTAAAGATTTTCCTATGAAAAACTGATAAGCTCTGGGGCGGGCCATATTTGGTCCAGAGGTCATAATTTAAACAATCTTTGTAGAGGACCATTAGATAATGCTACATACCAAATATCAATGGTCTAGGCCTTACAGTTTCAGAGAAGAAGATTTTTAAAGATTTTCCTATGAAAAGCTGATAAGCCCCGGGGCTGGGCCATTTTTGTTCCGGGGGTCATAATTTGAACAATCTTTGTAGAGGACCATTAGATGATGCTATATACTAAATACCAAAGGTCTAGGCCTTACGGTTTCAGAAGAAGATTTTTAAAGATTTTCCTATGAAAAGCTGATAAGCCCCGGGGCTGGGCCATTTTTGGCCCGGGGGTCATTATTTGAACAGTCTTTGTAGAGGACCATTAGATGATGCTACATACCAAATATCAAAGGTCTAGGCCTTACAGTTTCAGAGAAGAAGATTTTTAAAGATTTTCCTATGAGAAACTGATAAGCCCCGGGGCGGGGCCATTTTTGGCCCGGGGTCATAATTTGAACAATATTAGTAGAGGACCATTAGATGATGCTACATACTAAATACCAAAGGTCTAGGCCTTACAGTTTCAGAGAAGAAGATTTTTAAAGATTTTCCTATGAAAAACTGATAAGCCCCGGGGCGGGGCCATTTTTGGTCCGGGGGTCATAATTTGAACAATCTTTGTAGAGGAACATTAGATGATGCTACATACCAAATATCAAAGGTCTAGGCCTTACGGTTTCAGAGGAGAAGATTTTTAAAGATTTTCCTAAGAAAAACTGATAAGCCCCAGGGCGGGGCCATTTTTGGTCCAGAGGACATAATTTGAACAATCTTTGTAGAGGACCATCAGATGATTCTACATACCAAATATCAAAGCTCTAGGCTTTGTGGTTTCAGAGAAGAAGATGTTTAAGTAAATTGTTGACGACGCACGACGCACACCGCACGACGCACATACGCACGACGCCGGACACTGCCCCCTCACAATACCTCACCTGGCACTTTGTGCCAGGTGAGCTAAAAAGGGGAATACCTCCAAAAATATTGATGCTAGAGTTATGGCCCTTGTGCATGACACTACCCCTCATCATGCTTGTTCCATATGTGAAGTTTCAAATCAATTGAACCAGTAGATAAAGAGTTATTGTCCGGACAAAAAATATGAACAAGAGGGCCATTGGCCCTATATCGCTCACCTGAGTTACAGTAATATACTGACATTTTTCAGTGGACAACATTTCTAGCAGATGAAAGAAGCTTAGTCCACTGCTTTCACCCTTTCACTGCTGAATTAACTTGAACTGGATTCAGATCTAATACCAAGTGACTGGTTGACCAAGATCTAAACTGTTTACAACTTGTGCCATTTTTGCCTTAGCTCAAAATGCCTAAAACTGGTCTTTGAGAAATTCAAATGACGTCAATAAAGTTATGCAATTATACCTTGATCCAGGTATATAGGCAAATAAAGTGCTAGGCAGTACATAATGCCAGTTTTTGTGTGAAATGACCAATAAAAATATCTTTAAAAATCTTCTAACCCTTTCCCTCATATAAAGCTGTTTTTGCATTAGCAAACAGAGTAGACCCAGATCAAACGACACCTATGGAATATAGATCTGATTCTACAGTTTTTATCAAAGCAAAAACTTCTCTTCACAGAAATAATGTGTTTTACACATTAAAAATAAGAGTAGACTAGATTAGACGGCTGCTATAGAAGCTGTCTGATCAGGGTCTGCTCTGTTTGCATTTGACAAGATATAGATTTGATTTTACAGGTTTTATCAAAGCTAAAACTTCTCTTTATGGAAATAACAATTTTTTACGCATTAGCAAACAGAGTAGTCCCAGATCAATTTTTGTCAAAGCAAACAGGTAAAGGGTTAATAGGTGTTTAGAAATAATTCTAGCTCTAGGTGTGAATATCTGATGATAAGTCAATTAAAAGGGTCATTAGTTTTTTTAACAATTGAAATTGAGAAGAGTTACTAATTTTTTGAGTAACATTAATTATTGATCGACAATAATTTTGATTAACTTATGACATTATTTGTTTTAAAAATCAAATTAAAACAAATACAATTAGTAGCAAGGAGAAAAGACATTATTAAACACCTAAATTTCAACTAAATGCAATTAAAGAAGAGTTGCATAATAAAACTTGTTAAAATAAATGATCATAATGAAACTATTTTTTTCCCAATCACATAAATTAACTGCAGAAACAAACATAACATTGTGCAAAGACCTGTGAAACTAAAATGTTAACGGTTTATTCCAATGTCTCCCACATTTTGGTTGACAAAATTCCAATAAGTCCCACAATCAAGCCAGACAGGTAATTCAATGGAGCATGCATTAGACTATAGTCAGTATCAATTGATTGCTATATAGGTTGCTTGAACTGGCCTACCTATAGAAAGAGAACAAATATATGCAGAAAACTGATAATTACAGTTAATGACTCAAACAAGATGATGGAAAAAGTTGAGGGTTGAATGTAATTAAAGTATTACATGTAATTAAGTCAGATTGCTTAATTAATAGACACTTAGTATTGTTTGTAATTGTATAAATCACATAATCAAAGTCATATTAAAACATTGTCTTTGATGCAATCGAAAAAATAAATTCTATTTTAGTCTGGTAAACTTTGCAAATGCGTGAAAACATGTTTATTGACTGTTTCCAGCAGTTTATATCTTAAAATCCATCTATTCTTGATGAGATGTTGAGTTATGTTATGAAGGAAAGAAACATATCTATTAAATTCCGTTAAATTCCATCTGATCTTGCTCTACTGTATGCAAATGCATGAAAACACGTTTATGTGAAGGAACTTGTTAAATTATGACTGTTTCCAGCAGTTTTGATCCCGATGAGATACTGAGTGAAAGGTTTCAATACATATATATATTATGAAGCACATTTTGTGCCGTAAAATGTCCAGCTTAGATTTCAGATTTGGAACAAAACCATTTCATTATTAACTTTAAAATTCAGTTACATAATCTGTACATAAGGCTTTGTTTTGATGACAGATCTTGAGGCATAAGTCTAATTCCTTTCAATCTTCACCTTTTTACAAATTGAATACTTATTCCAATTACTTGTTTATAGAATAATTGTAGTGTACATAACTTGTCACCTGTTGAGACCAATTGTTAATCAATATTAAATGGCTGCCAAGCCATGTTTGATTGTTTTGAATGTAGATGTTTTGTTTGGAGCTAAAGGTGTAACTACCAATAGAGGTGGAGTAGGTAATTGAAATTTTTTTAGACACATAAGTTCTGACTTTCTAAGTGATAAGACTGTAAAACTTCTCTGTGACTGAAAATTCAAATTAAGAAATTACTAAGTGAATCTGAAAAAATCTCGGTGACTTTAAATTGTAAATCTATATAACTAGGTGACATACGAGAACACTGAGTGAAATCATTGTGTACTGTTGTATAGACTTTGTGAAGAAGAAACTTGGAATTAAACGTTATCGAAAACAACTTTGGAGTCTGTAGTATCGGCTTGATCCTTTAAGAAATATGGCACGTCACATCCCACACGTTATGCGTTGGGCGCGACTGGCACCCGCGCATAATATTTTGGTGAAGAACACAGCGGTAGCGACTGTCCTGGTGCCTCTTACAATGCGAAGCGAGATTCCCCAGTCTCAACGGAGATACCAGCCATTTGACAGAACTTTCATTGGATCCTTTTCCAGTGTTTGTGGACGATGTGGTGTGTCATATAGGAACCTCCATAGCTGCCCAGCACTGACAAGAAAGTGTTACAAATGTGGGTGCTATGGCCATTATGCACAGTTCTGCCAATCCAGAGGAGCGTGCATACCTCATGTGCTTATTGCTAAGACAGAAGAAACACTGAAACCTGAGGTCAACTGCAAGGATGGATCTGGATCAACAGACCCTGAAGTTGGTATATGTGAATTGAATGACACTGTTCAGACTAAGGATCAAGACAAGTGTGAAAACTGCACAACTTCAGAAGAAACCCTAGTTAAATCTGTAGAACTGAATGACCAGCTAAAGAAGGAAAATCAACAGCTAACTCAGAAGAATGATGCCACCCAGGAAATAATAAAACAGTTGACAGAGAAAACTGAAATACTTAGACAACAATTGGACACCCTATTCAAACACTGTGTGAAATTAAATAGTGAAAATGAAGTGGCTGTAATTGAATGTGAACAAGTAGGTTTAGAATTTGACATCGCTTCACAGATAGACAACGCGCCAGATAAATTTAGATGTTGCAGACGGTGTGGAACCCATAGTCACAAATCGAAGAGAGACTGCCCTGCCAACAGCTGGAAGTGTATCACCTGTGGTAAAAAGGGACACTTCATGTCAAGCTGTATGGTCAACAGACAACGATATGAACCAGACAGTAATACTGAGTTACTGGTGAAGCTGCTTGAAGTGTCAACTGGCATCAACTATGAACCAGATGTCATGGCAATATCTGATATGCATGATGAAAACTTTGCCTACTAAGAGGAAGAGATAGGAATTAAAATCATTCCATAATGCTGCATTTTAAATGCTTAAAACAAAAGCGTCAGAAACAAACAAACTGATATTCTGAAAGAAGAATGTGTCAATTAGTTTCTTTTCATAATTGTTGCACTTAACATTTCTCTGTGAGGATTTTCGAATAATTTGTTGGACTGAAATTTAATAATGTAATATTTGTCTGTCTAAAAATTGATCTAAAAATTGATGCAGAATATGGAAAATGGAGGCCTTGATAGTTAAAAACGTATTTGCTGACTAACTAAATACATGTATACTGGTCAACTTTTCCTTTTGAAACTTGCATTTCAGGTTGTTTGAATTAATATTAACTGTAACATTATAATCTTCAAAAATTGGTGTCCAAAGTTAAAGGAAGAAAATGACAGCATTTCTTTAAACTTTGGGGTCCAAAGTTAACGGAGTTGGGAGGAACTATTATGAAGCACATTTTGTGCCGTAAAATGTCCAGCTTAGATTTCAGATTTGGAACAAAACCATTTCATTATTAACTTTAAAATTCAGTTACATAATCTGTACATAAGGCTTTGTTTTGATGACAGACCTTGAGGCATAAGTCTAATTCCTTTCAATCTTCACCTTTTTACAAATTGAATACTTATTCCAATTACTTGTTTATAGAATAATTGTAGTGTACATAACTTGTCACCTGTTGAGACCAATTGTTAATCAATATTAAATGGCTGCCAAGCCATGTTTGATTGTTTTGAATGTAGATGTTTTGTTTGGAGCTAAAGGTGTAACTACCAATAGAGGTGGAGTAGGTAATTGAAATTTTTTTAGACACATAAGTTCTGACTTTCTAAGTGATAAGACTGTAAAACTTCTCTGTGACTGAAAATTCAAATTAAGAAATTACTAAGTGAATCTGAAAAAATCTCGGTGACTTTAAATTGTAAATCTATATAACTAGGTGACATACGAGAACACTGAGTGAAATCATTGTGTACTGTTGTATAGACTTTGTGAAGAAGAAACTTGGAATTAAACGTTATCGAAAACAACTTTGGAGTCTGTAGTATCGGCTTGATCCTTTAAGAAATATGGCACGTCACATCCCACACGTTATGCGTTGGGCGCGACTGGCACCCGCGCATAATATTTTGGTGGAGAACACAGCGGTAGCGACTGTCCTGGTGCCTCTTACAATGCGAAGCGAGATTCCCCAGTCTCAACGGAGATACCAGCCATTTGACAGAACTTTCATTGGATCCTTTTCCAGTGTTTGTGGACGATGTGGTGTGTCATATAGGAACCTCCATAGCTGCCCAGCACTGACAAGAAAGTGTTACAAATGTGGGTGCTATGGCCATTATGCACAGTTCTGCCAATCCAGAGGAGCGTGCATACCTCATGTGCTTATTGCTAAGACAGAAGAAACACTGAAACCTGAGGTCAACTGCAAGGATGGATCTGGATCAACAGACCCTGAAGTTGGTATATGTGAATTGAATGACACTGTTCAGACTAAGGATCAAGACAAGTGTGAAAACTGCACAACTTCAGAAGAAACCCTAGTTAAATCTGTAGAACTGAATGACCAGCTAAAGAAGGAAAATCAACAGCTAACTCAGAAGAATGATGCCACCCAGGAAATAATAAAACAGTTGACAGAGAAAACTGAAATACTTAGACAACAATTGGACACCCTATTCAAACACTGTGTGAAATTAAATAGTGAAAATGAAGTGGCTGTAATTGAATGTGAACAAGTAGGTTTAGAATTTGACATCGCTTCACAGATAGACAACGCGCCAGATAAATTTAGATGTTGCAGACGGTGTGGAACCCATAGTCACAAATCGAAGAGAGACTGCCCTGCCAACAGCTGGAAGTGTATCACCTGTGGTAAAAAGGGACACTTCATGTCAAGCTGTATGGTCAACAGACAACGATATGAACCAGACAGTAATACTGAGTTACTGGTGAAGCTGCTTGAAGTGTCAACTGGCATCAACTATGAACCAGATGTCATGGCAATATCTGATATGCATGATGAAAACTTTGCCTACTAAGAGGAAGAGATAGGAATTAAAATCATTCCATAATGCTGCATTTTAAATGCTTAAAACAAAAGCGTCAGAAACAAACAAACTGATATTCTGAAAGAAGAATGTGTCAATTAGTTTCTTTTCATAATTGTTGCACTTAACATTTCTCTGTGAGGATTTTCGAATAATTTGTTGGACTGAAATTTAATAATGTAATATTTGTCTGTCTAAAAATTGATCTAAAAATTGATGCAGAATATGGAAAATGGAGGCCTTGATAGTTAAAAACGTATTTGCTGACTAACTAAATACATGTATACTGGTCAACTTTTCCTTTTGAAACTTGCATTTCAGGTTGTTTGAATTAATATTAACTGTAACATTATAATCTTCAAAAATTGGTGTCCAAAGTTAAAGGAAGAAAATGACAGCATTTCTTTAAACTTTGGGGTCCAAAGTTAACGGAGTTGGGAGGAACTATTATGAAGCACATTTTGTGCCGTAAAATGTCCAGCTTAGATTTCAGATTTGGAACAAAACCATTTCATTATTAACTTTAAAATTCAGTTACATAATCTGTACATAAGGCTTTGTTTTGATGACAGGCCTTGAGGCATAAGTCTAATTCCTTTCAATCTTCACCTTTTTACAAATTGAATACTTATTCCAATTACTTGTTTATAGAATAATTGTAGTGTACATAACTTGTCACCTGTTGAGACCAATTGTTAATCAATATTAAATGGCTGCCAAGCCATGTTTGATTGTTTTGAATGTAGATGTTTTGTTTGGAGCTAAAGGTGTAACTACCAATAGAGGTGGAGTAGGTAATTGAAATTTTTTTAGACACATAAGTTCTGACTTTCTAAGTGATAAGACTGTAAAACTTCTCTGTGACTGAAAATTCAAATTAAGAAATTACTAAGTGAATCTGAAACAAGAGGGCCAAGATGGCCCTTAATCGCTCACCTGATTACCATAGATTTAAGATTTTTGCTGGGTAGCCCATGGTTAGGGTCAATATTGACCTTAGGGGTAATATATGAACAATGTTGATAGTGGATCATGAGCAGTGAATCATGAGCAGTGGTTCTGCAGAACAAGAGTTTCAAAAATTTAGTCTATTGATTTGATCAAGACAATGATTCTGACCAATGAAGATTGGGCTAAAATGTGCCCTCTAAAGTATTTTTTCAAAGATTTAACCTAGTGACCTACTTTTTATTCCCACCCAACCCATGATCACACTCAACCTTGATATCACCAAGACAAGCACTCTGAGAAAGTTTGAGGAAGACTGGGCTAAAAATGTGGCCACTGGAGTGTAAACTAGATTTCTCTAAGATATGACCCAGTGACCTACTTTTTGACCTCACATAACCCACTTTCAAACTTGTCCAAGATTTTATAAGGACAATCATTCTGACCAATTTTCATGAAGATTTGGCTATAAATGTAACCTCTAGAGTGTTCACAAGGTTTTCCTACTATTTGACCTAGTGACCTACTTTTTAACCCCACATAACCCACTTTCCAACTCGTCCAAGATTTTATCAAGACAATCATTATGACTAAGTTTCATGAAGATTGGACAAAAAATGTGACCACTAGAGTGTTCACAAGGTTTTTCTACTATTTGACCTAGTGACCTAGTTTTTAACTCCACTTGACCCACTTTCTAACTCGTCCAAGATTTTATCAAGACATTCATTCTGACCAAGTTTCATGAAGATTGGACTAAAATTGTGACCACTAGAGTGTTCACAAGGTTTTTCTACTGTTTGACCTAGTGACCTAGTTTTTAACTCCACTTGACCCACTTTCGAACTCGTCCAAGATTTTATCAAGACATTCATTCTGACCAAGTTTCATGAAGATTGGACTAAAATTGTGACCACTAGAGTGTTCACAAGGTTTTTCTACTGTTTGACCTAGTGACCTAGTTTTTTACCCCACATGACCCATTTTTCAAACTCCTCCGAGATTTTATCAAGACAATCATTCTGACCAAGTTTCATGAAAATTGGGCTAAAAATGTGACCTGTAGAGGGTTCACAAGGTTTTCCTACTATTTGACCTAGTGACCTAGTTTTTAACCCAACTTGACCCACTTTCGAACTTGTCCGAGATTTTATCAAGAAATTCATTCTGACCAAGTTTCATGAAGATTGGATTACAATTGTGACCACTAGAGTGTTCACAAGCAAATTGTTGACGACGGACGACGCACGACGGACGACGGACATTCAAGTATCCCAAAAGCTCACCCTGAGCTTTGCTCAGGTGAGCTAAAAATCTCAGTGACTTTAAATTGTAAATCTATATAACTAGGTGACATACGAGAACACTGAGTGAAATCATTGTGTACTGTTGTATAGACTTTGTGAAGAAGAAACTTGGAATTAAACATTATAGAAAACAACTTTGGAGTCTGTAGTATCGGCTTGATCCCTCAAGAAATATGGCACGTCACATCCAACACGTTATGCGTTGGGCGCGACCAGCGCTTGCGCATAATATATACACGAAATCCTGAACAGTTTGATGTTTTTCACATTGCTAACAGTTTGGCTCCAGATCAGACACTGCATAATGTGGTGTCTGATTTGGATTCAAACTGTTTGTTATGTATTTAAATTTAGGAAATACCTAATAGTTTCCTTAATATTTAATATTCTAAATATGGTAACTAGCATAATGCCTATTTTCTTCCTAAAATGAATATTTTTTAGTTAATGTGGCGTCTCATGATTCTCATCATAATCATCTTGATTACCTATGCAAACAGTTTGGATCCAGATGATAATGCAGCGTCTCATCAGGATGCAAACAAGGGGGGGGGGGGCATATGCATAATCATGTTTTCAATATCTCCCACATCTAATTTGAGAGACATTGGTAACATCTAGCTGTATAGCACCACAAATCACACTACACACTATGGGGTTAATGGGTCAACATCCCTTTCCAAATCCCTTTAATGTTTTGTCTGCAACAAAAAGTTATTGTCATCTGCTTCAATTCTTAAAATAAACTTACTTTCATTTTCAAAAATATGGTTAAGATGACAAACAGTTTAGATCCTGATGAGACGCTGCATTATGCGGTCTCTCATCTGGATCCAAACTGTTTGCATAGGTAATCACAGTTTCACCACTAGCATGCAAAGAGTTAAGAGTCATGCATTGACCTGGAGAGATTTTACTGCCCAGAGCTATAACCCTTTAACTGCAGTAGAGCCTATTTAACCCTTAATTTCCCTCATATAAACTTGTTTTCAGTTTAGTTTAATCATATTTTATTGCTTGCTTTTATCTTTACATAATTACAATATTGCATATTCATACATCAGTATAAAGCAATAGCAAAAGGGTTGGACCACAAGTTATTACAACATTAGAAACGGTCCTTCCCATTGATAGCAGATATTCGTATGTAAACATATAAACAATGAATGAGCTAAAAAACATAGTACAATATTTTCAAACAGAAAGACATTACAAAGCAAAAAAAAAAGTACAAAAAAACACACACACACAAAGAAAAAAATGAATAAACAAATAAATGAAAAGACTAATCCGTTTTTATTCCACATTTTCACCCGCTGCGCCAAATCGGGGTCCCCCCAGAAAAACTCGCACAACCTAATTAATTATAAACATCGACGCAGGGCAACTTAAATATTGTTTCTGAACGAGTAGATGGCGCTGTCTTGCTTGTAATTAGCCAAACCTTTTTGTATTTTTAATGTATTTTTGCACATGGAGAAAAAGACGTTCGTTTTCATCATTTGACAAAGTTGAAATACCATACAATAATTTATGAGTGCTTAAAGGGTGAACACCGCGGGTATTCTGGAACAGTTCGAGTATTTGGGTTGAAAATAGTGTGCATTTGAAAAAGAAGTGTTCTGCATCTTCCGTGTCAATGTTACATATACAAATTGCATCGTCACGTAAATGATTTATGAAGAGGTCGCTGTGTAGGTTGCTGCATTTATTTCTAAGACGCGCATGGTGGATTGAATAGAAACGATCTCCACATAGATAATATTTCGGTACATTAAAAGAAATAAACATCTTATTTATTCCAGATTTGAATGAATTCAGAGATGGACTGTGACGAATGGTTATGTCTAGATCGTTCCAAAGTTTTATTGTTGAGGGAATTGTTGAATTTGAGTAAATTTCTGTTCTTCTGATAGGAATTACAAAATTATCACTATTTCGGAGAGCATATTGAGTTGAGGAATCAACTGTTCCGGGAAAGAGTTCATTGATATAATCTGGAGTCGAATGAGATTTCACTTTAAAACCAAAAATGTATTTTTGCAATTTACGCCTGTCTGAAAGAGATGTCCATCCTACTTCTTTACGTAAATTTTCAATTGAAACGGAACGCGTCAAACCTGTAACAGTCCTTGCTGCTTCGTACTGAATTTTTTCTAAACGTTCTTTTTCATATACAGTACAATTGTCCCAAACAACAGACGCGTATTCCAAAAGTGGTCTTAAATACGCAATGTATATTTGATTAAGAGTTTCTCGTTTAATACTATATTTTAATGATTTCATTGAACCTAAGATTTTAGATGCAGAAGAAACGATATTTAATATGTGTTCGTGCCAGGATCCATTTTTGCTTAGTGTTATACCTAGATGTTTGTGATGTTCAACATATTGTAATTGCGTACCTTCGAAAGATAATATAGGGGGTGTAGTATTAGTCAAGGTAAAATATACAACTTCTGTCTTGTTTGGATTAAAATGCACTAGCCATTGTGCAGACCATAAGGATATCTTCTCTAAATCATGATTTAGTTTAGTTTGAATCTCATATGTGCTTGCTGACGATACCGCTAAAGAACTATCATCCGCAAAAAGCCTTGTGGTAGACATGAGAGAGTCTGCGATATCATTCACATAAACTAAGAACAACAGAGGACCCAGAACTTGTTTTCATGCATCTGCAAACAGAGTAGACCCAGATAAGGTGGCTCCTATAGGATCAGGGTCTGCTGTTTGCAAATGGAATTTGATATATCTGTTTCTATGCCTTCTAAAACAGCTACACTGTTCCACCTTCCACATTTTATTATAAGTAGTTACAAATAGAATCACTATTCTACTCCAATGCAGTTATCTCCCTTTGTCCATTATGGCTATGCTGATGGGACAAGGGAAATAACTGTGAGGATTTTTATGCCCCCAAAGCTAGGCTTTGGCGGCATATAGTGATCGCACCGTGCGTGTGTGGGTGGGTGTGTGGGTGTGTGGGTGTGTGGGTGGGTGGGTGTGTGTGTGTGTGGGTGTGTGTGTGTGTGGGTGTGTGTACCTTTTGTCCGGAGTATATTTCCTTTGTCACATCAGCTACGGATACCAAATTTGGTGTGTGAGTTCATCTTGGGATGGGGGAGTGTCGCGTACCATTTTCAGATCACTGTGACCTTGACCTTGACCTTTGACCTTGATTTTACAAAAAGCTTGTCCGGAGCATATCTCCTTTACCTTACCAGCTACAGATTCCAAATTTGGTGTGTGAGTTCATCTTAGAATGGCGGAGTGTCGCGTACCATTTCCAGGTCACTTTGACCTTGACCTTTGACCTCGATTTTAAAAAAAGCTTATGCCTTACCAGCTACAAAAAGCTTGTCCGGAGTATATCTCCTATACCTTACCAGCTAAGGATTCCAAATTTGGTGTGTTAGTTCATCTTGGGATGGAGGAGTGTCGCGTACCATTTTCAGATCACTGTGACCTTGACCATGACCTTTGACCGATTTTACAAAAAGCTTGTCCGGAGCATATCTCCTTTACCTTACCAGCTACAGATTCCAAATTTGGTGTGTGAGTTCATCTTGGGATGGCGGAGTGTCGCGTACCATTTCCAGGTCACTGTGACCTTGACCTTGACCTTTGACCTCGATTTTAAAAACCGCTTATACCTTACCAGCTACAAAAAGCTTGTCCGGAGTATATCTCCTATTCCTTACCAGCTAAGGATTCCAAATTTGGTGTGTGAGTTCATCTTTGGATGGAGGAGTGTCGCATACCATTTTCAGATCACTGTGACCTTGACCATGACCGTTGACCGATTTTACAAAAAGCTTGTCCGGAGCATATCTCCTTTACCTTACCAGCTACAGATTCCAAATTTGGTGTGTGAGTTCATCTTGGGATGGCGGAATGTCATGTACCATTTCCAGGTCACTATGACCTTAACCTTGACCTTGACCGATTTTACAAAAAGCTTGTCCAGAGCATATCTCCTATACCTTACCAGATACGGATTCCAAATTTGGTTTGTGAGATCACCTTCAGATGGCGGAGTGTCGCGTACCATTTTCAGGTCACTGTGACCTTGACCTTGACCTTCGACCTCGATTTTACAAAAAAGGTTGTCCAGAGAATATCTTATACCTTACCAGCTACGGATTCCAAATTTAATGTGTGAGTTTATCTTGGGATGGCGGAGCTAGTGTCGCGTACCATTTTCAGGTCACTGTGACCTTGACCTTTGACCTAGATTTTACACAAAGCTTGTCTGGAGCATTTCTCCTATACCTTACCAGCTACGGAATCCAAATTTGGTTTGTGAGTTCATCTTGGGATGGGGGAGAGTCATGTACCATTTTCAGATCACTGACCTTGACCTTGGACCTCTTACCAGCTACGGATTCCAAATTTAATGTGTGAGTTTATCTTGGGATGGCGGAGTGTCGCGTACCATTTTCAGGTCACTGTGACCTTGACCTTTGACCTAGATTTTACACAAAGCTTGTCTGGAGCATTTCTCCTATACCTTACCAGCTACGGAATCCAAATTTGGTTTGTGAGTTCATCATGGGATGGGGGAGAGTCATGTACCATTTTCAGATCACTGACCTTGACCTTGGACCTCTTACCAGCTACGGATTCCAAATTTAATGTGTGAGTTTATCTTGGGATGGCGGAGTGTCGCGTACCATTTTCAGGTCACTGTGACCTTGACCTTTGACCTAGATTTTACACAAAGCTTGTCTGGAGCATTTCTCCTATACCTTACCAGCTACGGAATCCAAATTTGGTTTGTGAGTTCATCATGGGATGGGGGAGAGTCATGTACCATTTTCAGATCACTGACCTTGACCTTTGACCTCAATTTTACAGTCCGGAGCATATCTCCTATATCTTACCAGATACAAAAAGCTTGTCCAGAGCATATCTCCTATACCTTAAACGTTGACAATCAACCCAGGGTCCTTTTTAACGTTGAGAATGACTTAGGGTCCTTTTTAACTAAGTTTTGACGCTTGGCTCTTTTCTTAGCTATCATAATCGTCAAAGGTTCTGTTTCTAATGTTAAGAACTGACTCCTGTGTCATTTTTAACAGCATCAAAATTTCATGTTACACCTGCATTACATTGTATTGTTTTTCCACCAAAATGCATTTCGGTGTCAAACACTTTGGGGGCATTTGTCACCCGTGACGACCCTCTTGTTTTTAACTAGCTTCCTGATGTTAAAGTAATATAAAACCCCAGGGTGAGGCCATTTTTGGCCCAGGGGTCATTATTTGAACATACTTGGTAGTGATACATTAGGTGATGCTTCATACCAAATATCTTAGCTCTAGATTATGTGGTTTCAGACAAAAAAATTGTTAAAGGTTTCCCTATATAAGTCTATGTAAAAACTACAAGCCCCAGGGCAGGGCCATTTTTAGCCCGGGGGTCATCATTTGAACAAACTTGGTATAGGACCATTAGATGATGCTATATACCAAATATCAAAGCTCTAGAAATTGTGGTTTCAGAGAAGAAGATTTTTAAAGATATAAAAAGAAAACCTTTAAAAGTAGTGGGGCGGGGCCATTTTTTGCCCGGGGGTCATGATTTTAACAAACTTGATAGAGGACACCCTAAGGTACATTTCTGTGAAATTTGGTTGAAATCCTCCCAGTGGTTTAGGAGAAGAAGTCATTTGAAATAAAAGTGAACAGACAGACAGACGGACAGACGGACGACAGGTGGTCACAATAGCTCACCTTGAGCCTTCGACTCAGGTGAGCTAAAAAGGGGAATAACTCCAAAATTATTGATCTTAGAGTTATGGCCCTTGTGCATGACACTACTCCTCATCATGCTTCTTCAATGTGTGAAGTTATAATGAATTTGGCCTAACTTTGTAGGAGATATGGTGCGGACAAGAAGCGTGAGACGGACAGATGGACGGACAGACAGACAGACGGACAGACAGAATCCAGCAAACCTATAGTCCCCCAACCGGTAACCAGTGGGGGACTAATAAGTGGACTTTAACCAAAACCTTAACAAAAAATTCTAAGTTAAAAAGGGGCATAATTCGGTCAAAATGCTTGACAGAATCTCTTGCCTACAGGTGCAAGTTGTGAAGGTAAACAAGTGTTCTAAGTTTAAAAGCTTTATTTCAAAGGGTTATGTAAATAAATGGACTTTAACAAAGCCTCAACCAAAAATTCTAAGTTAAAAAGGGGCATAATTCGGTCAAAATGCTTGACAGAGTTATTTACTCTTGCCTACAGGTGAAGGTTGTGACGGTGAACAAGTGTTCCAAGTTTAAAGCTTTATTTCAAAGGGTTATGTAAATAAATGGACTTTAACAAAGCCTCAACCAAAAATTCTAAGTTAAAAAGGGGCATAATTCGGTAAAAATGCTTGACAGAGTTATTTACTCTTGCCTACAGTTGAAGGTTGTGACGGTGATCAAGTGTTCCAAGTTTCAAAGCTTTATCTCAAAGTGTTATGTAGATAAGTGGACTTGTTCCACATAAATTGAGGTTAACATTTTTGCTTAACGCAAATGCTAAACGCAAATTCTAAGTCCAATTAAGCGACCTTGACCTTGGATAAACGAGCCGGGACTTGGCAGGCTACTGTAGCATGTCTAGATAAACATTATGGTTAAATTTGGGAAGGATCCACCAAGCGGAACTTGAGTTAGAGATGTTACAGACAGACAGACGGGTTAAAATTTTTGCTAAACGCAAATTCTAAGTCCAATTGTGTGACCTTGACCTTGGATAAACAAACCGGGACTTGGCAGGCTACTGTAGAATGTCTAGATAAACATTGTGTTAAAATTTGAGAAGGATCCACCAAGCGGAACTTGAGTTAGAGATGTTACAGACGGACAGACACACAGACAGCGCCATTCCATAATACGTCCCGTTTTTTCAAACGGGCGTATAAAGACTCTATGCTACATTCCGCCATCCGAAGATGTACTCACAAACCAAATTTGATATTCCTACCGCAAGGTTTTTCTATAGCTCAAGTCAGTGGTCAGGTCAAGGCCTCGGAGACCTGAAAATGTGGCACTCCGCAGTCCCAAGATGTTCACACACACACACACACACACACACACACCAAATTTGGCATTCATAATAATGTAGTAGATATGCTCCGGACAAGGTTTTTCTATATCTGAGGTCAGGTGAAGGTCAAGGTCACAGAGACCTGAAAATGGTATGCAACACTTCACCATCCCAAGATGTACCCACACACCCACATTCTAACAAAGTAATTCATGAACTCAAGTGTTCTTGTTAATCGCTAATCATTTTCTGAACAAATACTAATGTAAGTAATGCCCCTTTAACATGATTCAAAATCAACAAAAAACATCATACTGGCATTTGCACAAAATAGGACAGAAAGGCTGTCCCACAAGATAAATAGTATGAAATGTATATTATATAACATTAGAAACTAGGTTATCTATTGATAATTTCTCTATCACTGGTGGAAACCCAGTCAGTGTTTTAAGAAGAGAATGTCATTCATAGAAATTGTTGTTTAAAATCTATTTTTAGTTCATTATCATGTGACCTACTTATGTAATGGACTGGAATGATTTATATAACTTTGATAGAGGGTCACCTGAAGATCATTCCTGTGAAATTTGCAAGAAATCCATTCTTTGGTATTTATGAAATTGTTCATTAAATTCTATTTTAGCTCCAGTGATCTTATGCAGCAGACCAGAACGAGTAATTTGATAAAAATCACCTGTAGATCATTTCTGTGACATAATGATTTAGTGAAAAAATGCAGTCATTTATGCATAAATGTTGTTTTACAGACAAGAGGTCAATCCCATTAGCTCACCTGGAAATATTTGTGCCTGGTGAGCTACAAACAGGTGATGCTAGAGTTATGACTGTCACATGTGATATACACCATCTACTCATGACTGATTCTTGTATGTGAGACACCGTCAACTCATTACACTAACACATGTGTCTAATGGGTTGTGTGATGTATCTAGCGTGTTGTGCATGGTGTCTGTGTGCTTTGTCACCTCTCCCTTTCAGCCTACACCGCTGGCTGGCTAGCTAGCTAGTTCTAATGAAAAGGGAGCCAAGTGCGTAAGTCTTCCCTGCCTGTATACTGCCTCTCCACGATCAAGCTCTATACAGTACCTCCCAGTGGTGACACACTGTAACTGAGCAACTTACGGCCTCATGCAGAACTGTTAGGGGCTCGGAGGAGGTCTGCCCCTAGACATGTGGCATGCCAGGCCCACCATTCTAAAATAGCCTGTCACAACCAGGGTGACAGTAGCTGATGCAGCATGCTTTGTAGTAAACGATGCAGTGGTGTACCAGCAGTGGTCGGACAAGTTTATCTGAGCACACTCAGCCCTAGTTAGTTGGGAATGGTGGAGCTCTTGGTCTGCCAGAAGTGTTCAAGTAAGCCAAGGAAAGGCATCCGGCTGTAAAACTGCATAATATATTAATCATGTCAAGTCAAGACAGAATTCAGCTAGGCAGTGCAAGCAGCAGCAGAGCAGCTGGTAGTGCCTTGGGCTTGGCAGACCTCAGGGTGCGTGGGTCTGCAGGGTCCGGCCAACATGGCAAATCCTACGAACACCCAGAACCATTCTGTATGGGCTCTTTAAATGTTGATACCATGCGGGGCAAGGCAAATCAAATTGCAGAGACTATGACATGTAGGACAATTGATCTCCTTTGCCTCCAGGAGACCAGATGGAGAAATGAGGGTTCCAGGAACATTACTGGAAAGGTTTCCCTGTGCAAGTTCTTCTGGTCTGGAAACAATAAAGGCACAGGTGGTGTAGAAGTTCTGCATGCAGAGAGATGGGTGGAGAAGGTGATTGAGGTGAAGCAGATATTGGATAGGATTCTGATGGTAAAGATTGTTGTGAGCATTTACGCCCCCCAGGTTGGCCTCAGTGAAGATGAGAAGAACAGCTTCTATGAGCAGCTGCAGAGCCTTGTTGCAACTGTTCCATCTTCAGTGGAACTCTTTGTATGTGGGGACTGGAATAGTCACATAGGTAGCAATCCTAATGGATACGAGGAATGGCATGGGGGCCACGCCATAGGTCAGCGCAATCCTGAAGGTGAAAGGGTGCTTGAATTTGCAGTCGCAAGTGACTTAGTGATAGGCAACTCCCTGTTCAAGAAGCAACATAGACACCTGGTCATATACCAACTAATTATCACAAGTTAGTGGCCATTATAGAGAGGTTTTACTGTAGTTTCAGGAAATATGTGACAAATGTGAAAGTCATCCTCAATGAAGAAATGTGCCTTACAACACAAGCAAGTTCACTTCACGCATAAGGCTGTGGAAACTTAAAGATCCAGCCACAAAAGCAGAGTTTGCCGAGAGTTTTGCCTCAAAGACAAGGGGTATCAATACAGACACTGTTGAGGAACTGTGGAAAACACTGAAAGATGGCATAAATGAGGCTGCAACTGAGGTCTGTGGTCTTTCAACAAAGCACCAATGGCGAAAGGAGACATGGTGGTGGAACGACACTGTGAAAGAAGCAGTGAGTGAAAAGAGGCGATGTTTTAAGGCCTGGAAGACAGGGGGCAGTAGGGAAGATTATAATGCTGGCCTGGAAGACAGGGGGGCAGTAGGGAAGATTATAATGCTGCCAAACACATTGCCAAGCAGGTTGTTCATCATGACAAGTGTGAGGCAGAGAAAGAGATTTTTCAAAACATCAACCCAAAGACAGGAGACATCTACAAGTTGGCCAAGCAGATGCGCCGGGACAATAAAAAGGTAATGGGTGAGAAACCAGTCAGGAATGATGAGGGAGAACTTTCTCTTGATGAGGAATCCAGGAAAGTTGCATGGCTGCAGCACTATGAACGCCTGCTAAATGTTGAATTCCCCTTGAACCCAAATGACCTCACAGATGAACCTCCTGCTTAGGACCCAAGTATCCCAATCACAGCTGAGATTATTGAGAAAGCAATCAGCAAGATGGCGACGGGTAAAGCTGCTCTTGAGAGAGTTATGGAACAGTTGATCAGAAAACAAATTCAGACAGATGATATGCAGCTCAAATTCATGCAAGGCAGAGGAACCATTAATGCCAACTTCATCTTACGACAAATGCAACAAAAACACCTCGCAGCCAACAAACCCGAATACTTGGCTTTCGTTGACCTTGAGAAAGCATTCGAACGAGTACCAAGGAAAGTCATCTGGTGGGTGATGGGTAAGTTAGGTGTTGAGGAATGGCTTGTTAAGACTGTACAGTCCATGTACTCCAATGCAAGAAGCCATGTTCATATTGATGATGGCTACAGTGATGAGTTTCATGTCAAGGTTGGTGTTCAACAAGGATCTGTACTGAGTCTGTTGCTGTTTGTCATCGTTCTGGAAGAGTTGTCACTCCAATTTCGTACAAGCTGCCCTTGGGAGCTCTTGTATGCTGATGATTTGGCAGTTACTGACACCTCCCTTGAGTCGCTGATTGAAAGAGTAGCCAAGTGGAAGAAGGGTGTGGAGGAGTCTCAGAGTGAACATGGGTAAGACCAAAGTAATGATTTCTGGCCCGGATCTGGAATCCCTGAGAAGATCAGGAAAGTATCCCTGTGCTGTCTGTCTAAGCGGCACAGGTAGGAACTCCATCTTCTGCATCAGCTGCTCATGTTGGGTCCACAAGAAATGTAGTGCAATCAAGGGTCTTCTTAAACCTGATCCAAGCTACAAGTGTCCACGCTGCAATGGGCTTGCTCTGCCTATTGATGGTAGGCCTGTGACAGAGGTAATAGTTGGTGAGGACAGGCTTGAAGTTGTAATTGACTTCTGTTACCTTGGCGACACTCTGTCGTCTGGAGGTTGCTGTGAACTTGCAGCAATAACACGCTGCAAGTCTGCTTGGAATAATATCAGAGAGCTCCAAGTAAACATCTGCCAATCACAACCAGGGGTTGCCTCTACTCAACCTACATCCGACCTGTGTTGCTCTATGGCTCTAAAACATAGTCAGTAATGGCTACCACTTTTAGGAAACTGCTACGTAACCAGAGCCATGATAAGATGGATATGCCTTGTCAAGCCTGAAGAGACTGTTCCCTTTGAGTCTCTTCTCTCTCAGCTTAACATCAGAAATATTACTGATATTCTCCAGACAGGTAGGCTGAGATGGCTAGGCCATGTAGAGCGCAGTACAGGGTGTATATCACAGGTCCGTACTCTGAATGTCATTGGTCATCAAGCCCCAGGCAGACCAAAGCTGTCCTGGGATGACCTAGTGAATCGGGACCATGAGTCTCTAGGAATGGGTGGTACCAATCCACAGGACCGCCAGGCATGGAGAGGGAGAATTTGCTCTCGTCCAGACAGCCAGGCCTCACCCTTGTAAAAGGAATAATCAAAGGCCTGTATAATCTAAACAGGATGATGATGATGATGATGTGCCATAATATTATTATATTGACATCTGTCCATGCTAATTAAAGTTATGGCCTGGACAATGAAAACTAGAACTATCACTAAAGGTGATTGATACCCCACCCACCACCTTGTCAAAAGATCCAATGACTTCAATACAAAAGGCAATAGCTCAATAATCCTTCCATACACATGTGGAAAGAATTGTTTTTAAAGTCCAGTTACGGAATAACTCACATCAAAATTATGTCACACACATCTACACATCATTATAAATGCATATGCAAAATTTGAGGTTCAATGGTGAAGAAATGTAGAAGTAGTACTTGAGAAGTTATGCTCTGGACAAAAAATACTTATGAAAAGTAACAAAGGGGAATAAATCCCTCTAAAATGAATTTAGAGCCACAGTCCTTGTTGATTGCACATCCTCTCATCACCCCCTATCCATATACTCAGTTTCATGGTTGTACCTACAAAACTTGAGAAGTTATGCCCCAGACAATAAATTGCTTCTGAAAAGTAACAAAGGGGAATAACTCCCTTAAAAATGAATTTAGAGTTACAACCCTTGTTGACTACACATCCTCTCATCACCCTCATAATGTGTACCAAGTTTGAAGACAATATCATAAACAGGTTTCGAGAAAATGGCATGTCCCTAAAATATGTCCCAATTAAGAGACAAAATATGAAGTTAAAAAGGGGCATAATTCTGTCAAATTTTGTGCAAGAGTTATGAAACATGGAGAAGATTGTCCCCACATAACACTTATAATATGTATTAAGTTTGAAGGTGGTATCATAAATAGTTTTCAAGAACAAGAGGGCCTGAAAGGCCCTGACATCGCTCACCAGACAATCAGAGGAGAAGATTTTCAAAGTTTTCACTATGTGTTTCTATAGAAAACTACCCGACCCTGGGGCGGGCAAATTTTGACACAAGGGGCATAATTTATGTTACTTTTGTAGAGGACCTCAAGTGAAGAAAATTTAAGAAAATGTAAATGAAAACATATAACAATGTAAATCTAAAGAAGGGCATGCACAAAAGTATGTATACCCTCTCCCTGGGTAAATTGGTTGAATCTCAGAAAAAACATATTAATCTATACTTATGTTCAAAATTTCTGATATTTTCATTACACCTTCATGAGTTATTATTATTCATATCTTAATTTATTTTCCACCCTTCCCCTGTTCTATGTTTATTCAAAATTTAAATACCTACTGAATATTCATGGACAAAATAGTTATAATAATATATGGAAGGTGGGACAGCGTAGCCATTTTAGAAAGTAAAGAAACATCTTTCAAATTCCATTGACAAACAGAGCGGACCCTGATCAGACAGCTGCTATAGGAGCCATCTGATCTGGGTCTGCTCTGTTTGCAAATGTGTGAAAAGGTGTTAATATAAGGGAAAGGGTTAGTAAACATATTATAAGTATATTGTACACAAAATGAAAATAATGTAATGCAATTTGTACTATATTATATCATAAGCAAACAGCAGATTGACCAGATGGCTACTACATAAGCCATCTAATCTGGGTCCACTCTGTTTGCAAAGGTGTAGAAAGGCCTATTTATGGAGTAAAGGGTTAATTGTCCTAATTAATGTGCAACAGGCGAGATCTAAACTATAACAATTTTCTTTGTTTGGGTCTGCATTACTACCAACAAGGGAGGCAATCCAGTTGTTATCAAAAAGGGAGATCACCTACCTTTAAATGTATGCTAAAAATAGACACCAGTAAATGTTGAGATATGCCAGTCTCCCTTAATTGGCTTGCAACTGCAAGCTTGTTGCAAACTTAATCCTAGCCAAAATGAGCTTGCGATTTAGGTTTGGGTTAGCTAGCATTTAGCCCTGATTATATACAAGTTTAGTGAACCAAGAAAACCCATCCATATGCATAAGTGATCTGCAATTAATTATTATCCCTAGTCAATATGCTTATGGCTGGTCACTCACTCTTCAAAGGTCCTATACCTTTAGCCTGCTAATATTACACCAGCTACTTGCTTTGTTTTTTTGCATATATAATAACTTTTGCAAACAGTCTGGATCAAGTCTGGATCCAGATGAGAAACAAAGTAACTTGGCATCTCATCAGGGTCCAAACTGTCTTTCACTCTGACATTTGTTTTTGAAAAGATATGGAAGGAAACAACTTTTGCAGCAGATAACATTATTTGCAGACAGTAATTGCTCAGAGTGCAAAGGGGATTGGAGAAAATTATGCTAGACACCAAAATTAATGACCTCCATAATAACCTGCATGATGTTTTACAACACATCAAACAGCAGAGGTCCTAGGCATCAGTGAGGCTGACTGAGCATAGTGAAAAATATTGCAGCTGCATTTTTCTGGAGTGTAAATCTGGAGTGTACTAGTAGTCTCCCAGTAAATAATGGTCAGTTTGAATTAGCTGAAACAGCAGCCTGCTCTAAGAAACTGGCCACCTCTGGGGTGGGGCCAATTTTGACCCAAGGGGCATAATTTATATAACTTTTGTATAGGACCTGAACATGATGCTATGTGCCAAATATGAAAGCAGAAAACTTTCCAGTTTAAGAGGAGATGATTTTCAAAGATTTCACTATATGTTTCTACAGAAAACAATGCACCCCTAGGGCGGGGCCAATTTTGACCCCAGGGGCATAATTTATATATCTTTTGTAGAGGACCTACACATGATGCTATGTGCCAAATATGAAAGCTGAGAACCCTATAGATTCAGAGGAGAAGACTTTTAAAGGTTCAAATTGTTGATGCGGGACGACGCACGACACACACCGCATGACGACGGACATCAGGCGATCACAAAAGCTCACCCTGAGCACTTTGTGCTCTGGTGAGCTAAAAAAGCAAATGTCCCGGAAAAACGCGAGTTACAGACGCCCAACGGACAGACAAGGTGATTCCTATATAGCCCCCACCACCTGTATAATAAATATGAGAGAGTTATGAACATTAGTCCAATTGTTGTTTAAAATAGAGCAAGTTTACCCTCTGGTAGTCCTACTTTATCAAGGAATTACCAGAATTTGCAAATGGTCAAGTCCCTACAATAGACATATTTTCAATAACATCATAAAACATCATAAAACTTGGTATATATTATGTTCAACGATTATTATGAAGACTGCCAATTTGAATTTACCCCATGATACAAAACAAACCGTTTTCTTCCATACCCATAACTAATTGTCGAACAAAATATTATCAACCAATGTTCAACAGTTACCAAACTAAAATGCAACCCGAATAAATACTAGTACATTGGTGAATAACATCAGGTCTTCGATGATTTATGATCAAATGATTTATGTAATCTATAGGCATTTTTAAAACACATTGCAAGTAGAAACTATCACTTTAATGTCTACATATATGTACGTTTACTCTTTACTAGGACTTACATTCATTTCTCTGAACCAGACTGGTCGGTGTGACAGACTGTCCCACATGTAGATGTGCTTATCATAGCCACAGGTCAGGAAATGAGGAAGTTCTGGGTGAGTGTCCAGGCCCCACAACTCTCCCTTGTGTCCCTAAAATGAAATACAAACACAGCAATGAAAGTATTTACCTTATATTGATGTCTTTTCATGACTTCGCAAACAGAGCAGATCCAGATCAGAAGGCTCCTGTAAGAGCTGTCTGATCTGAGCCTGCTCTGTTTGCTTATGTAATTATTTAGAACTGATCTGACAATTTCTGCCAAAGCCAAAAACATGTGTAAACTTCAGCTAATAACATGAACAGATACTGTGCAAGATGACATAATTTCTTTGATCACATAACAGTGTGGGAGTGCCAGACTCCAGCTAATAACATAAAAAGACATGCACACACTGAATCAAAGGTCATTAACAGACATGCACACACTGAATCAAAGGTCATAAACAGACACGCACACACTGGATTGCCGATTAAAGTGATATAGATGAACAGTCAATCATTATACATTTCTGCATCAGCAGATGCTGAAGGCATAATAAATAGTTAAACATATTCCAATTGCATGTAATGAGGTCCTCATTATGACTCCACATGTTAAAAAGGTCAATCTAGAAATTCATTGAAGTATAAAAAACAAGAGATATTTGTAAAGCATGTATACCCCCAGACCCCCTGACCTTTGATCTAGTGACCTCAACTATAGAGGTCATCTACTGATCATGACTAATCACCACAGCAACTTTGACGATCCTAAGCCAAACCACTAATCATTTATTGATCTGAAAACATTTCACAAGTTAAGGTAATGGTGACCTTGACCTTTGACCTAGTGACCTCAACAACTATAGGGTTCATCTAGTGGTTACGACCAACCACCACAGCAAGTTTGAAGATCCCCAACGAAACCATTGAGCAGTTATTAATCGGAAACCATTTCATCAGTTAAGGTCATGGTGACCTTAATCTTTGACCTAGTGACCTCAAAAACAATAGGGGTCATCTAGTTGTCATGACCAATCACCACAGTAAGTTTGAAGATCCTAAGCCAAACCCTTGAGCAGTTATTGACTGGAAACCATTTCACCAGTTAAGGTCATGGTGACCTTGACCTTAGACCTAGTGACCTCAAAAACAAGAGGGCTCATCTAGTTGTCATGACCAACCACCACAGCAAATTTGAAGCCCCCTAAGCCAAACACTTGAGCAGTTATTGATCAGAAAGAATTTTACCAGTAACGGTCATGGTGACCTTGACCTTTGACCTCAAAAACAATAGGAGTCATCCAGTTGTCATGACCAACTACCACAGCAAGTTTGAAGATTCTAAGCCAAACCCTTGAGCAGTTATTGATCGGAAACCATTTCACCAGTTAAGGTCATGGTGACCTTGGCCTTTGACCTAGTGACCTCAAAAACATTAGGGGTCATCTAGTGGTCATGACCAACTACCACAGCAAGTTTGAAGATCCTAAGCCAAACCCTTGAGCAGTTATGGATCGGAAACCATTTCACTAGTTAAGGTCATGGTGACCTTGACCTTTGACCTAGTGACCTAAAAAACAAGAGGGTTCATCTAGTTGTCATGACCAACCACCACAGCAAATTTGAAGATCCTAAGCCAAACCCATGAGCAGTTATTGATCAAAAAACATTTTACTATTTAAGGTCATGGTGACCTTGACCTTTGACCTCAAAAACTATAGGGGTCATCTAGTGGTCATGACGAACCATCACAGCAAGTTTGAAGATCCCAAGCCAAACCCTTGAGCAGTTATTGATCGGAAACTATTTCACCAGTTAAGGTCATTGTGACCTTGACCTTTGACCTAGTGACCTCAAAAACAATAAGGGTCATCCAGTTGTCATGACCAACCACCACAGCAAGTTTGAAGATTCTAGGCCAAGTCGTTTATTAGTTATCGATCGGAAACAAAAAGGTCAACCTGGAAATTCTCTAAGTCAATGAAGCGTAAAAACTAGGTCAAAAAAGGGTCATAATAACCTACTAACCTATGACATGTAATGTGACCCTCATTATGAACCCACATGCCAAGTTTGGTTACTGTAGGTGTTATACTTTGGCTATAACTAACACAAACAAAAAGGTCAACCTGGAAATTCTCTAAGTCAATTAAGCGTAACAACCACATGTATGTTTCTAAACAAAACTGGACACCTGTTTTGTGGGGTGTTATTTGACCCTTTCTCTGTATAATTATAATGGCAAGCTTTCTGGGATGATTAGCTTTATTATAAATATTTTCTAAGTCCAATACCGAACGTTTACCGACCGTTAACTTGGAAAGCATATTTCGCACAAAAAATATGTGGAAAAGTTTCATTTTCCATTACATATTACTACGCATAACCTAACAACTCCTTGATATATTGAGTATTTAGAAACGAACGACAACTCTTGTAGAGCACATTTCGTAACAAAACCAGTTTACACCGGGACGTTTCGAACCCCTTCAGAATTAGAGTACTGATGATTGTTTCAAAGCAGAAATTGTATAAAAATCGCGATTTCAACAATTTATACAAACGGAACCGTTATGGAAATGGAAAATTAAAACTTGTTAACAATAACTGGTGATAATAACCATTGTGATAAATAGAGCATTTGCCTTAGTGATAAATAGAGCATTTGCTCCATAAGAGTAAATGCACTATTTATCACAATGGTTTCAAATCTACACAATTCTGAAATTTTCCTTTTCTCTAATTAACCCTTTTCCTCATATAAACATGTTTTCACACATTTGCAAATAGAGTAGACCCAGATTTACCTCTTTGAATAAGCAGACAACATTTCTAACAGATGACAACCCTATCACTGCTTAGCATGACTTAACCAAAATTAGCACACAGTTTGAACTCAGATCTGACACATACCGGTATGTAACTTTATATGTGGTTTGTATATGAGTTAATTTACTCCTATGGAGCAAATGCTCTATTTATCACAATGGTTTGAAATCTACACAATTCTGAAATTTTCATCTTCTCTAATTAATGCTCCTTATCAGTGGATTTATTCAAAGAGGTAGGATCTGAAACAAGAGGGCCAGAATGGCCCTGACATCGCTCACCAGGCAATCAGAGGAGAAGATGTTCAAAGTTTTCACTATATGTTTCTAGAGAAAACTAGCCACCCCTGGCGGGCCAATTTTGATCCAAGGGGCATAATTTATACAACTCTTGTAGAGGACCTGAACATGATGCTATGTGCCAAATATGAAAGCTGAGAACCTTCCAGTTTCTGAGGAAAATATTTTCAAATTTGACACTATATGTTTCTATTGCAAACTGGCTACCCCTGGGGCGGGGCCAATTTTGACCCCGGGGACATAATTTATATAACTCTTGTAGAGGACCTGAACATGATGTTATGTGTCAAATATGAAAGCTGAGAACCTTCCAGTTTCTGAGGAGAAGATTTTCAAAGTTGTCACTATATGTTTCTATTGAGACATGGCTACCCCTGGGGCGGGGCCAATTTTGACCCCTGGGGCATAATTTATATAACTTTTGTAGAGGACCTGAATATGATCCTATGTGCCAAATATGAAAGCTAAGAACCCTGTAGATTTAGAGGAGAAGATTTTCAAAGTTTTCACTATATGTTTCTATTGAAAACTGGCCACCCCTGGGGCGGGGTCAATTTTGACCCCAGGGGCATAATGTATATAACTCTTGTAGAGGACCTGAACATGATGCTATGTGCCAAATATGAAAGCTGAGAACCTTTCAATTTCAGAGAAGAATATATTCAAAGTTTTACCATATATTTCTATTGAAAACTGGCTACCCCTGGGGCGGGGCCAATTTTGACCCCAGGGGCATAATTTATATAACTCTTGTAGAGGACCTGAACATGATGCTATGTGCCAAATATGAAAGTTGAAAACCTTCCAGTTTCAGAGAAGATTTTCAAAGTTTCACTATATATTCCTATTGAAAACTGGCCGACCCTGGGGCGGGGCCAATTTTGTCCCCAGGGGCATAATTTATATAACTTTTGTAGAGGACCTGAACATGATGCTATATGCCAAATATGAAAGCTGAGAACCCTGTAGATTCAGAAGAAAAGATTTTCAAAGTTGTCACTATATGTTTCTAGTCAAAACTGGCTACCCCTGGGGCGGGGCCAATTTTGACCCCAGGGGCATAATTTATATAACTTTTGTAGAGGACCTGAACATGATGCTATGTGTCAAATATAAAAGCTGAGAACGCTGTAGATTCAGAGGAGAAGATTTTCAAAGTTGTCACTATATGTTTCTATTGAAATCTGGCTACCCCTGGGGCGGGGCCAATTTTGACCACAGGGCAATAATTTATATAACTTTTGTAGAGGACCTGAACATGATGCTATGTGCCAAATATAAAAGCTGACAACGCTGTAGATTCAGAGGAGAAGATTTTCAAAGTTGTCACTATATGTTTCTATTGAAATCTGGCTACCCCTGGGGCGGGGCCAATTTTGACCCCAGGGCCATAATTTATATAACTTTTGTAGAGGACCTGAACATGATGCTATGTGCCAAATATGAAAGCTGAGAACCCTGTAGATTCAGAGGAGAAAATTTTCAAAGTTGTCACTATATGTTTCTATTCAAAACTGGCTACCCCTGGGGCGGGGCCAATTTTAACCCCAGGGGCATAATTTATACAAATTTTGTAGAGGACCTGAACATGATGCTATGTGCCAAATATGAAAGCTGAGAACCCTGTAGATTCAGAGGAGAAGATTTTCAAAGTTTTACTATATATTTCAATAGAAAACAAGGCACCCCTGGGGAGGGGCCAATTTTGACCCCAGGGGCAAAATTTATATAACTTTTGTAGAGGACCTAAAGATGATGCTATGTACCAAAGATGAAAGCTGAGAACCTTGTAGATTCAGAGGAGAAGATTTTTAAAGGTTCAAATTGTTGACGCCCGACGACGGACGACACACGACGGACGACGACGGACATCAAGCGATCACAAAAGCTCACCCTGAGCACAAAAGTGCTCTGGTGAGCTAAAAAGCCTTTGTGATAAATAGAGCATTTGCTAACCATTGTGATAAATAGAGCAAAAGCTCCATAGGAGTAAATGTTCTATTTATCACAAAGGTTTCAAATCTACACAATTCTGAAATTTTCCTTTTCTATAATTAATGCTCCTTATCAGTAGATTTATTCAAAGAGGTAGGATCTGAAAAAAGCCTTTGTGATAAATAGAGCATTTGCTCCATAGGAGTAAATGCTCTATTTATCACAATGGTTTCAAATCTACACAATTCTGAAATTTTCCTTTTCTCTAATTAATGGTCCTTATCAGTAGATTAATTCAAAGAGGTATAATAGTCACTTTATGAAACCATTGTGATAAATAGAGCATTTGCCCTTTGTGATAAATAGAGCATTTGCTCCATAGGAGTAAATGCACTATTTATCACAATGGTTTCAAACCTAAACAATTCTGAAATTTTCCTTTTCTCTAATTAACCCTTTTCCTCATATAAACATGTTTTCACGCATTTGCAAATAGAGTAGACCCAGATTTACCTCTTTGAATAAGCAGACAACATTTCTAACAGATGACAACCCTATCACTGCTTAGCATGACTTGACCAATATTAGCACACAGTTTGGATTCTGATCTGACACAGACCGGTATGTAACTTTATATGTGGTTTTGTATATGAGTTAATTTACTCCTATGGAGCAAATGCTCTATTTATCACAATGGTTTGAAATCTATACAATTCTGAAATTTTCCTTATCAGTAGATTTATTCAAAGAGGTAGGATCTGAAAAAAGCCTTTGTGAGAAATAGAGCATTTGCTAACCATTGTGATAAATAGAGCAAAAGCTCCATAGGAGTAAATGTTCTATTTGTCACAATGGTTTCACATCTAAACAATTCTGAAGTTTTCCTTTTCTATAATTAATGCTCCTTATCAGTAGATTTATTCAAAGAGGTAGGATCTGAAAAAAAGCCTTTGTGATAAATAGAGCATTTGCTCCATAGGCGTAAATGCTCTATTTATCACCATGGTTTCAAATCTACACAATTCTGAAATTTTCCTCTTCTCTAATTAATGCTCCTTATCAGTAGATTTATTCAAAGAGGTACAAGAAAATCATTGATGCGAAGCATCAAAAGGCGCATATTACTGAATAATAATCAAACCTATTTTATATAATATTTAAATATGGGGTAAAGTAACAACCAACATTTTTTTTTATTTTACTGCATACATGTTTCGATTTACATCTTCATCAGGACATAACAAACAAAGTGGAAGTGACGTCATATTTTTTTAATATAATATTTAAGTAATGCCAAAAAAATGTCTAAATGTTTTAGACTACTCATATGGCCTTAGTAACTTAAAAAAATCATCAGTTTCATCACAAAGGGCCCTTGAATCGGCAGCCATTTCAGTCGGGTGACCCTAGTTATACCCTTTCAGTCTCACACTGGACCCCTTATCCCTTTTCAGGCTAAATATTCATGTAAGAAATAATGACATCATGAATATTTATTATCCCACCTTTTTTAATGGCATGAGCACACAAATATTTAATTTCTAATCTGAACAATTTCTTAAGTTCACATCTTATTGCAGGTCTAAAGTAATGCTGACAACTCCTGTAGGTTTTTAGACATAATAGTATTCATTTCATACTGTATATTATCCAATTCGAGATAGCAAAGTTCAACTGATTGTCTAAATGAAAAGCCAAGGAGTGTCTATATTATTTCATAAGTAAACAGAGAAGATTCAGTAGGAGCCATATATAAATGGCAATTGTGATACATGTATGATATATGCAGAATGAATCCAATAACAAGAGGGCCATTGGCCCTATATCGCTCACCTGAGTTACAGTAATACATGTATATTGACATGTTAATTTTTCAGTGGACAACATTTCTAGCAGATGAAATAAGCTTAGTGCACTGCTTTCACCCTTTCACTGTTGAATAAACTTGAACTGAATTCAGAACTAATACCAAGTGACTAGTTGACCAAGATCTAAACTGTTTACAACTTGTGCCATTTTTGCCTTAGCTCAAAATGCCTAAAACTGGTCTTTGAGAAATTCAAATGACTTCAATAAAGCTATGCAATTATACCTTGACCCAGGTATATAGGCAAATAGAGTGCTAGGCAGTACATAATGCCAGTTTTTGTGTGAAATGACCAATAAGAATATCTTTAAAAATCGTTTAACCCTTTCCCTCATATAAAGCTGTTTTTATGCATTAGCAAACAGAGTAGACTCAGATCAGACGACTCCTATGAAAGCTGTCTGATCTGGGTCTTCTCTGTTTCTTTTGACACAATATAGATCGGATTCTACAGTTTTTGTCAAAGCAAAAACTTCTCTTCAGAGAAATAATGTGTTTTACACATTAAAAATAAGAGTAGATTAGATCAGACGGCTGCTATAGAAGCTGTCTGATCAGGGTCTGCTCTTTTTACATTTGACAAGATATAGATTTGATTTTACAATTTTTTTCAAAGCTAAAACTTCTATTTATGGCATTAACAATTTTTTTAAGCATTAGCAAACAAAAGTAGTCTTTAGTAGGTGTTTAGAAATAAGTCTAGCTCTAGGTGTGAATATCTGATGATAATTCAATTAAATGGGTCATTAGTATTTTTAACAATTGAAATTGAGAAGAGTTACGTCTACTGTTATAATTAAGTTATAATTATTTACTCAGTTATTTCATTAATATCATACAAGATTCAGACATTTTAGGACTTTTTAATGTGTTGTCATCAAATTTTATAAAAAAAAAGTTATATTTAAGATGCTTTTTGGGGCAGCAGACTTAATCCACAGTAGTAAGTTTAACACCTATCATTGTTAGGGGGGGGGGGGGGGGGGGATTATCATTTTTTCTTAAGAATTACCATGACTTATATCAGTTGGGCCATTGCATAATCATGTTTTCACAGTTTTCTTAAACATTACCATGACTTACATCAGTTGGGTTTGGACCCAGATCAAAAGTCTAGATGGTGATCATTTTCCTTGATTGGCTGAATTGTTACTTTCCTATATCTCTCACATCTAATTTGAGAGACATTGGAAGACACCATGTAACATCACTCACACTACACACTGGGGTTAATGGGTCAAAATGCCTTTAATGTTTCGTCTGCAACAAAAAGTTATTGTCATCTGCTTCAATTCTTAAAATAAACTTACTTTCATTTTTTTGCAAAAATATGGTTAAGATGACAAACAGTTTGGATCCTGATGAGATGCCGCAGTATGCGGCCTCTCATCTGGATCCAAACTGTTGGCATAGGTAATCACAGTTTCACCACTAGCATGCAAAGAGTTAAGAGTCAGGCATTGACCTGGAGAGATTTTACTGCCCAGCAGCTGTAATCTTTGAACTGCTGCTGGTCTGCAGTTTAGGATCTGGAGTTGATATTTAACCCTTAATTTCTCTCATATAAACTTGTTTTCATGCATCTGCAAACAGAGTAGACCCAGATAAGGTGGCTCCTATAGGATCAAGGTCTGTTATTTGCTAATGGAATTTGATAGATGTTTCTATGCCTTCTAAAACAGCTACACTGATTCACCTTCAACATTTTACTATAAATAGTTATAAATAGAATGATACTAGCACTCCAATGCAGTTATCTCCCTTTGTCCCTTATGGCTATGCTGATGGGACAAGGGAAATAACTGTGAGGAAATTACCTTTTAAGTGTTACAGATTCTGATGTTAAGTAGCATAAAACCCCAGGGTGAGACCATTTATGGCCCAGGGGTCATTATTTGAACACACCTGGTAGTGGTATATTAGGTGATGCTTCATACCAAATATCTTAGCTCTAGATTATGTGGTTTCAGACAAAGATTTTTAAAGGTTTCCCTATATAAGTCTATGTAAAAACTACAAGCCCTAGGGCAGGGCCATTTTTGGCCCGGGGGTCATCATTTTAACAAACTTGGTAAAGGACCATTAGATGATGCTATATACCAAATATCAAAGCTCTAGAAATTGTGGTTTCAGAGAAGAAGATTTTTAAAGATTTAAAAAAAAACCCTGTAAAAGTAGTGGGGCGGGGCCATTTTTTGCCCGGGGGTCATGATTTTAACAAAACTGATAGAGGACATCCTAAGGTACATTTCTGTGAAATTTGGTTGAAATCCTCCCAGTGGTTTAGGAGAAGAAGTCATTTGAAATAAAAGTGAACGGACAGACGGACGGACATACTAACAAATGGGTAGTTGTGTGACTTTTTCCTTTGATCTTTTCTTGTGTGACTAGTCCCACAAGTAAAACTATTTTTGGCTCTAACTTTGGAATAGAATGATCTGGAAGCTAACCCTTACCCTAACCCTATGTCCCACAACTGGCCAGGTTAATGTCACAAGAAATGGCCAGGTTAATGTCACAAGAGATGGCCAGGTTAATGATTTTACTTGTGCGACTAGTTCGAAAAAGTCACACAACTACCCTTTGGTGAGTGCGGACGGACGGACAGACGGACAGACGGACAGACGGACGACAGGCGGTCACAATAGCTCACCTTGAGCCTTTGGCTCAGGTGAGCTAAAAAATTAAGGACATATGTTGTTGTTAGATGTTAGCCGTAAGCCTGTTGCTGGCGGATGAATGATTATTTTTGCAAACACTTTGGGTCCAGATGATATGTTGAGTAACTCAGTTTCTTATCAAGATCCAAACTGTTTGGCACCTTGCTTGCATATAGCGGGTGAAAATTTGTGTAAAAACAACAACTTTCAACCAAAAATGTGCACCCATAATTAAAATTAATCCGATCATACATGCCGTTAAATTGAGTGATACATCATCAAAGAAATAACCAATTAAATAATTAGTACAAACTGTCGCGGCTATAAACATCTCTGATGACACTAGTGCAAACAGGTACCACCATTTACAGTAATTTGCTATTACAACATAATTCAAACAGCGATTGATTTTGTTTGATACTTATAAAGGTTATATTTTAATTACAATTAAACCATTATCTACTGTCTATATCGTTGATTCTGTAAAATCTTTGACTAACAGTTTACAAATTTAAGCAATTATCAATATTTGCAGCATTTTTAAGCAAACATTAAATACTTTATTCTCGTGGGTTTATTTTCGTCATATAGAGTGGAAACAGATGGGACTGTTGAGGAATAACTAAGTGCAATAGTTGACATTTAGGAACTGTCAAATCTGACTGTATTTCTCTTCGCGTTCTTTATTTCTTGTCAAGGGTCCATTTTCCGACAGAGAACATATTTTGCTTAAATAAAATTTGATGTCTGTTACTGATTTATTCCACGTATTCCTTGGTCGTTTCGGTCCCAATCGTGGCCGAAACGACCAAGGCCGAAACGGATTGCGTCCGAAACGACCCGGGACCATTAATTTTGAGTCCACTCTAGGTTTACCCTGTTTGTAAAGATGTATCTATGAAGTAAGATGTTGTGCCTGGGTCTTAAATCATGATCTAGCATTAAATATGTGTATATATTAATTAAAAACACTAATTATTACATATTATTAATAACCCGCAATTATTCACTCAGTTACACTCCTTTCGAGGGATTAACTGTGGCGAAAGGAATAAGTAATCCGTTTTCACTGTAAATGTCATCAATATATTAATGATGTGTTCATATATTCAGGCTTCTATCAGTATATTAATGCCAAATAAATTTAGAATATAAAAATTATGTACATATCATTTATAATAACTAATAAATAGCCGTTATTAATTTTTAATCCCCCTTTCGCCTCCTTTCGCCCAAAGCCATCCTTTCGTCTTTTAGGCATACTCGGTTTCGCAACATCTTAGTCATTTCCTCGGTGATTATCCTTGATGATCTTGCCGTTGCGGTATATACATTTTGTATTAGCCCCGACCATAGGGGAAATCATTTTCTAACATTTTCATTTCCAAAATACATACAATTATACAGTGGAAACTAATATGTCAACCTGTTTCCAACTACATATAATTGTATTATTCCAGCCCTACTGTTTTTACACTCATAAACCACAAATTACAATTCCACAATAGTTTCACAAGTCTTGATAAATCAGCCCTCCTACCAGTGAAATTCAATCTAATGCGTTACATATAGACGCGAAAGCTAATGCTTTCGCACCGATAATAGTCACTTTATGAAACCATTGTGATAAATAGAGCATTTGCTCCATAGGAGTAAATGCTCTATTTATCACAATGGTTTCAAATCTACACAATTCTGAAATTTTTCAAGAGGCAGATTCTGAAAATATCCTATGAGGGAATGGGTTAAAAACAATGTGAACAAACAGAGACTAATTCTGAAGCAGACAACTTGATAGAGTTTTGACCAGGAACTTGACCTATCCAGTGATTATGCAACACAGACGGAGTGACTGCAATCCTTCTAGTTCAGAGGAACCTTTATAGTGTAAAATACTATTTTAAAGTATAACCAACAGGGCAGGGCCAATTTTAACCTCAGAACTATGATATTAACCAATGTCAATAAGGTATACTAAGTAAATCTATACACCAAATATCTAAGCTCTGTGACATGTAGTTTTTGACAAGAAGATTTTTGAAGTTTTCCCCATGCCTAACCTAAGTGAGCCCAGCATTCTGCTACTTGTACAGAAAACAACAGTCAGCTAGAAAAAACTGGCCACCCCTGGGACCGTGGCGGGGCCAATTTTGACTCCAGGGACATAATTTATATAACTTTTGTAGAGGACCTATAGGTGATGCTATGTGCCAAAGATGAAAGCTGAGAACCCTGTAGATTCAGAGGAGAAGACTTTTAAAGTTCAAATTGTTGACGACGCACGATGCACGACAAACGCCGACAGACGACGGACATCAGGCGATCACAAAAGCTCACCCTGAGCACTTTGTGCTCTGGTGAGCTAAAACCAGAAATGGTGTTAAAGCCACCTGATGCTCGCCTGTTTAAAAGTTAAGTCTAAAACGTGTCATATTGAACACCAAAAAAAAATCAATTTTCAATTTAAACTTAACTGCATCAATATCACAACCAAAGGCAACCAAATACCAATTTTCATAAATTTAAAAAGATTATTAAACAAAAAAGATACATACCAAATATTGAAGCCCTAGGTCTATTCAGGTTCCAATGTAATAGGCAGTTAAAGATTTTTGCAAAAGTAGGTCACAGGTGAAGGTCAGAAGGGTAAAATTGTTGGCATGGTGATACCAAGTATAGAAGTCCTATGCCCATCGCATCCAATAGCATAGGCATTTAAAAAAAATTGCAAGGTCAAGGTCACATGGTAAAAAACATTGGTATGGTTGGAAAGTCTTAAGACAGGAAATATACATCCAAAGTATGGAAGCCCTAGGCCTATTGGTTCCAATGTTATATGCATTTAAAGACTTTTGCAAAAGTAGGTCAAATGTTAAGGTCAGTGTCAGAAGGGCAAATATGTTTGCATGGTCATACCAAGTATGGAAGTCCTAGGTATATTGGTTCCAAGTTATAGGCACTTACAGATTTTTGCAAAAATAGGTGAAATGTCACGGTCATATGGTAACAAGAGTACCGCATACGGTACATAATACGCCCACTTGCAAACTCTGATTCAACATGCCTTATAAGTGTTGACATTTTCTAATCTATGCTTCAGATCTTGATTTCATTATTAAGGTGATACTATTTTTAAAACAAGAGGGCCATGATGGTCCTGAAATCGCTCATCAGAGGGAAAGATTTTTAAAGTTTTAACTACATGTATGTTTCTAAACAAGAGGGCCAGAATGGCCCTGACATCGCTCACCAGCCAATCAGAGAAGATGTTCAAAGTTTTCACTATATGTTTCTAGAGAAAACTAGCCACCACTGGGGCAGGCCAATTTTGATCCAAGGGGCATAATTTATACAACTTTTGTAGAGGACCTGAACATGATGCTATGTGCCAAATATGAAAGCTGAGAACCTTCCAGTTTCTGAGGAAAATATTTTCAAATTTGACACTATATGTTTCTATTGCGAACTGGCTACCCCTGGGGCAGGGCCAATTTTGACCACGGGGCATAATTTATATAACTCTTGTAGAGGACCTGAACATGATGTTATGTGTCAAATATGAAAGCTGAGAACCTTCCAGTTTCTGAGGAGAAGATTTTCAAAGTTGTCACTATATGTTTCTACTGAGACATGGCTACCCCTGGGGCGGGCCAATTTTGACCCCTGGGGCATAATTTATATAACTTTTGTAGAGAACCTGAATATGATCCTATGTGCCAAATATGAAAGCTAAGAACCCTGTAGATTTAGAAGAGAAGATTTTCAAAGTTTTCACTATATGTTTCTATTGAAAACTGGCCACCCCTGGGGCCGGGGTAAATTTTGACCCCAGGGAAATAATGTATATAACTTTTGTAGAGGACCTGAACATGATGCTATGTGCCAAATATGAAAGCTAAGAACCGTTGAGTTTCAGAGAAGAATATATTCAAAGTTTTACCATATATTTCTATTGAAAACTGGCTACCCCTGGGGCGGGGCCAATTTTGACCCCAGGGGCATAATTTATATAACTCTTGTAGAGGACCTGAACATGATGCTATGTGCCAAATATGAAAGCTGAGAACCTTCCAGTTTCAGAGGAAAAGATTTTCAAAGTTTCACTATATGTTTCTATTGAAAACTGCCCACCCCTGGGGCGGGGCCAATTTTGACCCCAGGGGCATAATTTATACAAATTTTGTAGAGGACCTGAACATGATGCTATGTGCCAAATATGAAAGCTAAGAACCCTGTAGATTCAGAAGAAAAGATTTTCAAAGTTGTCACTATATGTTTCTATTCAAAACTGGCTACCCCTGGGGCGGGGCCAATTTTAACCCCAGGGGCATAATTTATACAACTCTTGTAGAGGACCTGAACATGATGCTATGTGCCAAATATGAAAGCTGAGAACCCTGTAGATTCAGAGGAGAAGATTTTCAAAGTTGTCACTATATGTTTCTAATGAAATCTGGCTACCCCTGGGGCGGGGCCAATTTTGACCCCAGGGGCATAATTTATATAACTTTTGTAGAGGACCTGAACATGATGCTATGTGCCAAATATGAAAGCTGAGAACCCTGTATATTCAGAGGAGAAGATTTTCAAAGTTTTACTATATATTTCAATAGACAAGAGGGCCAGAATGGCCCTGAAGCGCTCACCAGACAATCAGAGGAGAAAATTTTCAAAGTTTTCACTATATGTTTCTATAGAGAACTAGCCAGCCCTGGGGCGGGCCAATTTTGACCCCAGGGAAATAATTTAGAACAAGAGGGCCAGAATGGCCCTGAAGCGCTCACCAGACAATCAGAGTAGAAGATTTTCAAAGTTTTCAATATATGTTTCTGTAGAAAACTAGCCAGTCCTGGGGCGGGCCAATTTTGACCCCAGGGGCATAATTTAGAAAACTTTTGTAGAGGACCTGAACATGACGCTATGAGCCAAATATGAAAGCTAAGAACCTTCAAGTTTCAGGAGAAGATTTTCAAAGTTTTCTCCCATGTTTCTATTGAAAACTACCCACCCCTGGGGTAGGGCCAATTTTGACCCCAGGGCCATAATTTATAAAAAAAAAAAAAACTTGTAGAGGACCTGGACATGATGCTATGCACCAAATATGAAAGCTGAGAACCTTCCAGTTTCAGAGAAGAAGATTTTCAAAGATTTCACTATTTGTTTCCATTGAAAACTGCCCACACCTGGGGCAGGGCCAATTTTGACCCCAGGGCCATAATTTATACAAATTTTGTAGAGGACCTGAACATGATGCTCTGTGCCAAATATGAAAGCTGTGAGCCTTCCAGTTTCAGAGGAGAAGATTTTCAAAAAATTCACTATTTGTTTCTATTCAAAACTGCCCACCCCTGGGGCGGGACCAATTTTGACCCCAGGGCCATTATTTATATAACTTTTGTAGAGGACCTGAACATGATGCTCTGTGCCAAATTTGAAAGCTGAGAGCCTTCCAGTTTCAGAGGAGAAGATTTTCAAAGTTTCACTATATATTTCTTTTGAAAACTGCCCACCCCTGGGGCGGGGCCAATTTTGACCCCAGGGCCATTATTTATATAACTTTTGTAGAGGACCTGAACATGATGCTCTGTGCCAAATATGAAAGCTGAGAGCCTTACAGTTTCAGAGGAGAAGATTTTCAAAGATTTCATTATTTGTTTCTACTGAAAACTTCCCACCCCTGGGGCGGGGCCAATTTTAACCCCAGGGCCATAATTTATATAACTTTTGTAGAGGACCTGAACATGATGCTATATGCCAAATATGAAAGCTGAGAACCTTCCAGTTTCAGAGAAGAAGATTTTCAAAGTTTTCACGATTTGTTTCTATTGAAAAATGCCCACCGCTGGGGCGGGGCCAATTTTGACCCCAGGGCCATAATTTATATAAATTTTGTAGAGGACCTGAACATGATCCTATGTGCCAAATATGAAAGCTGAGAGCCTTCCAGTTTCAGAGGAGAAGATTTTCAAAGTTTTACTATATGTATCTATTGAAAACTTCCCACCCCTGGGGCGGGGCCAATTTTGACCCCAGGGGCTTAATTTATATAACTTTTGTAGAGGACCTAAGGATGATGCTATGTGCCAAAGATGAAAGCGGAGAACCCTGTAGATTCAGAGGAGAAGATTTTTAAAGGTTCAAATTGTTGACGACGAACGACGCACGACGCACGACACACGCCGACGGACGACGGACATCAGGCGATCACAAAAGCTCACCCTGAGCACTTTGTGCTCTGGTGAGCTAAAAACATGTAGGGGACCTGAACATGATGCTATGAGCCAAAAATGAGAGCTGAGATTAACCTTCCAGTTTCAGAGAAGAAGTTTTTCAAAGTTTTCTCAATATGTTTCAATTGAAAAATGTCTACTACCCCTGTGGCAGGGCCAATTTTGACCCCAGGGTCATAATTTTATAAATTTTGTAGAGGACCTGAACATGATGCTCTGTGCCAAATATGAAAGCTGAGAGCATTCCAGTTTCAGAGAAGAAGATTTTCAAAGATTTCACTATTTGTTTCTATTGAAAACTGCCCACCCCTGGGCCGTGCCAATTTTGACCCCGGGCCCATACTTTATATAACTTTTGTAGAAGACCTGAACATGATGCTATGTGCCAAATATGAAAGCTGAGAGCCTTCCAGTTTCAGAGAAGAAGATTTTCAAAGATTTCACTATTTGTTTCTATTGAAAACTGCCCACCCCTGGGGTGGGGCCAATTTTGACCCAGGGGCCATAATTTATATAATTTTTGTAAAAGACCGGAACATGATGCTATGTGCCAAATATGAAAGCTGAGAACCATCCAGTTTCAGAGGAAAAGATTTTCAAGGATTTCACTATTTGTTTCTATTGAAAACTGCCCACCCCTGGGGCGGGGCCAATTTTGACCCCAGGGCCATAATTTATATAACTTTTGTAGAGGACCTGAACATGATGCTCTGTGCCAAATATGAAAGCTGAGAACCTTCCAGTTTCAGACAAGAAGATTTTCAAAGATTTCACTATTTGTTTCTATTGAAAACTGCCCACCCCTGGGGCGGGGCCAATTTTGACCCCGGGGCCATAAATAATATAACTTTTGTAGAGGACCTGAACATGATGCTATGTGCCAAATATGAAAGCTGAGAACCTTCGAGTTTCAGAGGAGAAGATTTTCAAAGATTTCACTATTTGTTTCTTTTGAAAACTGCCCATACCTGGGGCGGGGCCAATTTTGACCCTGGGGCCATAATTTATATAACTTTTGTAGAGGACCTGAACATGATGCTATGTGCCAAATATGAAAGCTGAGAGCCTTCCAGTTTCAGAGGAGAAGATTTTCAAAGATTTCACTATTTGTTTCTATTGAAAACTGCCCACCCCTGGGGCAGGGCCAATTTTGACCCAGGGGCCATAATTTATATAACTCTTGTAGAGGATCTGAACATGATGCTATGTGCCACATATGAAAGCTATGAGCCTTCCAGTTTCAGAGAAGAAGATTTTCAAAGTTTGCACTATATGATTCTTTTGAAAACTGCCCACCCCTGGGGCGGGGCCAATTTTGACCCCAGGGCCATAATTTATATAACTTTTGTAGAGGACCTGAACATGATGCTATGTGCCAATTATGAAAGCTGAGAAGCTTCTGGTTTCAGAGGAGAAGATTTTAAAAGTTTTACTATATGTTTCTATTGAAAACAAGGCACCCCTGGGGCGGGGTCAATTTTGACCCCAGGGGCATAATTTATATAACTTTTGTAGAGGACCTGAATATGATGCTATGTGCCAAAGATGAAAGTTGAGATCCCTGTAGATTCAGAGGAGAAGATTTTTAAACGTTCAAATTGTTGACGACGGACGACGAACGACGCACGACGCACGCCGACGGACGACGGACAACGGGCGATCACAATAGCTCACCCTGAGCACTTTGTGCTCTGGTGAGCTAAAAACAAGGCACCCCTGGGGCGGGGCCAATTTTGACCCCAGGGGCATAATTTATATAACTTTTGTAGAGGACCTGAACATGATGCTATGTGCCAAATATGAAAGCTGAGAACCCTGTAGATTCAGAGGAGAAGATTTTCAAATTTCTAATGAAATCTGGCTACCCCTGGAGCGGGGCCAATTTTGACCCCAGGGGCATAAATTATATAACTTTTGTAGAGGACCTGAACATGATGCTATGTGCCAAATATGAAAGCTGAGAACCCTGTAGATACAGAGGAGAAGATTTTCAAAGTTTTACTATATATTTCAATAGAAAACAAGGCACCCCTGGGGCGGGGCCAATTTTGAACCCAGGGGCAAAATTTATATAACTTTTGTAGAGGACCTAAAGATGATGCTATGTACCAAAGATGAAAGCTGAGAACCCTGTAAATTCAGAGGAGAAGATTTTTAAAGGTTCAAATTGTTGACGCCGGACGACGCACGACACACGACGACGGACGACGGACATCAAGTGATCACAAAAGCTCACCCTGAGCACAAAAGTGCTCTGGTGAGCTAACAAAACTGGACACCTGTTTTGTGGGGTGTTATTTGACCCTTTGTGGATCCAAACTCTGTGTCATACCTGTTGGTCTTAATTCTGTTCAAAAGGGCCAGGAAGCAGTCGATCTTTAATAAACTTTTGGACCTTTAAAACCCTTTCCTTCATATAAATATGATTTGATGCATTTGCAAACAGAACAGACCCGTATCAGATGGTTTCTATAGGAGCTGTCTGACCAGGTTGTGCTCTGCCGGCTAATAGAATACTCTTTTCTCCATAAAAACGCCTTTCTATGCCTCTGTAATAGTCACTTTATTAAACCATTGTGATAAATAGAGCATTTGCTCCATAGGAGTAAATGCTCTATTTATCACAATGGTTTCAAATCTACACAATTCTGATATTTTCCTTTTCTCTAATTAACCCTTTCCCTCATATAAACGTGTTTTCATGCATTTGCAAACAAAGTAGACCCAGATTTACCTCTTTGAATAAGAGACAAAATTTCTAACAGATGACAACCCTAACACTGCTTAGCATGACTTGACTGAAATTAGCACACAGTTTGGATTCTGATCTGACGCATACCGGTATGTAACTTTGTATGTAGTTTGTATATGAGTAAATTTACTCCTATGGAGCAAATGCTCTATTTATTACAATGGTTTCAAATCTACACAATTATGAAATTTTCCTTTTCTCTAATTAATGCTCCTTATCAGAAGATTTATTCAAAAAGGTAGGATCTGAAAAAAGCCTTTGTTCTACGCCTCTGTAACAGTCACATTATGAAACCATTGTGATAAACAGAGCATTTGCTCCATAGGAGTAAATGCTCTATTTATCACAATGGTTTCAAATCTACACAATTCTGAAATTTTCCTTGTCTCTAATTAATTCTCCTTATCAGTAGATTGATTCAAAGAGGTAGGCTCTGAAAAAATCCTTTGTGATAAATAGAGCATTTGTTCCATAGGAGTAAATGCACTATTTATCACAATGGTTTCAAATCTACACAATTCTGAAATTTTCCTTTTCTCTAATTAACCCTTTCCCTCATATAAACATGTTTTCACGGATTTGCAAACAGAGTAGACCCAGATTTACCTCTTTGAATAAGCAGACAACATTTCTAACAGATGACAACCCTATCACTGCTCAGCATGACTTGACCGAAATCAGCACACAGTATGGATTCTGATCTGACACATACTGGTATGTAACTTTACATGTGGTTTGTATATGAGTTAATTTACTCCTATAGTGCAAATGCTCTATTTATCACAATGGTTTGAAATCTACACAATTCTGAAATTGTCCTTTTCTCTAATTAATGCTCCTTATCAGTATATTTATTCAAAGAGGTAGGATCTGAAAAAAGCCTTTGTGATAAATAGAGCATTTGCTAACCATTGTGATAAATAGAGCAAAAGCTCCATAGGAGTAAATGTTCTATTTATTACAATGGTTTCAAATCTACACAATTCTGAAATTTTCCTTTTCTATAATTAATGCTCCTTATCAGTATATTTATTCAAAGAGGTAGGATCTGAAAAAAGCCTTTGTGATAAATAGAGCATTTGCTAACCATTGTGATAAATAGAGCAAAAGCTCCATAGGAGTAAATGTTCTATTTATTACAATGGTTTCAAATCTACACAATTCTGAAATTTTCCTTTTCTATAATTAATGCTCCTTATCAGTAGATTTATTCAAAGAGGTAGGATCTGAAAAAAGCCTTTGTGATACATATAGAGCATTTGCTCCATAGGAGTAAATGCTCTATTTATCACAATGGTTTCAAATCTACACAATTCTGAAATTTGCCTTTTTTCTAATTAATGCTCCTTATCAGTAGATTTATTCAAAGAGGTAGGATATGAAAAAAGCCTTTGTGATATATATAGAGCATTTGCTCCATAGGAGTAAATGCTCTATTTATCACAATGGTTTCAAATCTACACAATTCTGAAATTTTCCTTTTCTCTAATTAATGCTCCTTATCAGTAGATTTATTCAAAGAGGTATAATAGTCACTTTATGAAACCATTGTGATAAATAGAGCATTGGCTCCATAGGATTAAATGCTCTATTTATCACACTGATTTCAAATCTACACAATTCTGAAATTTTCCAAGAGGCAGGATCTGAAAATAGCCTATGAGGGAATGGGTTAAAAACACTGTGAACAAACAGACACTAATTCTGAAGCAGACAACTTCATAGAGGTTTGACCAGGAACTTGCCCTCTCAAGTGATTGCGTAACACAGATGGAGTGCTAGCTCAGAGGAACCTTTATAGTGTAAAAATCTATTTTAAAGTATAACCAACAGGGCAGGGCCAATTTTAACCTCAGAACTATGATATTAACCAATGTCAATAAGGTATACTAAGTAAATCTATACACCAAATATCTAAGCTCTGTGACATGTAGTTTTTGACAAGAAGATTTTTTAAGTTATCCCCATGCCTAACCTAAGTGAGCCCAGCATTCTGCTACTTGTACAGAAAACAACAGTCAGTTAGAGAAAACTGGCCACCCCTGGGACCATGGCGGGCCAATTTTGACTCCAGGGACATAATTTATATAACTTTTGTAGAGGACCTATAGGTGATGCTATGTGCCAAAGATGAAAGCTAAGAACCCTGTAGATTCAGAGGAGAAGACTTTTAAAGGTTCAAATTGTTGACGATGCACGACTCACTACAAACGCCGACAGACGACAGACATCAGGCGATCACAAAAGCTCACCCTGAGCACTTTGTGCTCTGGTGAGCTAAAAATTGAAGTGAATATCTTATTAAACAAGAGGGCCAGAATGGCCCTGAAGCGCTCACCAGACAATCAGAGGAGAAGATTTTCAAAGTTTTCACTATATGCTTTTATAGAAAACTAGCCGGCCCTGGGGCGGGCCAATTTTGACCCCAGGGACATAATTTATATAACTTTTGTACAGGACTTGAACATGATGCTATGAGCCAAATATGAAAGTTGAGAACCTTTCAGTTTCAGAGGAGAAGATTTTCAAAGATTTCAGTATATGTTTCTATTGAAAACTTCCCACCCCTGGGGCGGAGCCAATTTGAACCCCAGGGCCATAATTTATATAACTTTTGTAGAGGACCTGAACATGATGTTCTGTGCCAAATATGACAGCTAAGAGCCTTCCAGCTTAAGAGGAGAAGGTTTTCAAAGATTTCACTATTTGTTTCTATTGAAAACTGCCCAACCCCTGGGGCGGGCCAATTTTGACCCCAGGGCCATAATTTATATAACTTTTGTAGAGGACCTAAACAAGATGCTATGTGCCAAATATGAAAGCTGAGAGCCTTCCAGTTTTAGAGAAGAAGATTTTCAAAGTTTTCTCTATATGTTTCTACTGAAAACTACCCACCCCTGGGGCAGGGCCAATTTTGACCCCACGGCCATAATTTATATAACTTTTGTAGAGGACCTGAACATGATGCTCTGTGCCAAATATGAAAGCCAAGCGCCTTCCAGTTTCAGAGGAGAAGATTTTCAAAAGATTTCACTATATGTTTCTATTGAAAACTTCCCACCCCTGGGGTGGGGCCAATTTGAACCCTAGGGCCATAATTTATATAACTTTTGTAGAGGACCTAAACATGATGCTATGTGCCAAAAATGCAAGCTGAGAGCCTTCCTGTTTCAGAGGAGAAGATTTTCAAAGATTTCACTATTTGTTTCCATTGAAAACAGCCCACCCCTGGGGTCGGGCAAATTTTGACCCCAGGGCCATAATTTATATAGCTTTTGTAGAGGACCTGAACATGATGCTGTGTGCCAAATATGAAAGATGAGAGCCTTTCAGTTTCAGAGGAGAAGATTTTCATAGATTTCACTATTTGTTTCTATTCTGAAAACTACCCACCCCTGGGGTGGGGCCAATTTTGACCCCAGGGTCGAAATAAATATAACGTTTGTAGAGGACCTGAACATGATGCTCTGTGCCAAATAAGAAAGCTGAGCGCCTTCTAGTTTCAGAGGAGAAGATTTTCAAAGATTTCACTATATGTTTCTATTGAAAAATGCCCACCCCTGGGGCGGGGCCAATTTTGACCCAAGGGGCATAATTTATATAAGTTTTGTAGAGGACCTGAACATTATGCTCTGTGCCAAATATGCAAGCTGAGAGCCTTCCAGTTTCAGAGAAGAAGATTTTCAAATATTTCACTATTTGTTTCCATTGAAAACTGGCCACCCCTGGGGCGGGGCCAATTTTGACCAAAGGGCCATAATTTATGGAACTTTTGTAGAGGACCTGATCATGATGCTCTGTGCCAAATATGAAAGATGAGAGCCTTCCAGTTTCAGAGGAGAAGATTTTCAAAGATTTCACTATTTGTTTCTATTCTGAAAACTACCCACCCCTGGGGCGGGGCCAATTTTGACCCCAGGGTCAAAATTAATATAACTTTTGTAGAGGACCTGAACATGATGCTCTGTGCCAAATATGAAAGCTGAGCGCCTTCTAGTCTCAGAGGAGAAGATTTTCAAAGATTTCACTATTTGTTTCTATTGAAAAATGCCCACCCCTGGGGCGGGGCCAATTTTGACCCCAGGGGCATAATTTATATAACTTTTGTAGAGGACCTGAACATGATGATCTGTGCCAAATATGCAAGCTGAGAGCTTTCCAGTTTCAGAGGAGAAGATTTTCAAAGATTTCACTATTTGTTTCCATTGAAAACTGCCCACCCCTGGGGCGGGGCCAATTTTGACCCCAGGGCCATAATTTATATAACTTTTGTAGAGGACCTGATCATGATGCTCTGTGCCAAATATGAAAGATGAGAGCCTTTCAGTTTCAGAGGAGAAGATTTTCAAAGATTTCACTATTTGTTTCTATTGAAAACTTCCCACCCCTGGGGCGGGGCCAATTTTGACCCCAGGGTCATAATTTATATAACTTTTGTAGAGGACCTGAACATGATGCTCTGTGCCAAATATGAAAGCTGAGAACCTTCTGGTTTCAGAGGAGAAGATTTTCAAAGTTTTACTATATGTTTCTATTGAAAACTTTCAACCCCTGGGGCGGGGCCAATTTTGACCCCAGGGGCATTATTTATAAAACTTTTGTAGAGGACCTATAGGTGATGCTATGTACCAAAGATGAAAGCTGAGAAGCCTGTAGATTCAGAGGAGAAGATTTTTAAAGTTCAAATTGTTGACGCGGGATGACGGACGACGCACGACGACGGACATCAGGCGATCACAAAAGCTCACCCTGAGCACTTTGTGCTCTGGTAAGCTAATAAAAAAGTTAGCTCATCCACATATTTGCAGATTTTTGTAATGTGCAACGGCCATAACTCTGTAAAGACAAACTGAATGAACCTCAAAATAAACTCAGCTTCAGATTTTGTTCCTTAAAACATTTGTATTAAGTTTCATTTATATCATTTTAATAGTTTTCCCAGAAAACAACAGACAAACTAAAAGTTGACCGACAAACAAAGCAACAAACACACAAAGTTCAAGGACCATAACTTTAGAATAAAATGACTTATCAAAAACCCCGCAATATATGTGAAAATTCATATTTAGGTTTAACAATTAAAAAAATTGAAGTAAATATCATTTCAAATGAAAAAGTTATAGCCATCCTCATATTTGCATAGATTTGCATTATTTATTTTGAGTGCAAGGGCCATAACTCCGAAACGACAAATCAAATGAACCTCAGAATTGACTTAGCTTCAGGTCTTGATGCATTAAACATGTGTGAAGTTTCATTAATATCTGTCAAACAGTTTTATCTATAAACAATGGAACAATTTCTTCTGGAATTTATGACAAAAGGGATGACTTTAATTTTAAAATAGTTAACTATCCTCATTTGGATGGGGATGTTCCCCGAGCTACATGTTACGGTGTATACATTTCTCAGCTTATTCGTTTTGCTAGAGCTTGTTCCTCTGTTGATGATTTTAACAATCGTAACCTTATTATCACTGAAAAACTACTAAAACAGGGCTACAGATATGACAAACTTCGTAAAACATTTTCAAAATTTTACCACCGTAATGTTCTACTCATCAGCATATACCATTGTAATTTACATACTTTTCTAAAGTTAGGTATTTCACATCCGGAGTTTTACGGTGATGTCATTCACAAACTTCGAAAAATTATTGGACACACATATTTTGATACTTTGTTTGACAAACGTATAAAACAATTCATTAACAAGAGGGCCAGAATGGCCCTGACATCGCTCACCAGACAATCAGGAGAGAAGATTTTCAAAGATTTCACTATATGTTTCTATAGTAAACTAGCCGGCCCTGGGGTGGGGCAAATTTTAATTCAGAAAGAATAAATTAATCTATACTTATCTTCAAAATTTCAGATATTTTCATTACATCTTCATGAGTTCATATTATTATTCATATCTTATCTTAAGATTGATGTACTTTTAACCCTTCCCCGGTTCTATGTTTATTCAAAATTTCAATACCTAGTGAATATTCATGGACAAAATAGTTGTAATGAAATATGGAAAGTGGGACAGTATAGCCATTTTAGAAAGTAAAGAAACATATTTCAAATTCCATTGACAAACAGATCAGACCCTGATCAGACAGCTGCTATAGGAGCCGTCTGATTTGGTCTGTTCTGTTTGCAAATGCATGAAAAGTCATTTATATGAGGGAAAGGCTTAAGTAAACATATTATAAGTGCATGTATATTGTACACAAAATAAAAATAATTTAATGCAATTTGCACTATATTATATCATAAGCAAATACAGCAGATTGATCAGATGGCTACTACATGAGCCATCTGATCTGGGTCTACTCTGTTTGCAAAGGTGTAGAAATGCATATTCATGGGATAAAGGGTTAATTGTTCTATTTACAGGTCAGATCTAATTTGCAACTGCCATTATCCAGAAGGGAGGCAATCCAGTTGTAATCAAAAAGTGTGAAAGGGAGATGTATGCTTAAAATAGCCAGCTAAAAATAGACACTGCTCTCCAAGATGCAATAGAACACTTGAATTTGTATTAAGCTGAACGTCACAGCAGATACAGTTATGGGATATATATTGATAGCTGGCAGCTTAATGCAGGGCATAGATATGGAAAAAAGCTTTAAGAGCTTTCTGCATTTTGAGTATTATCCACAAAGTTTTCTCAATCTAAATTGAGTGTGTGTAATTTGTCTAAACACAATTTCTACTCTACGGATCAGGCTAAGGGTGATTACCAATACACTCTGGCCAGAGAGTCCTATCAGATTAGGAAAACTTTAACCTGTAGAACCTTTAGACTGTAGGTGTGAAAAAAAATATATACACAGGGCAGGGCCAATTTTAACCTCAGAACTATGATATTAACAAAACTCATAAAGGCATGCTAAGTAAATCTATACAACAAATATCTAAGCTCTGGGACATGTAGTTTTGACAAGAAGAGTTTCAAAGTTTTTCCTATGCATATATAGTGATCCCATGGGCTGTTTATGCAGTCAGCTAAAAAAAACTGTCAATCCCTGGGGTGGGGCCAATTTTGACCCTAGGGGCATAATTTATATAACTTTTGTAGAAGACCTGAAGTTGAAGCTATGTGCCAAATATGAAAGCTGAGAACCTTCTAGTTTGAGAGGAGAAGAATTTCAAAGTTTTCACTATAAGTTCCTATTGAAAACTGAAAACCCCTGGGGCAGGGCCAATTTTGACCCAAGGGGCATAATTTATATAACTTTTGTAGAGGACCTACAGATGATGCTATGTACCAAAGATGAAAGCTGAGAACCCTATAGATTCAGAGGAGAAGATTTTTAAAGGTTGAAATTGTTGACGCCCGACGACGGACGATGACGGACATCAGGTGATCACAAAAGCTCACCCTGAGCACAAAAGTGCTCTGGTGAGCTAAAAAGGGATATGACCCCTCTATATTGCAGCACACTACATGCTTGGTGGTCGACCCCTTTACAGTTGGTCATTATGCTTTCCTCTTTGCTTGTGCGACGGAGGAAAAGGCTTAATACTCTATGAAGATTCCCTCTTAAACCCGTTTACGGAGGGAGGAAATTAGATATTTGTATTTTGCCAGTTCTGTCTTACCCCAAATGACTTCTCCACAGCTGCTCTGACCTGAATAGTCATCGAGTACATGTCTACGATGTCAAGTTTATTCTTTTTCAAACAAAACAGTTGTGCATGCTTAATATCCGCTAGTAATTGTATCTTCTTGCGATTTATCTTTTATTAAATGTCGGTGTAGAAGTGTTTCATATAGTTTTCCCGTACTTTTAAATTATGACGTCATTTAAATGATGACGTCGCTTGTTTACCTCTAACGTTTATTTTCAAATCATTTTCATTTTTGCAGACATCGTTATGCATGTTGTGGAGTTGTCTGGAGGGGGAATTTTATTTACATTTTGACTTTGGTGAAAGTGGGATAAGGACGAGGTTGGGTACCCGTAAACCAGGTTTAAGTCCCCCAGTAGCTTATTTTGGTTGCTGGCCGTTCCAAGGCGGTACTCCTGCTTTCAGCCTACGGTCAATTTTGTTGTTTAATATGCTTAATGTTTAATGTTTTTTGTCTTTACCGTTTCTTGTTTGATGGTGTTTGGTGCGGTGTCATTTCGTGTGTGGCTCTCCCTATTTGACTATTTTTCCATATTCCCAGAAAACAGCGGACAAACTATATGCATATATTTGTATTATTGTTAAGTAAAAGGGCCATAACTCTGAAACGACAAATCAAATGAATCTCAGAATCGACTCAGCTTCAGATCTTGATGAATTAAACATTTGTGTGAAGTTTCATTAATATCTCTCAAATAGTCTTCCCAGAAAATAGGTCTGGGAAGAAAATAGGGGACAAACTATTTGCATGTATTTGCTTTATTTTTTAAGGACAAGGGCCATAACTCTGAAACGAAAAAATCAAATGATCCTCAGAATCAACTCAGCTTCAGATCTTGATGCATTAAACATTTGTGTGAAGTTTCATTAATATCTCTCAAATAGTTTTCCCAGAAAACAGTGGACAAACTATATGCATATATTTGTGTTATTTTTAAGTAAAAGGGCCATAACTCTGAAACGACAAATCAAATGAACCTCAGAATCAACTCAGCTTCAGATCTTGATGCATTAAACAATTTTGTGAAGTTTCATTAATATCTCTTAAATAGTTTTCCCAGCAAACAGCGGACAAAAATATTTGCATGTATTTGCATTATTTTTTAAGGACAAGGGCCATAACTCTGAAACAAAAAATCAAATGAACCTCAGAATCAACTCAGCTTCAGATCTTGATGCATTAAACATTTGTGTGAAGTTTCATTAATATCTCTTAAATAGTTTTCCCAGAAAATAGCGGACAAACTATTTGCATGTATTTGCATTATTTTTTAAGTACAAGGGCCATAACTCTGAAACGACGAATCAAATGAACCTCAGAATCGACTCAGCTTCAGATCTTGATGCATTAAACATTTGTGTGAAGTTTCATTAATATCTCTCAAATAGTTTTCCCAGAAAACAGCGGATAAACTATTTGCATTATTTTTTAAGGACAAGGGCCATAACTCTGAAATGAAAAATCAAATGAACCTCAGAATCAACTCAGCTTCAGATCTTGATGCATTAAACATTTGTGTGAAGTTTCATTAATACCTGTCAAATAGTTTTCTCAGAAAACTGCGGACAAGCAAAATGTTGACGGACGAACGAACGAACAAATGAACGAACAAACGAACGGACGGATGGACAAGCTTTTAAAAGGTTGATCTTGTGTAGACTAGTAGAAATTATTTTAAAAGCATTAAATGCATAAAAAGGAAATAAATACATGAACATTTTGCAACAAAACTAGTTCAGAATTGAAGAGAACTATTTTTTCTTGCCCATGTTCACAAGAAATAGTGAACTCTTTGCCGTAAAAAGAAAAGCGTCCGATCGTTATATTGCATTCTTCGAAAGCAATAAAAACTGTGCAAGATGACATAATTTCTTTCATCATATAACAGTGTGAGAGTCCCAGTTGCTATGGCACTTTTTAATGGTTTTTGTTGCTGTTAAAAACACATCACAGTATCAAACACCCTAATTGGACACCAAATTAATACAAGCTTCATCTGGATCCATACTGTTTGCAAACTTAACACACCACAGCCATAGGCAGTGAAAGACAAACTATTCTGCTTACAATGGTCTACGTAAAAGTAAATTATCAAGAAATACTACCTTATAATGACCAATGTATTCCAATCTGTTACACAAAAGAGACTAGGTCTTCACTGTTTTCAAGGCACATTTATTAACTTTTTTTCAAAGCATTTCTTTTTTGTCTTCACCCTGCCAACATTGTTCATTCAAATTTCAAAACTTTTTAGTGACTTGATCTTGTTCTCAATTTGTCACAAATAAGCATCATGCCTGCAAAATCATATTAGAATCTGACCAGTAGTTTCAGAGAAGATTTTGGAAATTTTCACTATACTAGTAACCGTAAAAGGAAAATTAGCACATTGTTTAGACAGCATTAAGAATGTCACCTCTACAACAATATCATCAACTTTACACTGAAATCTACCAAGTGGTTTCAGGAGAATTTCCACTATTGCCATATAAGGAAAATTAGCCCCGCTTCTGGCAATTTTGTTTGAAAATTTTGTAAGAGGATCACCTAAGGATCATTTTTGCCATATAATATTGAAATGTTCACAGTAGTTTCAGAGCAGATGATTTTTTAGATTACACTATAACAACATAATTAGCCCCACCCTGCAGTCATATTTTTTTAACAAAGCAAAATGGTTTGAAGTTGCCAAAGGATAATTCCTGCAAAAATTATATAAAGATCTGCACTGACAGTGCTTTCAGGAGAAGATTTTTTGAACTTCCACTTTATCCATATTAGCAAAGTTAGCCCTATCAGGCCATTGGTTTAAAAATAATCAAAATAGATTGAACAAATTTGGTACAGGGTCACTTAAAAACAATTTCTGTCAAAATTACACTGAAACTGGCACTACGTTTCCGGGCGAGAAAATTGTCAGTTTCCTGTTGGTTGCCATGGTAAGTTCTAAATGGATTTCGATTTTTTGAACAAAATGAAAGGATTTGACAAGAACCAATTCTGTGAACTTTTGGTCACAAGTGTTTTAGGAGATGCTGTTTAAGTAAATTGTTGACGATCACAGCACTATCACCAGAGCTCCAGATGTGTAAATTCAATATTTTCAAGAATAACTCCGTTATTTCTCAAACAAACCCTATACTGTGACCACAGTCTCGAAGAGAAGATTCTAAAGAGTGTTCACATTATAGGGTTTGGTGGAGAAATGACGATTTTAGTACTTGGATACGCACCCTTATCTGTAGCTCTGCTATCACAATAGTTCACCTTGAGCACTTCATTTTAGGTTACATTTTAAAAGACTACATTTTGAGCACTGATGTACACATACATTTTGCTGAAGATAATTTGTAAGTTGAAAGTCACTGACATTAAGTTCCATCTACCAGTTCTCATACAATGATTGTATTTCATTTGTATTTGTATATTATTATTTCATTTTTTTTAATCCAATGGACTTTGAACAGGAGAGTAATTTGGGCCAGTTGGCAAAATAGCTTTGATCCTGATACATGTCATCGGATTGGTATTGCAGTCCAATCAAGTTCAATGGTAAAATGGTTGATGCCATAGCTGATGCCTTACCTCCACCATGACTTGGGTGAAGTTCATCTCCATGTTGCCTTGTAGGATGCAGTTTCGGATGGTTCCCACATACATCATATTTCCAGGGCCACGAGTGATCATCCTGACTGAGCCATACTGTTCCTGGATCTGCAGGCAATAAACAGCTATAAACATTCATCTCATATGCAAACAGAGCAGATCTTGACCAGATGGCTTCTACACGAGCCATTTGCTCTGGATCTACTGTTTACAAAGGTACAAGGTCACATAAGTCTGTTCATCTCTATGAGGTAATGTGTTAACGTCACATCTCTGTGAGGTAATGGGTTATGGTCACATAAGTCTGTTCATCTCTGTGAGGTAATGGGTTAAGGTCACATCTCTGAGAGGTATTGGGTTAAGGTCACATAAGTCCGTTCATATCTGTGAGATAATGGGTTAAGGTCACATCTCCGTGAGGTAAAGGGTTAAGGTGACATCTCTGTGAGGTAATGGGTTAAGGTCACATCTCCGTGAGGTAAAGGGTTAAGGTCACATCTCTGTGAGGTAAAGGGTTAAGGTCACATCTCCGTGAGGTAATGGGTTAAGGTCACATCTCTGTGAGGTAAAGGGTTAAGGTCACATCTCTGTGAGGTAAAGGGTTAAGGTCACATCTCCGTGAGGTAATGGGTTAAGGTCACATCTCTGTGAGGTAAAGGGTTAAGGTCACATCTCCGTGAGGTAATGGGTTAAGGTGACATATCTGTGAGGTAATGGGTTAAGGTCACATCTCTGTGAGGTAATGGGTTAAGGTCACATCTCCGTGAGGTAATGGGTTAAGGTCACATCTCCGTGAGGTAATGGGTTAAGGTCACATCTCTGTGATGTAATGGGTTAAGGTCACATCTCTGTGAGGTAAAGGGTTAAGGTGACATCTCTGTGAGGTAATGGGTTAAGGTCACATTTGTGAGGTAATGGGTTAAGGTCACATAAGTTTGCTCATCTAAGTGAGGTAATGGGTTAAGGTCACATCTCTGTGAGATAATGGGTAAAGGTCACATCAGTCTATTCATTTCATGGTCATCAGGATCCTATCTACATGTATTTGACACTGTGTCTACAGATTTTTCAAATAAAGTCCAAATTGCAACAGATAATTGGTTAACAGTAACTAGGCATCTCATATATTGTATCAAAATTTATCATTAAGAAAATGACTTTTATGAACAAGAAAGCCAGAATGGACCTGATATCACTCACCAGACAATCAGAGGAGAAGATTTTCAGTTTTCACTATAGGTTTCTATAGAAAACTAGCCGGCCCTGGGGGTGGGGCCAATTTTAATTCAGAAAGAACTAGAACTATCACTGAAGGTGATTCAATACCCCCAAAAACGTGACTGCCACATGAAAAAGCTTTGCACAATTCGAAGGGTTGCAACTCCGTAAGGAAAAAGATAAACTGGAAAAATATAATGCATGTCCTCTTTATGATAAAGCATCATGTCAAGTTTCATTGGATTCCATTCAGGGGTTACTGAGAAACTGATAAAAGTATTAATAACAACACGTTTTTGTGAAACACTATGTACCTGATTGTGACCAATATAATATAAATTTGACCCGTAATGTGACATGTGACATTTAACTGTTATATGACTTTGATTTTAATAAGTCCCCCCCCCTCACCCCAAAATAAACAAGAGGGCCAGAATGGCCCTGAAGCGCTCACCAGACAGTCAGAGGAGAAGATTTTCAAAGTTTTCACTATATGTTTCTATAGAAAACTAGCCTGCCCTGGGGCGGGGCTCATTTTAACCCCTGGGGCAAAATTTATACAAATTTTGTAGAGGGCCTGAACATGATCCTATGTGCAAAATATGAAAGCTAAGAACCCTGTAGATTCAGAGGAGAAGATTTTCTAAGTTTTCACTATATGTTTCTATTGAAACCTGCCAACCCCTGGGGCTGGGCCAATTTTGACCCAAGGGTCATAATTTATACAAATTTTGTAGAGGACTTGAACATGATGCTATGTGCCAAATATGAAAGCTGAGAACCTTTCAGTTTCAGAGAAGAATATATTCAAAGTTTTACTATATATTTCTATAGAAAACAATGTACCCCTGGGGCGGGGCCATTTTTGACCGCAGGGGCATAATTTATATAACTTTTGTAGAGGACATGAACATGATGGTATGTGCTAATTATGAAAGCTGAGAACCTTCTAGTTTCAGAGGAGAAGATTTTCTCAGATTTCACTAAATGTTTCTATTGAAAACTAACCACCCCTGGGGCGGGGCTAATTTTGACCCCTGGGGCATAATTTATATAACATTTGTAGAGGACCTGAACATGATGCTATGTGCCAAATATGAAACCTGAGAACCCTGTATATTCAGAGGAGAAGATTTTCGAAGTTGTCACTATGTTTCTATTGAAATCTGGCTACCCCTGGGGCGGGGCCAATTTTGACCCCAGGGCCATAATTTATAAAATTTTGTAGAGGATCTGTACATGATGCTATGTGCCAACTATGAAAGCAGTGCCAACTATGAAAGCAGAGAACCTTCCAGTTTCAGAGAAGAAGATTTTCAAAGGTTCACTATATGTTTCTATTGAAAACTGACCACCCCTGGGGCGGGGCCAATTTTGACCCCAGGGGCATAATTTATATAACTTTTGTAGAGGACCTGAACATGATGCTATGTGCCAAATATGAAAGCTGAAAGCCTTCCAGTTTCAGACAAGAAGATTTTCAAAGATTTCTCTATTTGTTTCTATTGAAAACATGGCACCCCTGGGGCGGGGCCAATTTTGACCCAAGGGCCATAATTTATACAACTCTTGTAGAGGACCTGTACATGATGCTATGTGCCAAATATGAAAGCTAAGAGCCTTCCAGTTTCAGAGAAGAAGATTTTCAAAGATTTCACTATTTGTTTCTATTGAAGACTGCCCACCCCTGGGGCGGGGCCAATTTTGACCCCGGGCCATAATTTATATAACTTTTGTAGAGCACCTGAACATGATGCTCTGTGCCAAATATGAAAGCTGAGAGCCTTCCAGTTTCAGACAAGAACATTTTCAAAGATTTCACTATTTGTTTCTTTTGAAAACATGGCACCTCTGGGGCGGGGCCAATTTTGACCCCAGGGCCATAATTTATATAACTTTTGTAGAGGACCTGTACATGATGCTATGTGCCAAATATGAAAGCTGAGAGCCTTCCAGTTTCAGAGAAGAAGATTTTCAAAGATTTCACTATTTGTTTCTATTGAAAACTGCCCACCCCTGAGGCAGGGCCAATTTTGACCCCAGGGTCATAATTTATATAACTTTTGTAGAGGACCTGAACATGATGCTATGTGCCAAATATGAAAGCTGAGAACCTTCTGGTTTCAGAGGAGAAGATTTTCAAAGTTTTACTATATGTTTCTATTGAAAACAAGGCACCCCTGGGGCGGGGCCAATTTTGACCCCAGGGCCATAATTTATATAACTTTTGTAGAGGACCTAAAGATGATACTATGTGCCAAAGATAAAACCTGAGAACCCTGTAGATTCAGAGGAGAAGATTTTTAAAGGTTCAAATTGTTGACGACCGACGACGGACGACGGACATCAGGCAATCACAAAGCTCACCCTGAGCACTTTGTGCTCTGGTGAGCTAAACAAGAGGGCCAGAATGGCCCTGAAGCGCTCACCAGACAACCAGAGGAGAAGATTTTCAAAGTTTTCACTATATGTTTCTATAGAAAACTAGCCGGCCCTGGGGTGGGCCAATTTTGACCCCAGGGGAATAATTTAGAAAAACTTATTGGGGACCTGAACATGATGCTATGAGCCAAATATGAAAGCTGAGATTAACCTTCCAGTTTCAGAGAATAAGATTTTCAAAGTTTTCTCAATATGTTTCTATTGAAAACTGCCCACCCCTGTGGCGGGGCCAATATTGACCCCAGGGCCATAATTTATATAACTTTTGTAGAGGACCTGAACATGATGCTATGTGCCAAATATGAAAGCGGAGAGCCTTCCCGTTTAATAGAGAAGAAGATTTTCAAAGATTTCACTATTTGTTTCTATTGAAAACTGTCCACCCCTGGGGCGGGGCCAATTTTGACCCCGGGGCATTAATTTATATAACTTTTGTAGAGGACCTGAACATGATGCTAAGTGCCAAATATGAAAGCTGGAACCTTCCAGTTTCAGAGGAAAAGATTTTCAAAGATTTCACTATTTGTTTCTATTGAAAACTGCCCATCCCTGGGGCAGGGCCAATTTTGACCAAGGGGCCATAAATTATATAACTTTTGTAGAGGACCTGAACATGATGCTATGTGCCAAATATGAAAGCTGAGAGCCTTCCAGTTTCAGAGAAAAAGATTTTCAAATATTTCACTATTAGTTTCTATTGAAAACTGCCCATCCTTGGGGCAGGGCCAATTTTGACCCCGGGGCCATAATTTATACAACTTTTGTAGAGGACCGGAATATGATGCTATGTGCCAAATTTGAAAGCTGAAAACCTTTCAGTTTCAGAGGAGAAGATTTTCAAAGATTTCACTATTTGTTTTTATTGAAAACTGCCCATTCCTGGGGCGGGGCCAATTTTGACCCAGGGGCCATAATTTATATAACTTTTGTAGAGGACCTGAACATGATGCTATGTGCTAAATATGAAAGCTTAGAGCCTTCCAGTTTCAGAGAAGAAGATTTTCAAAGATTTCACTATTTGTTTCTATTGAAAACTGCCCTACCCTGGGGCGGGGCCAATTTTGACCCCAGGGACACAATTTATATAACTTTTGTAGAGGACCTGAACATGATGCTGAAAGAATGTAGTGAAAGAATGGGTAGAGCACAGACCACTCGAACTTCTTTGGATGCTAGAGGCGAATTCTCCCACCTCTAGTGACCTATGCAAACAGTTTGGATCCAGATCAGGCCCCACATAATGTGGGGCCTGATCTGATATCGAAACTGTTTGTAAATGAGACTGAACTTCTGAAAAACTTAGAAAGAAAGAATGGCCCTGACATCGCTCACCAGACAATCAGGAGAGAAGATTTTGAAAGATTTCACTATATGTTTCTATAGTAAACTAGCCGGCCCTGGGGTGGGGCAAATTTTAATTCAGAAAGAATAAATTAATCACCTTCAGTGATAGTTCTAGTTCTTTCTGAATTAATATTTTCATTACATCTTCATGAGTTCATATTATTATTCATATCTTATCTTAAGATTGATGTACTTTTAACCCTTCCCCTGTTCTATGTTTATTCAAAATTTCAATACCTAGTGAATATTCATGGACAAAATAGTTGTAATGAAATATGGAAAGTGGGACAGTATAGCCATTTTAGAAAGTAAAGAAACATATTTCAAATTCCATTGACAAACAGATCAGACCCTGATCAGACAGCTGCTATAGGAGCCGTCTGATTTGGTCTGTTCTGTTTGCAAATGCATGAAAAGTCATTTATATGAGGGAAAGGCTTAAGTAAACATATTATAAGTGCATGTATATTGTACACAAAATAAAAACAATTTAATGCAATTTGCACTATATTATATCATAAGCAAATACAGCAGATTGATCAGATGGCTACTACATGAGCCATCTGATCTGGGTCTACTCTGTTTGCAAAGGTGTAGAAATGCATATTTATGGAGTAAAGGGTTAATTGTTCTATTTACAGGTCAGATCTAATTTGCAACTGCCATTATCCAGAAGGGAGGCAATCCAGTTGTAATCAAAAAGTGTGAAAGGGAGATGTATGCTTAAAATAGCCAGCTAAAAATAGACACTGCTCTCCAAGATGCAATAGAACACTTGAATTTGTATTAAGCTGAACTTCACAGCAGATACAGTTATGGGATATATATTGATAGCTGGCAGCTTAATGCAGGGCATAGATATGGAAAAAAGCTTTAAGAGCTTTCTGCATTTTGAGTATTATCCACAAAGTTTTCTCAATCTAAAATGAGTGTGTGTAATTTGTCTAAACACAATTTCTACTCTACTGATCAGGCTAAGGGTGATTTCCAATACACTCTGGCCAGCAAGTCCTATCAGAGCACTGGCTTATCTCTGAATATTAGGAAAACTTTAACCTGTAGAACCTTTAGACTGTAGATGTGAAAAAGTATATATACACAGGGCAGGGCCAATTTTAACCTCAGAACTATGATATTAACAAAACTCATAAAGGTATGCTAAGTTAATCTATACAACAAATATCTAAGCTCTGGGACATGTAGTTTTGACAAGAAGAGTTTCAAAGTTTTTCCTATGCATATATAGTGATCCCATGGGCTGTTTATGCAGTCAGCTACAAAAAACTGTCAATCCCTGGGGTGGGGCCAATTTTGACCCTAGGGACATAATTTATATAACTTTTGTAGAAGACCTGAAGTTGAAGCTATGTGCCAAATATGAAAGCTGAGAACCCTCTAGTTTGAGAGAAGAAGAATTTCAAAGTTTTCACTATATGTTTCTATTGAAAACTGAAAACCCCTGGGGCAGGGCCAATTTTGACCCCAGGGGCATAATTTATATAACTTTTGTAGAGGACCTACATATGATGCTATGTACAAAAGATGAAAGCTGAGAACCCTGTAGATTCAGAGGAGAAGATTTTTAAAGGTTGAAATTGTTGACGCCCGACGACGGACGATCACAAAAGCTCAACCTGAGCACAAAAGTGCTCTGGTGAGCTAAAAAAGCTTTAAGAGTTTTCTGCATTTTCAGAATTATCCAGTTTTCTCAATCTAAAATGAGTGTGTGTTATTTGTCTGAACACAATTTCTACTCTACTGATCAGGCTAAGCACTCACACTGGCTGATCTCAGGCTGATATTAAAGAGAAACCTTTAGACTGTAGTTTCTGATGTGAAGAAGTCTATACACACAGGACAGGGCCAATTTTAACCCAGAACTATGATACTTATAAAACTCATAAAGGTATGCTTAGTAAATCTATACACCAAATATCTAAGCTCTGGGACATGTAGTTTCTGACAGGAAGATTTTTTAAAGTTTTCCTATGCATAACAAGTGATCCCATGGGCTGTTTAAGCAGTCAACTATAAACAAGAGGGCCAGAATGGCCCTGAAGCGCTCACCAGACAATCAGTGGAGAAGATTTTCAAAGTTTTCACTATATGTTTTTATAGAAAACTACCCGGCCCTGGGGCGGGCCAATTTTGACCCCAGGGACATAATTTATATAACTTTTGTAGAGGACTTGAACAAGATGCTATGAGCCAAATATTAAAGCTGAGAACCTTTCAGTTTCAGAGGAGAAGATTTTCAAAGTTTTCTCTATATGTTTCTACTGAAAACTACCCACCCCTGGGGCGGGGCCAATTTTGACCCCAGGGACATAATAAGTATAACTTTTGTAGAGGACCTGAACATGATGCTCTGTGCCAAATATGAAAGCTGAGCGCCTTGCAGTTTCAGAGGAGAAGATTTTCAAAGTTTTCACTATATGTTTCTATTGAAAACTTCCCACCACTGGGGCAGACCAATTTTGACCCCAGGGGCATAATTTATATAACTTTTGTAGAGGACATGAACATGATGCTCTGTGCCAAATATGCAAGCTGAGAGCCTTCCAGTTTCAGAGGAGAAGATTTTCAAAGATTTCACAATTTGTTTCCATTGAAAACAGCCCACCCCTGGGGCGGGGCCAATTTTGACCCCAGGGACATAATTTATAAAACATTTGTAGAGGACCTGAACATGATGCTCTGTGCCAAATATTAAAGATGAGAGCCTTTCAGTTTCAGAGGAGAAGATTTTCAAAGATTTCCCTATTTGTTTCTATTCTGAAAACTACCCACCCCTGGGGCGGGGCCAATTTTGACCCCAGGGCCAAAATTAATATAACGTTTGTAGAGGACCTGAACATGATGCTCTGTGCCAAATATGAAAGCTGAGCGCCTTCCAGTTTCAGAGGAGAAGATTTTCAAAGATTTCACTATTTGTTTCTATTGAAAACTGTCCACCCCTGGGGCGGGGCCAATTTTGACCCCGGGGCATTAATTTATATAACTTTTGTAGAGGACCTGAACATGATGCTAAGTGCCAAATATGAAAGCTGGAACCTTCCAGTTTCAGAGGAAAAGATTTTCAAAGATTTCACTATTTGTTTCTATTGAAAACTGCCCATCCCTGGGGCAGGGCCAATTTTGACCAAGGGGCCATAAATTATATAACTTTTGTAGAGGACCTGAACATGATGCTATGTGCCAAATATGAAAGCTGAGAGCCTTCCAGTTTCAGAGAAAAAGATTTTCAAATATTTCACTATTAGTTTCTATTGAAAACTGCCCATCCTTGGGGCAGGGCCAATTTTGACCCCGGGGCCATAATTTATACAACTTTTGTAGAGGACCGGAATATGATGCTATGTGCCAAATTTGAAAGCTGAAAACCTTTCAGTTTCAGAGGAGAAGATTTTCAAAGATTTCACTATTTGTTTTTATTGAAAACTGCCCATCCCTGGGGCGGGGCCAATTTTGACCCAGGGGCCATAATTTATATAACTTTTGTAGAGGACCTGAACATGATGCTATGTGCTAAATATGAAAGCTTAGAGCCTTCCAGTTTCAGAGAAGAAGATTTTCAAAGATTTCACTATTTGTTTCTATTGAAAACTGCCCTACCCTGGGGCGGGGCCAATTTTGACCCCAGGGACACAATTTATATAACTTTTGTAGAGGACCTGAACATGATGCTGAAAGAATGTAGTGAAAGAATGGGTAGAGCACAGACCACTCGAACTTCTTTGGATGCTAGAGGCGAATTCTCCCACCTCTAGTGACCTATGCAAACAGTTTGGATCCAGATCAGGCCCCACATAATGTGGGGCCTGATCTGATATCGAAACTGTTTGTAAATGAGACTGAACTTCTGAAAAACTTAGAAAGAAAGAATGGCCCTGACATCGCTCACCAGACAATCAGGAGAGAAGATTTTGAAAGATTTCACTATATGTTTCTATAGTAAACTAGCCGGCCCTGGGGTGGGGCAAATTTTAATTCAGAAAGAATAAATTAATCTATAGTTATCTTCAAAATTTCAGATATTTTCATTACATCTTCATGAGTTCATATTATTATTCATATCTTATCTTAAGATTGATGTACTTTTAACCCTTCCCCTGTTCTATGTTTATTCAAAATTTCAATACCTAGTGAATATTCATGGACAAAATAGTTGTAATGAAATATGGAAAGTGGGACAGTATAGCCATTTTAGAAAGTAAAGAAACATATTTCAAATTCCATTGACAAACAGATCAGACCCTGATCAGACAGCTGCTATAGGAGCCGTCTGATTTGGTCTGTTCTGTTTGCAAATGCATGAAAAGTCATTTATATGAGGGAAAGGCTTAAGTAAACATATTATAAGTGCATGTATATTGTACACAAAATAAAAACAATTTAATGCAATTTGCACTATATTATATCATAAGCAAATACAGCAGATTGATCAGATGGCTACTACATGAGCCATCTGATCTGGGTCTACTCTGTTTGCAAAGGTGTAGAAATGCATATTTATGGAGTAAAGGGTTAATTGTTCTATTTACAGGTCAGATCTAATTTGCAACTGCCATTATCCAGAAGGGAGGCAATCCAGTTGTAATCAAAAAGTGTGAAAGGGAGATGTATGCTTAAAATAGCCAGCTAAAAATAGACACTGCTCTCCAAGATGCAATAGAACACTTGAATTTGTATTAAGCTGAACGTCACAGCAGATACAGTTATGGGATATATATTGATAGCTGGCAGCTTAATGCAGGGCATAGATATGGAAAAAAGCTTTAAGAGCTTTCTGCATTTTGAGTATTATTCACAAAGTTTTCTCAATCTAAAATGAGTGTGTGTAATTTGTCTAAACACAATTTCTACTCTACTGATCAGGCTAAGGGTGATTTCCAATACACTCTGGCCAGCAAGTCCTATCAGAGCACTGGCTTATCTCTGAATATTAGGAAAACTTTAACCTGTAGAACCTTTAGACTGTAGATGTGAAAAAGTATATATACACAGGGCAGGGCCAATTTTAACCTCAGAACTATGATATTAACAAAACTCATAAAGGTATGCTAAGTTAATCTATACAACAAATATCTAAGCTCTGGGACATGTAGTTTTGACAAGAAGAGTTTCAAAGTTTTTCCTATGCATATATAGTGATCCCATGGGCTGTTTATGCAGTCAGCTACAAAAAACTGTCAATCCCTGGGGTGGGGCCAATTTTGACCCTAGGGACATAATTTATATAACTTTTGTAGAAGACCTGAAGTTGAAGCTATGTGCCAAATATGAAAGCTGAGAACCCTCTAGTTTGAGAGAAGAAGAATTTCAAAGTTTTCACTATATGTTTCTATTGAAAACTGAAAACCCCTGGGGCAGGGCCAATTTTGACCCCAGGGGCATAATTTATATAACTTTTGTAGAGGACCTACATATGATGCTATGTACAAAAGATGAAAGCTGAGAACCCTGTAGATTCAGAGGAGAAGATTTTTAAAGGTTGAAATTGTTGACGCCCGACGACGGACAATCACAAAAGCTCAACCTGAGCACAAAAGTGCTCTGGTGAGCTAAAAAAGCTTTAAGAGTTTTCTGCATTTTCAGAATTATCCAGTTTTCTCAATCTAAAATGAGTGTGTGTTATTTGTCTGAACACAATTTCTACTCTACTGATCAGGCTAAGCACTCACACTGGCTGATCTCAGGCTGATATTAAAGAGAAACCTTTAGACTGTAGTTTCTGATGTGAAGAAGTCTATACACACAGGACAGTGCCAATTTTAACCCAGAACTATGATACTTATAAAACTCATAAAGGTATGCTTAGTAAATCTATACACCAAATATCTAAGCTCTGGGACATGTAGTTTCTGACAGGAAGATTTTTTAAAGTTTTCCTATGCATAACAAGTGATCCCATGGGCTGTTTAAGCAGTCAACTATAAACAAGAGGGCCAGAATGGCCCTGAAGCGCTCACCAGACAATCAGTGGAGAAGATTTTCAAAGTTTTCACTATATGTTTTTATAGAAAACTACCCGGCCCTGGGGCGGGCCAATTTTGACCCCAGGGACATAATTTATATAACTTTTGTAGAGGACTTGAACAAGATGCTATGAGCCAAATATTAAAGCTGAGAACCTTTCAGTTTCAGAGGAGAAGATTTTCAAAGTTTTCTCTATATGTTTCTACTGAAAACTACCCACCCCTGGGGCGGGGCCAATTTTGACCCCAGGGACATAATAAGTATAACTTTTGTAGAGGACCTGAACATGATGCTCTGTGCCAAATATGAAAGCTGAGCGCCTTGCAGTTTCAGAGGAGAAGATTTTCAAAGTTTTCACTATATGTTTCTATTGAAAACTTCCCACCACAGGGGCAGACCAATTTTGACCCCAGGGGCATAATTTATATAACTTTTGTAGAGGACATGAACATGATGCTCTGTGCCAAATATGCAAGCTGAGAGCCTTCCAGTTTCAGAGGAGAAGATTTTCAAAGATTTCACAATTTGTTTCCATTGAAAACAGCCCACCCCTGGGGCGGGGCCAATTTTGACCCCAGGGACATAATTTATAAAACATTTGTAGAGGACCTGAACATGATGCTCTGTGCCAAATATTAAAGATGAGAGCCTTTCAGTTTCAGAGGAGAAGATTTTCAAAGATTTCCCTATTTGTTTCTATTCTGAAAACTACCCACCCCTGGGGCGGGGCCAATTTTGACCCCAGGGCCAAAATTAATATAACGTTTGTAGAGGACCTGAACATGATGCTCTGTGCCAAATATGAAAGCTGAGCGCCTTCCAGTTTCAGAGGAGAAGATTTTCAAAGATTTCACTATTTGTTTCTATTGAAAACTTCCCACCCCTGGGGCGGGCCCAATTTTGACCCCAGGGGCATAATTTATATAACTTTTGTAGAGGGCCTGAACATGATGCTCAGTGCCAAATATGAAAGATGAGAGCCTTTCAGTTTCAGAGGAGAAGATTTTCAAAGATTTCACTATTTGTTTCTATTGAAAACTTCCCACCCCTGGGGCGGGGCCAATTTTGACCCCAGGGTCAAAATTTATATAACTTTTGTAGAGGACCTGAACATGATGCTATGTGCCAAATATGAAAGCTGAGAACCTTCTGGTTTCAGAGAAGAAGATTTTCAAAGTTTTACTATATGTTTCTATTGAAAACTTCCAACCCCTGGGGAGGGGCCAATTTTGACCCCAGGGGCATTATTTATATAACTTTTGTAGAGGACCTATATGTGATGCTATGTACCAAAGATGAAAGCTGAGAACCCTGTAGATTCAGAGGAGAAGATTTTTAAAGGTTCAAATTGTTGACGCGGGACGACGGACGACGGACATCAGGTGATCACAAAAGCTCACCCTGAGCACTTTGTGCTCTGGTGAGCTAAAAACTGGCAATCCCTGGGGTGGGACCAATTTTGACCCTAAGGGCATAATTTATATAACTTTTGTAGAAGTCCTGAAGTTGAAGCTATGTGCCAAATATGAAAGCTGTGAACCTTTTAGTTTTAGAGGAGAAGATTTTTAAAGGTTGACATTGTTGACGCCCGACAACTGACGACGCACGCCTACGGAGACGGACATCAGGCGATCACAAAAGCTCACCCTGAGCACAAAAGTGCTCTGGTGAGCTAATAAAAGCTGAGACCTCTGTAGATTCAGAGGAGAAGAATTTTAAAGGTTCAAATTGTTGACGACGAACTACGGACGACGCACGCCGAAGGACATCAGGTGATCACAAAAGCTCATTCTGAGAACTTTGTGCTCTGGTGAGCAAAAAAGTTCCAGTTAATCCTCATATTTGCAGATTTTTGTAAAGTGCACGGCCATAACTATGTAAAGACAAACTGAATGAACCTCAAAATAAACTCAGCTTCAGAATTTGCTGCTTAAAGCATTTGTGTTAAGTTTCATTTATATCATTTTAATAGTTTTCCCAGAAAACAACAGACAAACTAAAAGTTGACCAACAAACAAAGCAACAAACACACATTTTAGGAACCTTGTACATTATTCAGGAACCTTGTACAATATTCAAACAGCAATAAAATCAATTTTTGGGAAATACTCCCCCCCCCCTCCCCACACACACACACACACACACACCCATATTACATTTTCTATTGAAAACTTGCTACCACTAGGACGGGACCAATTTTGACCCCAGGGGCATAGTTTATATAACTTTTGTAGAGGACATGAACATGATGTTATGTGCCAAAGATGAAAGCTGAGAACCCTGTAGATTCAAAGGAGAAGATTTTTAAAGTTCAAATTGTTGACGATGGACACCGAATGATGGACGACGCATGCCGACGGACATCAGGTGATCACAAAAGCTCACCCTGAGCACTTTGTGCTCTGGTGAGCTAAACAAGAGGGCCAGAATGACCCTGAAGCGCTCACCAGACAATTTTCAAAGTTTTTACTATATGTTTCTATAGAAAACTAGCCGGCCCTGGGGCTGGCCAATTTTATATAACTTTTGTAGAGGACTTGAATATGATGCCATGAGCCAAATATGAAAGCTGAGAACATTTCAGTTTCAGAGGAGAAGATTTTCAAAGTTTTCAATATTTGTTTCCATTGAAAACTGCCCACCACTGGGGCGGGGACAATTTTGACCCCAGGCCCATAATTAATATAACTTTTGTAGAGGACCTGAACATGATGCTATGTGCCAAATATGAAAGCTGAACGCTTTACAGTTTCAGAGAAGATTTTCAAAGATTTCACTATTTGTTTCTATTGAAAACTGCCCACGCCTGGGGCGGGGCCAATTTTGACTCCAGGGGCATAATTTATATAAGTTTTGTAGAGGACCTGAACATGATGCTATGTGCCAAATATGAAAGCTGAGAACCTTCTGGTTTCAAAGGAGAAGAAGATTTTCAAAGATTTCACTATTTGTTTCCATTGAAATCTGGCCACCCCTGGGGCGGGGCCAATTTTAACCCCAGGGCCATAATTTATATAACTTTTGTAGAGGACCTGAACATGATGCTATGTGCCAAATATGAAAGCTGAGATCCTTCTAGTTTCAGAGGAGAAGATTTCAAAGTTTTCACTATTTGTTTCTATTGAAAACTGCCCACCCCTGGGGCGGGGCCAATTTTGACCCCAGGGCCATAATTTATATAACTTTTGTAGAGGACCTGAACATGATGCTATGTGCCAAATATGAAATCTAAGAACCTTCCGGTTTCTATATATTTTACTATATGTTTCTATTGACAAGAGGGCCATGAGGCCCTGAAACGCTCACCAGAGATAACCCCAGGGACGGGGCCATTTTTGACCGCAAGAAATCATGTGTACACCCTTGGTAGAGAACCACAAGGCAAAGCAATATGCCATTAATTAAAGGTCTAAGCCTTATGGTTTCAGAGAAAAATAATATTTATATTTTTCCCATGAAAAACTGATAAGCCCTGAGGCAGGGCCAAGTTTTGCCCAGTGGTCAGGGTCGTAAGTTAAACATTCTTGGCACAGGACCACAAGCCACAGCTACATATTTGTAGAGGAACATTAGATCATGTTACATACCAAATATCAAAGGCCTAGGCCTTACAGTTTCAGTACATTTTTAAAGATTTTCCAATGAAAAACTGATAAGCCCTTGGGCGGGGCCATTTTTGACCCAGTGGTCATAATTTGAACAATATTTGTAGAGGACCATAAGATCATGCTACATACTATATATCAAAGGTCTAGGCCTAACAGTTTGAGAGATGAAGATTTTAAAGATTTTCCTATGAAAAACTGATAAGCCCTTGGGTGGGGCCATTTTTGGCCCGGGGTCATAATTTGAACAATCTTTGTAGAGGACCATAAGATCATGCTACATACCAAATATCAAAGGTCAAGGCCTTACAGTTTCAGAGAAGAAGATTTTAAAGATTTTCCTATGAAAAACTGATAAGCCCTTGGGCGGGGCCATTTTTGGCCCGGGGATCATAATTTGAATAATCTTTGTAGAGGACCATCAGATCATGCTACATACCAAATATCAAAAGTCTAGGACTTACAGTTTCCGAGAAGAAGATTTTTAAAGCTTTTCCTATGAAAAACTGATAAGCCCTTGGGCGGGGCCATTTTTGGCCCGGGGGTCATAATTTGAACAATATTTGTAGAGGACCATAAGATCATGATACATACAAAATATCCAAGGTCTAGGCCTTACAGTTTCAGAGAAGAAGATTTTTAAAGATTTTCCTATGAAAAACTGATAAGCCCTTGGGCGGGGCCATTTTTGGCCCGGGGGTCATAAATTGAACAACTTTAGTAGAGGACCATAAGATCATGCTACATACCAAATCTCAAATGTCTAGGTCTTACAGTTTCCGAGAAGAAGATTTTTAAAGATTTTCCAATGAAAAACTGATAAGCCCTTGGGCGGGGCCATTTTTGGCCCAGGGGTCAAAATTTGAACAATCTTTATAGAGGACCATAAGATCAAGCTACTTACCAAATATCAAAGGTCTAGGCCTTACAGTTTCAGAGAAGAAGATTTTTAAAGATTTTCCTATGAAAAACTGATAAGCCCTTGGGCGGGGCCATTTTTGGCCCGGGGGTCATAATATGAACAATCTTTGTAGAGGACCATGAGATCATGCTACATACCAAATATCAAAGGTCTAGGCCTTACAGTTTCAGAGAAGAAGATTTTTAAAGATTTTCCAATGAAAAACTGATAAGCCCTTGGGCGGGGCCATTTTTGGCCCATGGGTCATAATTTGAACAATCGTCGTAGAGGACCATAAGATCATGCTACATACCAAATATCAATGGTCTAGGACATAATTATGGTTTCAGAGAAGAAGATTTTTAAAGATTTTCATATATTACCATATATGGAAACAAGAGGGCCATGATGGCCCTTAATCGCTCACCTGTTCGTAGCAGATTAATGATTTCAATGACAGATTGCATAATTTGAAAAATCTTGGTAGAAAACCATTAGATGATGCTACATACTAAATATAAAGAGTCTAGACCTTACAGATTTGGAAGAGAAGATATTTTAAAGATTTTCCTATGAAAAACTGTTAAGCCCCAGGGCGGGGCCATTTTTGATCCGGGGTTCATAATTTGAAAATCTTGGTAGAGGACTATTAGATAATGCAACATACCAAATATCTAAGGTCTATGCCTTACAAGTTCAGAGAAGATTTTTAAAGATTTTTAAGAGAAGAAGATTTTTAAAAACTTTCCTATTAAAAACTGATATGCCCCTGGGCGGGGCCGTTTTCAACCCAGGGGACATAATTTGAACAATCTTGGTAGAAAACTATTAGATAGCGCTACATACCAAATATTAAAGGTCTCTGCCTTACAGTTTTGGAGAAGAAGATTCTTAAAGCTTTTCATATGAAAAACTGATAAGCCCCAGGGCGGGGCCATTTTTGACCCAGGGGTAATAATTTGAATAATCTTGGTAGAAAACCATTAGATGATGCTACATACCAAATATCAAGGGCCTAGACCTTACAGTTCTGGAGGAGAAGATTTTTAAAGATTTTCCTATGAAAAACTGATAAGCCCTTGGGCGGGGCCATTTTTGGTCCGGGGTCATATTTTGATTAATCTTGGTAGAGGACAATTAAATAATGCTACATACCAAATATCAAAGGTCTATACCTTATAATTTTAGAGAAGAATATATTTAAAGATTTTCCTATGAAAAACTGATAAGCCCTGGGGCGGGGCCATTTTTGTCCTGGGGGTCATAATTTGAACAATCTTAGTAGAGGACCATTAGATGATGCTACATACCAAATACTAAAGGTCTATTCCTTACATTTTCAGAGAAGAAGATTTTTAAAGATTTTCCTATGAAAAACTGATAAGCCCTGGGGTGGGGCCATTTTTGGCCCAGGGGTCATAATTTGAACAATCTTAGTAGAGGACCATTAGATGATGCTACATACCAAATATCAAAGGTCTATGCCTTACAGTTTCAGAGAAGAAGATTTTTAAAGATTTTCCTTTGAAAAACTGATAAGCCCTGGGGCGGGGCCATTTTTGTCCTGGGGGTCATAATATGAACAATCTTAGTAGAGGACCATTAGATCATGCTACATACCAAATACCAAAGGTCTGGGCCTTACAGTTTCAGAGAAGAAGATTTTTAAAGATTTTCCTATGAAAAACTGATAAGCCGGGGGCGGGGCCATTTTTGGCCCAGGGGTCATAATTTGAACAATCTTAGTAGAGGACCATTAGATCATGCTACATACCAAATATCAAAGGTCTATGCCTTACAGTTTCAGAGAAGAAGATTTTTAAAGATTTTCCTATGAAAAACTGATAAGCCCTGGGGCGGGGCTATTTTTGGCCCGGGGGACAAAGGACCATTACATCATACTACATACCAAATATCAAAGCTATTGGCTTTGTAGTTCCAGAGAAGAAGATGTAAATTGTTGACGCCCGCACGTACGCACGACGCACATACGCACGACGCCGGACATAGGATCATCCCAATAGCTCACCTTTCTAGATATTGCGTACAGTTGCCATGGCAACAAGACCGATGGCCCCGCCCACTATCTTTTAACAACTTTTGAAGCACACACCCACAGTATGTATCTGACCAAGTTTGGTTACAATTACCAGTAAGCTGGCTGATCTGGGTCTACACCGTTATTATGTCAGAATACCAAATTGAGGCTCATAACTCTTTACCTCTGCTTCTCCGTGCATCTTCTCATAGCTGGCGTCCCACTGGTAGATCTTGCCGTCCTTGCCCCCAGACAGGAAGGTGCCATCTGGTAGAACACATATGCTGAAAATACCTCCCTCATGGGCCCCAGTGATGGCTTGGCTTATCTTGTTGGTACCTATAGTATACAATTATAGAAAAGACAAGCAAAGAAGAGGGCCATGAGGCCCTGAAGCGCTCACCTAAGATAACCCCCGGGCGGGGCCATTTTTGACCCAGAAGTCATCATTTGTACAAACATGGTAAAGAACCACAAGGCAAAGCAGCATGCCATTAATTAAAGGTCTAAGCCTTATTGTTCCAGAGAAAAATAATATTTTATTTTTTTCCCCATGTAAAATCTGATAAGCCCCAAGGCAGGGCCAAGTTCGCCAAGAGGTTGGGTCATAAGTTGAACATTCTTGGAAGAGGACCACAAGCCAAACCTACAAATTTATAGAGGACCATTACATCATGTTACATACCAAACATCAAAGGTCTAGGCCTTACAGTTTCAGAAGATTTTTAAAGATTTTCATATGAAAAACTGATAAGCCCTTTTGCGGGGCCATTTTTGGCCCGAATGTTATAATTTAAACAATCTTTATATATAGGACCATTAGATCATGCTACATACAAAATATCAAAGGTCTAGGCCTTCCTGTTTCAGAGAAGAAGATTTTTAAAGATTTTCCTATGAAAAACTGATAAGTCCTTGGGGGCCATTTTTTGTCCGGGTGTCATAATTTGAATAATCTTTGTAGAGGACCATTAGATCATGCTACATACAAAATATCAAAAGTCTAGGCCTTACAGTTTCAGAGAAGAAGATTTTTAAAAAAATTCCTATGAAAAACTGATAAGCCCTTGGGGGGGGGGGGGGGGAGGGGGGGAGGGGGCCAATTTTTGGCCCAGGTAATAATTTGAACAATATTTGTAGAGGACCATTAGATGATGCTACATACCAAATATCAGAGGTCTAGGCCTTAGTTTCAGAGAAGATTTTTAAAGATTTTCCTATGAAAAACTGATAAGCCCTTGGGGTGGGGCCATTTTTGGTCCGGGGGTCATAATTTGAACACTCTTTGTAGAGGGCCATTAGATCATGCTATATACCAAATATCAAGGTCTAGGCCTTCCAGTTTCAGAGAAGAAGATTTTTAAAGATTTTCCTATTAAAAACTGATAAGCCCTTGGGGGCCAATTTTTGGCCTTGGTAATAATTTGAACAATCTTTGTAGAGGACCATTAGATGATGCTACATACCAAATATCAGAGGTCTAGGCCTTAGTTTCAGAGAAGAAGATTTTTAAAGCTTTTCCTATGAAAGACTGATAAGCCCTTGGGTGGGGCCATTTTTGGTCCGGGGGTCATAATTTGAACATTCTTTGTAGAGGACCATTAGATCATGCTACATACCAAATATCAAAGGTTTGGGCCTTACAGTTTCAGAGAAGATTTTTAAAGATTTTCCTATAAACAAGAGGGCCAGAATGGCCCTGACATCGCTCACCAGGCAATCAGAGGAGAAAATGTTCAAAGTTTTCACTATATGTTTCTAGAGAAAACTAGCCACCCCTGGGGCGGGCCAATTTTGATCCAAGGGGCATAATTTACACAACTTTTGTAGAGGACCTGAACATGATGCTATGTGCCAAATATGAAAGCTTAGAACCTTCCAGTTTCTGAGGAAAATATTTTCAAATTTGACACTATATTTTCTATTGCGAACTGGCTACCCCTGGGGCGGGGCCAATTTTGACCCCGGGGGCATAATTTATATAACTCTTGTAGAGGACTTGAACATGATGTTATGTGTCAAATATGAAAGCTGAGAACCTTCCAGTTTCAGAGGAGAAGATTTCAAAGTTTCACTATATGTTTCTATTGAAAACTGACCACCCCTGGGGCGGGGCCAATTTTGACCCCAGGGGCATAATTTATATAACTTTTGTAGAGGACCTGAACATGATGCTATGTGCCAAATATGAAAGCTGAGAACACTGTATATTCAGAGGAGAAGATTTTCAAAGTTGTCACTATATGTTTCTATTCAAAACTGGCTACCCCTGGGGCGGGGCCAATTTTGACCCCAGGGCCATAATTTATATAACTTTTGTAGAGGACCTGAACATGATGCTATATGCCAAATATGAAAGCTGAGAATGCTGTAGATTCAGAGGAGAAGATTTTCAAACTGGTCACTATGTTTCTATTGAAATCTGGCTACCCCTGGGGCGGGGCCAATTTTGACCCCAGGGCCATAATTTATATAACTTTTGTAGAGGACCTGAACATGATGCTATGTGCCAAATATGAAAGCTGAGAATGCTGTAGATTCAGAGGAGAAGATTTTCAAAGTTGTCACTATATGTTTCTATTGAAATCTGGCTACCCCTGGGGCGGGGCCAATTTTGACCCCAGGGCCATAATTTATATAACTTTTGTAGAGGACCTAAAGATGATGCTATGTACCAAAGATGAAAGCTGAGAACCCTGTAGATTCAGAGGAGAAGATTTTTAAAGGTTCAAATTGTTGACGCCCGACGACGGACGACGGACGACGACGGACATCAAGCGATCACAAAAGCTCACCCTGAGCACAAAAGTGCTCTGGTGAGCTAAAAACTGATAAGCCCTTGGGCAGGGCAATTTTTGTTCCAGGGGTCATAATGTGACAAACATTTCGTTCCCCTAGCAACTGATGCTTCTGACAAAATTTTGTTAAAATCGGGTCAGTGGTTTCAGGGGAGATGTCGTTTGAAAATGTGGCCAGACACCAAACCCTGGACGACAGACGGATTGCGATCACAATAGCTCATCCTGAGTCTTTGGCGGAAACAGCATTAAAGACGGATTTTTTTGTGTTGACCTTGACCCAATTTCATGTATCCTTGTATCAACTGAAAGGCCTTCACCCAAGCTATCTGCAAACCAAATATAAATTGTCTAGCCCATGTAGTTCAGAAGTCATAACAACATTTTAATGACAGCCAATGTTTCAAAATAGTGACCTTGACCTGATTTCAGGTATCTTTATGTCATCCGTAAGGTCCTTACAAAAGCTATCTGAATACCAAAGGTGAACTAGAGGTTTGTTTTTGTCACAAAAACAGATGTCTCCCCCTCCCATTCTCTTTCCAATATACAAGTGTAATGTCTGTAACTTCAAACTTATCAGGGTCTAATGATTAAGTCACCAGGGGCAATAACTCCAACATTGTCAGGGGAGACAATTCAAAAGCCCCAGATACACAAAAACACATGCTGGTCAACATTCTTGTGAAGTTTGGTGATTCTAGTACTAGTGGTTTCAGAGATACATGTGACACAAAGTAAAGTTTCTCTTATTTAAGTCATAAGGGGCAGTAACTCCAAAGTTATCAGGGGGAGACAATTAAAAACCCCAGATGCACAACAAGTCATGCTGGTGAACATTCCTGTGAAGTTTGGTGACTCTAGCCCTACTGGTTTCAGAGATTCGTGCAGCACAAAGTTTCTCTAATTTTAAGTTAACATATCAGGGGCAGTAACTCAATAATTATCAGGGGGAGACAATTAAAACAAGACGGCCATGAGGCCCTGAAGCGCTCACCTGAGATACCCCAGGGGCGGGGCCATCATTTGTACAACCTTGGTAGAGAACCACAAGGCATAGCAGTATGCCATTAATTAAAGGTCTAAGCCTTATGGCTTCAGAGAAAAAATAATATATTTTTCCCATGAAAAACTGATAAGCCAGGGCCAAGTTTCGCCCAGAGGTCATGGTCGTAATTTGAACAATCTTTGTAGAGGACCATTAGATCATGCTACATGCCAAATATCAAAGGTCTGGGCCTTACAGTTTCAGAGAAGAAGAATGTTTAAGATTTTCCTATGAAAAACTGATAAGCCCTTGGGCGGGGCCATTGTTGGCCTGGGGTCATAATTTGAACAATCTTAGTAGAGGACCATTAGATCATGCTACATGCCAAATATCAAAGGTCTAGGCCTTACAGTTTCAGAGAAAAAGAATGTTAAAGATTTTCCTATGAAAAACTGATAAGCCCTTGGGCGGGGCCATTTTTGGCCTGGGGGTCATAATTAGAACAATCTTAGTAAAGGACCATAAGATAATGCTACATGCCAAATATCAAAGGTCTAGGCCTTACAGTTTCAGAGAAGAAGATTTTTAAAGATTTTCCTATGAAAAACTGATAAGCCCTTGGGTGGGGCCATTTTTGGCCCGGGGGGTCATAATTTGAACAAACTTTGTAGAGGACCATTAGATCATGCTACATGCCAAATATCAAAGGTCTAGGCCTTACAGTTTCAGAGAAGAAGAATGTTAAAGATTTTCCCCATGTAAAATCTGATAAGCCCCAAGGCAGGGCCAAGTTCGCCAAGAGGTTGGGTCATAAGTTGAACATTCTTGGAAGAGGACCACAAGCCAAACCTACAAATTTATAGAGGACCATTACATCATGTTACATACCAAACATCAAAGGTCTAGGCCTTACAGTTTCAGAAGATTTTTAAAGATTTTCATATGAAAAACTGATAAGCCCTTTTGCGGGGCCATTTTTGGCCCGAATGTTATAATTTAAACAATCTTTATATATAGGACCATTAGATCATGCTACATACAAAATATCAAAGGTCTAGGCCTTCCTGTTTCAGAGAAGAAGATTTTTAAAGATTTTCCTATGAAAAACTGATAAGTCCTTGGGGGCCATTTTTTGTCCGGGTGTCATAATTTGAATAATCTTTGTAGAGGACCATTAGATCATGCTACATACAAAATATCAAAAGTCTAGGCCTTACAGTTTCAGAGAAGAAGATTTTTAAAAAAATTCCTATGAAAAACTGATAAGCCCTTGGGGGGGGGGGGGGGGGGGGGAGGGGGGGAGGGGGCCAATTTTTGGCCCAGGTAATAATTTGAACAATATTTGTAGAGGACCATTAGATGATGCTACATACCAAATATCAGAGGTCTAGGCCTTAGTTTCAGAGAAGATTTTTAAAGATTTTCCTATGAAAAACTGATAAGCCCTTGGGGTGGGGCCATTTTTGGTCCGGGGGTCATAATTTGAACACTCTTTGTAGAGGGCCATTAGATCATGCTATATACCAAATATCAAGGTCTAGGCCTTCCAGTTTCAGAGAAGAAGATTTTTAAAGATTTTCCTATTAAAAACTGATAAGCCCTTGGGGGCCAATTTTTGGCCTTGGTAATAATTTGAACAATCTTTGTAGAGGACCATTAGATGATGCTACATACCAAATATCAGAGGTCTAGGCCTTAGTTTCAGAGAAGAAGATTTTTAAAGCTTTTCCTATGAAAGACTGATAAGCCCTTGGGTGGGGCCATTTTTGGTCCGGGGGTCATAATTTGAACATTCTTTGTAGAGGACCATTAGATCATGCTACATACCAAATATCAAAGGTTTGGGCCTTACAGTTTCAGAGAAGATTTTTAAAGATTTTCCTATAAACAAGAGGGCCAGAATGGCCCTGACATCGCTCACCAGGCAATCAGAGGAGAAAATGTTCAAAGTTTTCACTATATGTTTCTAGAGAAAACTAGCCACCCCTGGGGCGGGCCAATTTTGATCCAAGGGGCATAATTTACACAACTTTTGTAGAGGACCTGAACATGATGCTATGTGCCAAATATGAAAGCTTAGAACCTTCCAGTTTCTGAGGAAAATATTTTCAAATTTGACACTATATTTTCTATTGCGAACTGGCTACCCCTGGGGCGGGGCCAATTTTGACCCCGGGGGCATAATTTATATAACTCTTGTAGAGGACTTGAACATGATGTTATGTGTCAAATATGAAAGCTGAGAACCTTCCAGTTTCTGAGGAGAAGATTTTCAAAGTTGTCACTATATGTTTCTATTCAGACATGGCTACCCCTGGCGCGGGTCCAATTTTGACCCCTGGGGCATAATTTATATAACTTTTGTAGAGGACCTGAATATGATCCTATGTGCCAAATATGAAAGCTAAGAACCCTGTAGATGTAGAGAAGATTTTCAAAGTTTTCACTATATGTTTAGAACTATTGAAAACTGGCCACCCCCTGGGCGGGGTCAATTTTGACCCCAGGGGCATAATGTATATAAATTTTGTAGAGGACCTGAACATGATGCTATGTGCCAAATATGAAAGCTGAGAACCTTCCAGTTTCAGAGGAGAAGATTTCAAAGTTTCACTATATGTTTCTATTGAAAACTGACCACCACTGGGGCGGGGCCAATTTTGACCCCAGGGGCATAATTTATATAACTTTTGTAGAGGACCTGAACATGATGCTATGTGCCAAATATGAAAGCTGAGAACACTGTATATTCAGAGGAGAAGATTTTCAAAGTTGTCACTATATGTTTCTATTCAAAACTGGCTACCCCTGGGGCGGGGCCAATTTTGACCCCAGGGCCATAATTTATATAACTTTTGTAGAGGACCTGAACATGATGCTATATGCCAAATATGAAAGCTGAGAATGCTGTAGATTCAGAGGAGAAGATTTTCAAACTGGTCACTATGTTTCTATTGAAATCTGGCTACCCCTGGGGCGGGGCCAATTTTGACCCCAGGGCCATAATTTATATAACTTTTGTAGAGGACCTGAACATGATGCTATGTGCCAAATATGAAAGCTGAGAATGCTGTAGATTCAGAGGAGAAGATTTTCAAAGTTGTCACTATATGTTTCTATTGAAATCTGGCTACCCCTGGGGCGGGGCCAATTTTGACCCCAGGGCCATAATTTATATAACTTTTGTAGAGGACCTAAAGATGATGCTATGTACCAAAGATGAAAGCTGAGAACCCTGTAGATTCAGAGGAGAAGATTTTTAAAGGTTCAAATTGTTGACGCCCGACGACGGACGACGGACGACGACGGACATCAAGCGATCACAAAAGCTCACCCTGAGCACAAAAGTGCTCTGGTGAGCTAAAAACTGATAAGCCCTTGGGCAGGGCAATTTTTGTTCCAGGGGTCATAATGTGACAAACATTTCGTTCCCCTAGCAACTGATGCTTCTGACAAAATTTTGTTAAAATCGGGTCAGTGGTTTCAGGGGAGATGTCGTTTGAAAATGTGGCCAGACACCAAACCCTGGACGACAGACGGATTGCGATCACAATAGCTCATCCTGAGTCTTTGGCGGAAACAGCATTAAAGACGGATTTTTTTGTGTTGACCTTGACCCAATTTCATGTATCCTTGTATCAACTGAAAGGCCTTCACCCAAGCTATCTGCAAACCAAATATAAATTGTCTAGCCCATGTAGTTCAGAAGTCATAACAACATTTTAATGACAGCCAATGTTTCAAAATAGTGACCTTGACCTGATTTCAGGTATCTTTATGTCATCCGTAAGGTCCTTACAAAAGCTATCTGAATACCAAAGGTGAACTAGAGGTTTGTTTTTGTCACAAAAACAGATGTCTCCCCCTCCCATTCTCTTTCCAATATACAAGTGTAATGTCTGTAACTTCAAACTTATCAGGGTCTAATGATTAAGTCACCAGGGGCAATAACTCCAACATTGTCAGGGGAGACAATTCAAAAGCCCCAGATACACAAAAACACATGCTGGTCAACATTCTTGTGAAGTTTGGTGACTCTAGTACTAGTGGTTTCAGAGATACATGTGACACAAAGTAAAGTTTCTCTTATTTAAGTCATAAGGGGCAGTAACTCCAAAGTTATCAGGGGGAGACAATTAAAAACCCCAGATGCACAACAAGTCATGCTGGTGAACATTCCTGTGAAGTTTGGTGACTCTAGCCCTACTGGTTTCAGAGATTCGTGCAGCACAAAGTTTCTCTAATTTTAAGTTAACATATCAGGGGCAGTAACTCAATAATTATCAGGGGGAGACAATTAAAACAAGACGGCCATGAGGCCCTGAAGCGCTCACCTGAGATACCCCAGGGGCGGGGCCATCATTTGTACAACCTTGGTAGAGAACCACAAGGCATAGCAGTATGCCATTAATTAAAGGTCTAAGCCTTATGGCTTCAGAGAAAAAATAATATATTTTTCCCATGAAAAACTGATAAGCCAGGGCCAAGTTTCGCCCAGAGGTCATGGTCGTAATTTGAACAATCTTTGTAGAGGACCATTAGATCATGCTACATGCCAAATATCAAAGGTCTGGGCCTTACAGTTTCAGAGAAGAAGAATGTTTAAGATTTTCCTATGAAAAACTGATAAGCCCTTGGGCGGGGCCATTGTTAGCCTGGGGTCATAATTTGAACAATCTTAGTAGAGGACCATTAGATCATGCTACATGCCAAATATCAAAGGTCTAGGCCTTACAGTTTCAGAGAAAAAGAATGTTAAAGATTTTCCTATGAAAAACTGATAAGCCCTTGGGCGGGGCCATTTTTGGCCTGGGGGTCATAATTAGAACAATCTTAGTAAAGGACCATAAGATAATGCTACATGCCAAATATCAAAGGTCTAGGCCTTACAGTTTCAGAGAAGAAGATTTTTAAAGATTTTCCTATGAAAAACTGATAAGCCCTTGGGTGGGGCCATTTTTGGCCCGGGGGGTCATAATTTGAACAAACTTTGTAGAGGACCATTAGATCATGCTACATGCCAAATATCAAAGGTCTAGGCCTTACAGTTTCAGAGAAGAAGAATGTTAAAGATTTTCCTATGAAAAACTGATAAGCCCTTGGGCGGGGCCATTTTTGGCCTTGGGGTCATAATTTGAACAATCTTTGTAGAGGACCATTAGATCATGCTACATGCCAAATATCAAAGGTCTGGGCCTTACAGTTTCAGAGAAGAAGAATGTTAAAGATTTTCCTATGAAAAACTGATAAGCCCTTGGGCGGGGCCATTTTTGGCCCGGGGGTCATAATTTGAACAATTTTTGTAGAGGACCATTAGATCATGCTACATGCCAAATATCAAAGGTCTAGGCCTTACGGTTTCAGAGAAGAAGATTTTTACAGATTTTCCTATGAAAAACTGATAAGCCCTGGGGCGGGGCCATTTTTGGCCCGGGGGTCATAATTTGAACAAAGTTTCGTTCCCCCTAGCCACTGATGCTTCTGACAAAATTTGGTTAAAATCGGGTCAGCAGTTTCAGAGGAGATGTCGTTTGAAAATGTGGACGGACACCGGACGCCGGACACCGGACGCCGGACGACGGACAAATAGCGGTCACAATAGCTCATCCTGAGCCTTTGGCTCAGGTGAGCTAAAAAACCAGGTGCACAACAACTCATGCTGGTGAACATTCCTGTGAAGTTTGGTGACTCTAGCCCTAGTGGTTTCAGAGATATGCACGACACTAATTAAAGTTTGTCTAATTTTAAGTCATCAGGGGCAGTAACTCCAAAGTTAACAGGGGGAGACAATTCAAACAAGAGGGCCATTGGCCCTATATCGCTCACCTGAGTTACAGTAATACATGTATATTGACATGTTAATTTTTCAGTGGACAACATTTCTAGCAGATGAAATAAGCTTAGTGCACTGCTTTCACCCTTTCACTGCTGAATAAACTTGAACTGGATTCAGAACTAATACCAAGTGACTGGTTGACCAAGATCTAAACTGTTTACAACTTGTGCCATTTTTGCCTTAGCTCAAAATGCCTAAAACTGGTCTTTGAGAAATTCAAATGACGCCAATAAAGCTATGCAATTATACCTTGATCCAGGTATATAGGCAAATAAAGTGCTAGGCAGTACATAATGCCAGTTTTTGTGTGAAATGACCAATAAGAATATCTTTAAAAATCATTTAACCCTTTCCCTCATACAAAGCTGTTTTTATGCATTAGCAAACAGAGTAGACTCAGATCAGACGACTCCTACGGAAGCTGTCTGATCTGGGTCTTCTCTGTTTCTTTTGACACAATATAGATCGGATTCTACAGTTTTTGTCAAAGCAAAAACTTCTCTTTAGAGAAATAATGTGTTTTACACATTAAAAATAAGAGTAGACTAGATCAGACGGCTGCTATAGAAGCTGTCTGATCAGGGTCTGCTCTGTTCACATTTGACAAGATATAGATTTGATTTTACAGTTTTTTTCAAAGCTAAAACTTCTATTTATGGCAATAACAATTTTTTAAGCATTAGCAAACAAGAGTAGTCCCAGATCAATTTTTGTCAAAGCAAACAGGTTAAGGGTTAATAGGTGTTTAGAAATAATTCTAGCTCTAGGTGTGAATATCTGATGATAATTCAATTAAATGGGTCATTAGTATTTTTAACAATTGAAATTGAGAAGAGTTACGTCTACTGTTATAATTAAGTTATATTTACTCAGTTATTTCATTAATATCATACAAGATTCAGACATTTTAGGACTTTTTAATGTGTTGTCATCAAATTTTATAAAAAAAAGTTATATTTAAGATGCTTTTTTGGGCAGCAGACTTAATCCACAGTAGTAATTTTAACACCTATCATTGTTAGGGGGGCAAATGCATTATCATGTTTTCTTAAGAATTACCATGGCTTATATCAGTTGGACCATTGCATAATCATGTTTTCACAGTTTTCTTAAACATTACCATGACTTACATCAGTTGGGTTTGGACCCAGATCAAAAGTCTAGATGGTGATCATTTTCCTTGATTGGCTGAATTGTTACTTTCCAATATCTCTCACATCTAATTTGAGAGACATTGGAAGACACCATGTAACATCTAGCTATCACTCACACTACACACTGGGGTTAATGGGTCAACATCCCTTTCAAAATGCCTTTAATGTTTCGTCTGCAACAAAAAGTTATTGTCATCTGCTTCAATTCTTAAAATAAACTTACTTTCATTTTTTTGCAAAATATGTAAAAGATGACAAACAGTTTGGATCCCGATGAGACGCCGCAGTATGCCGCCTCTCATCTGCATCCAAACTGTTTGCATAGGTAATCACAGTTTCACCACTAGCATGCAAAGAGTTAAGAGTCATGCATTGACCTGGAGAGATTTTACTGCCCAGCGCTGTAACCTTTGAACTGCAGTTTAGGATCTGGAGTTGTTTATTTAAGCCTTAATTTCCCTCATATAAACTTGTTTTCATGCATCTGCAAACAGAGTAGACCCAGATAAGGTGGCTCCTATAGGATCAGGGTATGCTATTTGCTAATGGAATTTGATAGATCTGTTTCTATGCCTTCTAAAACAGCTACACTGATTCACCTTCAACATTTTATTATAAATAGTTATAAATAGAATGATACTAGAACTCCAATGCAGTTATCTCCCTTTGTCCCTTATGGCTATGCTGATGGGACAAGGGAAATAACTGTGAGGAAATTACCTTTAAGTGTTACAGATTCTGATGTTAAGTAGCATAAAACCCCAGGGTGAGACCATTTTTGGCCCAGGGGTCATTATTTGAACACACCTGGTAGTGGTATATTAGGTGATGCTTCATACCAAATATCTTAGCTCTAGATTATGTGGTTTCAGACAAAAAGATTTTTAAAGGTTTCCCTATATAAGTCTATGTAAAAACTACAAGCCCCAGGGCAGGGCCATTTTTGGCCCGGGGGTCATCATTTTAACAAACTTGGTAAAGGACCATTAGATGATGCTATATACCAAATATCAAAGCTCTAGAAATTGTGGTTTCAGAGAAGAAGATTTTTAAAGATTTAAAAAAAAAAACTGTAAAAGTAGTGGGGCGGGGCCATTTTTTGCCCGGAGGTCATGATTTTAACAAAACTGATAGAGGACACCCTAAGGTACATTTCTGTGAAATTTGGTTGAAATCCTCCCAGTGGTTTAGGAGAAGAAGTCATTTGAAAGAAAAGTGAACGGACGGACAGACGGACGACAGGCGGTCACAATAGCTCACCTTGAGCCTTTTGAGCTAAAAACCCAAGAGAAAAACAACTCATGCTTGTGAACAATCCTGTGAAGTTTGGTGACTCTAGCCCTACTGGTTTCAGAGATACGCGTGACACAAAGTTTGTATAAATTTAAGTATTCATATCAGGGGCAATAACTCAAGAATTATCAGGGGGAGACAATTCAAAAACCATAGATGCACAACAACTCATGCTGGTGAACATTCCTGTGAAGTTTGGTGACTCTAGTACCAGCGGTTTCAGAGATATGCGTGACACAAAGTTTTTCTAATTTTAAGTCATCAGGGGCAATAAGTCCAAAATTATCAGGGGGAGACAATTTAAAAACCTCAGGTGCACAACAACTCATGCTGGTGAACATTCCTGTGAAATTTGGTGACTCTAGCCCAACTGGTTTCAGAGATACGCGCGACACAAGTTTGTGACGGACAGACAGACAGACGGACGGACAGACAGATAACTCTGGCAAAAACAATATATCTCCCCATAAATGGGGGAGACATAATTACCTAGCACTCATGGATCAGAGGTTATAGCAAAATGTTAAAGTTTGTTAAAAACAAGTTTTCAAAATAGTGACCTTGACCTTGACCCAATTTCATGTATCCTTGTATCAACTGAAAGGCCTTGACTAAAGTTATCTCCATACCATAAATAAATTGTCTAGCATATGAGGTTCAGCAGTTAAGAAACAAGAGGGCCAGAATGGCCCTGACATCGCTCACCAGACAATCAGAGGAGAAGATTTTCAAAGTTTTCACTATATGTTTCTATTGAAAACTTAACACCCCAGGGGTGGTGCCAATTTTGACCCCAGGGACACATTTTTCTTTGGATGCTAGAGGCGGATTCTCCCACCACTAATGACCTATGCAAACAGTTTGGATCCAGATCAGGCCCCACATAATGTGGGGCCTGATCTGATATCCAAATTGTTTGTAAATGAGACTGAACTTCTGAAAAACTTAGAAAGAAAGTGTGTAGTGGGATTCTCCCACCACTAATGACCTATGCAAACAGTTTGGATCCAGATCAGGGCCAACATAATGTGGTGCCTGATCTGATATCCAAACTGAATGTCAATGAGACTGAACTTCTGAAAAACTTAGAAAGAAAGTGTGTAGTGGGATTCTCCCACCACTAATGACCTATGCAAACAGTCTGGATCCAGATCAGGGCCAACATAATGTGGTGCCTGATCTAATATCCGAACTGTTTGTCAATGAGACTGAACTTCTGAAAAACTCAGAAAGAAAGTGTGTACAGTAAAACCTGACCTAACGGTCACCTTAAATGAACGGTCACCTCGTCTAAACGGTCAGTTTGAAATCGTCCCGACGAAAATCAGTCTATAATGCACCTGTTTTAGATGGTCACCTTCCTTCCGCGGCCACCATATTTCACCCCAAACCCTATATTTCGACCCCATTAGACGGCCAGCAGACAGCCTGGCGGCCAGTTTGAAATGTGTGAAAACCCAATACACAGCCAATTGACATATGTCAAAATGGAGATTACGCATCGTAACTTTCCGACATTACGGAAATCGCCGATCGAAATATCGTGACCGCTTCGGAGACTTCCGTTGTGTCGGGAAAGTGCATAGATTGGCCGCTTCGGTGTTTTTCGTTATGTCGGAAGTGAACGAAAAAACCAAACGTTGACCTTGGCCTTAGGGCAAGATCATAATCAATGGCCTGATAATCCTTTCAACTCCTTTACCTGATATAAATATGCAAATATGGGGGTGTTGAGAAGTTTGTCTGAACGTTACCGAATCAAAAGAGATAACATCAAAACAAAATATTCACGCCTTTTCCAAATGTAAGTTCCTCACGTTAGAGAATCGAGTGAAGTGTAGACATGTACGTTTGTATTTCCGGATGTGTCAAATGATTCTGCCTGATGTTTATTTTTTGTTTTGTGCATGCAATTTACAGTACATGTTGTATTTTACCTGTATTTACAAGGATAAAATACATAATTTTTTGAAAAGGCATTAAAGTACATGTAGATATATTTTGCTTTTGTCTGACCAAACAGAAAAATCTCCCAAAATATCCACCCCTCGATTAAGTGGTCACCTCGCTTAAGCGGTCAAATTGGCCGCTTCCCTTGACTGGCCGCTTAACACAGGTTTTACTGTAGTTAGGATAACTTGTGAATATGCTGCAGACAACAATTAGCAGATCACAAAATTACCCAGCATGCAGAGTTAATCTGAAATTCACAACAGATATGCTCTATATTGATAGCTGGTAGCTTAATGCAGGGCATAGGTATGGAAAAAAGCTTTAAGAGTATTCTGCATTTTGAGAATTATCCACAGTTTTCTCAATCTTAAATGAGTGTGTGTTATTTGTCTAAACACAATTTCTACTCTACTGATCAGGCTAAGGGTGATTATATAAGAACTCCCTCTGACTGGTCTCAGCTAAGAGTGATATTAAGGAGAAACCTTTAGAATGTAATTTCTGGTGTAAAGAAGTATATATACACACAGGGCAGGGCCAATTTTAACCTATACTTATAAAACTCATAAAGTTATGCTAAGTAAATCCATACACAAAATATCTAAGCTCTGGGACATGTAGTTTCTGACAAGAATATTTTTAAAGTTTTTCCTATGCATAACTAGTGATCCCATGGGCTGTTTATGTAGTCAGCTACAAAAAACTGTTAATCCCTGGGGTGGGACCAATTTTTATCCTAGGGGCATAATTTATATAACTTTTGTAGAAGCCCTGAAGTTGAAGCTATGTGCCAAATATGAAAGCTGAGGACCTTCTAGTTTTAGAGGAGATGATGTTCAAAGTTTTCACTATATGTTTCTATTGAAAACTGAAAACCCCTGGGGCAGGCCCAATTTTGACCCCAGGGGTATAATTTATATAACTTTTGTAGAGGACCTATAGGTGATGCTATGTACCAAAGATGAAAGCTGAGAACCCTGTAGATTCAGAGGAGAAGATTTTTAAAGGTTCAAATTGTTGACGCCCGACGACGGACGACGGACGATGCACGACGCACGCCGACGGACGACAGACATCTGGCGATCACAAAAGCTCACCCTGAGCACTTTGTGCTCTGGTGAGCTAAAAATTGAAGTTTTTCATTGATGGCCAACTTGTCTAAATAGTGACCTTGACCTAATTTCAAATATCTTTATATCAACTGAAATTTGTATACCAAAGATGAATTGCCTAGCATTTGTAGTTCAGAAGTTATAGTAATGTTAAAAGTTTGTGAAAAACGGCAAAGTTTCGAAATAGTGACCTTGACCTATCATTGTATCAAGTGAAAGGCCTCCCCCCAAGCTATCTGCATACCAAATTTGAATGGTCTAGCTTAAGTTATTAAGAAGTTATAAGCAATGTTAAAGTTTTGTTAACGACGGCAAAGTTTTGGAAATAGTGACCTTGACCATGACTAGATTTCATATATCCTTGTATCAAGTGAAAGGCCTTCACCCAAGCTATCTGTATACCAAAGATAAGTATCTAGCATTTGTAGTTCAGTAGTTATAGCAATGTTAAAGTTTGATCAAAATGGCAAAGTTTTGGAAATAGTGACCTTGACCTTGATCTGATTACATGTATCCTTATATCAAGTGAAAGGCCTTTACCCAAGCTATCTGCATACCAAATATGAATGGTCTAGCTTCAGCAAATCAGAAGTTATAAGCAATGTTAAAGTTTTGTTAACGGCAGCAAAGTTTTGGAACAAGAGGGCCAGAATGGCCCTGAAGCGCTCACCAGACAAACAGAGGAGAAGATTTTCAAAGTTTTCGCTATATGATTCTATAGAAAACTAGCCGGCCCTGGGGCAGGCCAATTTTGACCCCAGGGGCATAATTTATATAACTTTTGTAGAGGACTTAAACATGATGCCATGAGCCAAATATGAAAGCTGAGAACCTTTCAGTTTCAGAGGAAGATTTTCAAAGTTTTCTCTATATGTTTCTACTGAAAACTACCCACCCCTGGGGCGGGGCCAATTTTGACCCCAGGGCCATAATTCATATAACTTTTGTAGAGGACCTATACATGATGCTATGCGCCAAATATGAAAGCTGAGAACTTTCCAGATTCAGAGAAGAAGATTTTCAAAGTTTTCACTATTTGTTTCCATTGAAAACTGCCCATCCCTGGGGCGGGGCCAATTTTAACCCCAGGGCCATGATTTATATAACTTTTGTAGAGAACCTAAACATGATGTTATGTGCCAAATATGAAAGCTGAGAACCTTCCAGTTTCAGAGGAGAATATTTTCAAAGATTTCACTATTTGTTTCTATTGAAAACTGCCCCACCCTGGGGCGAGGCCAATTTTGACCCCAGGGCCATAATTTATATAACTTTTGTAGAGGACCTGAACATGATGCTATGTGCCAAATATGAAAGCTGAGAAACGTCTGGTTTCAAAGCAGAAGATTTTCAAAGGTTTACTATATATTTCTATTGAAAACTTCCCACCCCTGGGGTGGGGCCAATTTTGAACCCAGGGGCCATAATTTATATAACTTTTGTAGAGGACCTGAACATGATGCTATGTGCCAAATATGAAAGCTAAGCGCCTTCCAGTTTCAGAGGAGAAGATTTTCAAAGATTTCACTATTTGTTTCCATTGAAAACTGCCCACCCCTGGGGCGGGGCTAATTTTAACCCCAGGGCAATAATTTATAAAACTTTTGTAGAGGACCTGAACATAATGCTCTGTGCCAAATATGAAAGATGAGAGCCTTTCAGTTTCAGAGGAGAAGATTTTCAAAGTTTTCACTATATATTTCTATTGAAAACTGCCCACCCCTGGGGCGGGGCCAATATTGACCCCAGGGTCATAATTTATATATCTTTTGTAGAGAACCTGAACATGATGCTATGTGCCAAATATGAAAGCTAATAACCTTCTGGTTTCAGAGGAGAAGATTTTCAAAGATTTTACTATATGTTTCTATTGAAAACTTCCCACCCCTGGGGCGGGGCCAATTTTGACAAATTTTAGAGGACCTATAGGTGATGCTATGTACCAAAGATGAAAGTTGAGAACCCTGTAGATTCAGAGGAGAAGATTTTTAAAGGTTCAAATTGTTGACGCGGGACGACGGACGACGGACATCAGGCGATCACAAAAGCTCACCCTGAGCACTTTGTGCTCTGGTGAGCTAAAAAGTGACCTTGACCTCGACCTGATTTCATATGTCCTTGTATCAAGTGACCTTGACCTCGACCTGATTTCATATGTCCTGGTATCAAGTGAAAGGTCTTCACCCAAGCTACATGTATACCAAAGATGAATTGCCTAGCATTTGTAGTTCAGAAGTTATAGCAATGTTAAAGTTTGTTAAAAACTGCAAAGTTTTCGAAATAGTGACCTTGACCTGATTTCATATATCAAGTGAACGGCCTTCACCCAAGCTATCTGCATACCAAATATAAATGGTTTAGCTTAAGTAATTCAGAAGTTATAAGCAATGTTAAAGTTTTGTTAACGACGGCATGCCGCCCGCCCGGTTTTTGCCAAACTATAATGAATTATAATAAAATGAATAGGCTAAGAATATACAAATATGAGGGGACTTATTGCACTGCAAACAGACCAAGATCAGACTCCATGTCCATTTCTCCATCAAACTCTATGTTGCATTTATAGAACAAATCTTGCATTTCTAGGGCACTTTGGAAAAGAGTAATGCTTCAGACAAAGTTTTCTCATGTTTAAGGTCAGCAGTCAAGAGCAAAGATGAGCTCTGAAGATGGTATGCAATATTATGCAGAGCTCAAGGTCAATGTCACATAGTTCTGAAGAAGATACATGATACTCTGCAGTCACAAGATGCATCCATAGAACAACTTTAGCATTCCTTGGGCAGTCTGCTAAAAGTAATGCTTCAGACGAAGTTTTGTCAAGTTTATGGTCAGGGTCAAGGTCATAGAGTTCTGAAGATGGTATGCAAACCTTAAAATTTCTAAGATGCATCCACAGAACACATTTCTGAAGAAGATACATGACACTCCACATTCCTAAGATAAATCCAAAGAACTGCTTTGGCATTCCAAGGACAATTTGGAGAAGAGTTATGCTTCAGAGTTCAGACAGTTCTCTTAACCCTTACAACGCGGGATACAAGTCAATAATGTCATTTGCAAACAGTGTAGACCCAGATGAGAGGGTTTCTGGAGGAGCCCTCTCATCAGGGTCTGCACTGTTTGTCATGTTACAATTTTCTTTAGACAAATCCCTAAATATTCACTATAAGCTTGACCTGTTTGAATTTGGAATAGTCCATTTGAAAATTCAGCGTTGTAAGGGTTAAGCTTAAGGTCAGCAGTCAAGGTTATATAGTTCTGAAGATCATATGCAATACTCTGCAGTCCCAAGATGCATTTGTTGAACAAATTTGGTATTCCTTGGGTGAACTTGAAAAGAAGAATGCTTCAGACAGTGTTTTCTTCAGTTTAAGGTCACAGGTTAAGGTCAAGGTCACTGTTCTGAAAATTGTATGCAACACTCTGCAGTCCCAAGATGCATTTACAGATGGACGGACAAACTGTTCAATTGCTATATACCACCCTTTTTTCAAAGGCGGGCATAAAAAAAACAAATGGATGGATTGATGATGGAGAAGTGATCCTTAACCCTTTACCTGATAGAAGCGGCTTTTAGCGTGTTTGATTTATTCCTCCGCTGAAGAAAATAGTTCAAATTCATACAGTCATGAACATATTGCATAATAAATATTTTCTATATCCTAGTAGGTGGTAGCTTAAAGCAGGCTGAAAGTAAAGCAGAATGCGCCTTAAGGCGCATTCTGCTTTACTTTCAACCTGCTTTAAGTGGTCATATGTCTTCAAAACTAGAAACAGGCTATTGGGTAAAGGGTTAAGTGTCCCCAAAATAGGGTTTAATAGTATACAAAATAGCCATTCTGGCACACCAGCTAAATAAGCCTTATTTCCCCCAGTTTGGCCCCTATAGAGCAAGCTATAAATTCAAATCTCATCCAAACTGATAGCCTAGGAGGGAGCCCCTACCTCCATGGTGGAGGACCATTTCAGAAAATTAATATTCAGTCATTAATGAGAAACAAGCAAATTTGCTGAATTGATATCCCCATCCAAACAAGGACTGACTTCAGTATTTAACTAAGTTATTGATGAAAGGGAAAACAAGAGGGCCAGAATGGCCCTGACATCGCTCACCAGACAATCAGAGGAGAAGATTTTCAAAGTTTTCACTATATGTTTCTATTGAAAACTTAACACCCCAGGGGCGGTGCCAATTTTGACCCCAGGGACACAATTTATATAACTTTTGTAGAGGACCTGAACATGATGCTAAAAGAATGTAGTGAAAGAATGGATAGAGCATTAGACCACTGGAACTTGTATTCTTTGGATGCTAGAGGCGGATTCTCCCACCACTAATGACCTATGCAAACTGTTTGGATCCAGATCACATAATGTGGGGCCTGATCTGATATCCAAATTGTTTGTAAATGAGACTGAACTTCTGAAAAACTTAGAAAGAAAGTGTGTAGTGGGATTCTCCCACCACTAATGACCTATGCAAACAGTTTGGATCCAGATCAGGGCCAACATAATGTGGTTCCTGATCTGATATCCAAACTGATTGTCAATGAGACTGAACTTCTGAAAAACTTAGAAAGAAAGTGTGTAGTGGGATTCTCCCACCACTAATGACCTATGCAAACAGTTTGGATCCAGATCAGGGCCAACATAATATGGTTCCTGATCCGATATCCAAACTGATTGTCAATGAGACTGAACTTCTGAAAAACTCAGAAAGAAAGTGTGTAGTTAGGATAACTTGTGAATATGCTGCAGACAACAATTTAGCAGATCACAAAATTACCCAGCATGCAAAGAGTTAAGCTGAAATTCACAACAGATATGCTCTATATTGATAGCTGGTAGCTTAATGCAGGGCATAGGTATGAAAAAAAGCTTTAAGAGTATTCTGCATTTTGAGAATTATCCACAGCTTTATCAATCTTAAATGAGTGTGTGTTATTTGTCTAAACACAATTTCTACTCTACTGATCAGGCTAAGGGTGATTATATAAGAACTCCCATTGACTGGTCTCAGCTAAGAGTGATATTAAGGAGAAACCTTTAGAATGTTACAGTTTCTGGTGTAAAGAAGTATATATGCACAGGGCAGGGCCAATTTTAACCCCAGCACTATGATACTTATAAAACTCATAAAGTTATGCTAAGTAAATCTATACACCAAATATCTAAGCTCTGGGACATGTAGTTTCTGACAAGAATATTCTTAAAGTTTTTCCCATGCATAACTAGTGATCCCATAGGCTGTTTATGCAATCAGCTATTAAAAACTGGCAATCCCTGGGGTGGGACCAATTTTGACCCTAGGGGCATAATTTATATAACTTTTGTAGAAGTCCTGAAGTTGAAGCTATGTGCCAAATATGAAAGCTGAGGACCTTCTAGTTTTAGAGGAGATGATGTTCAAAGTTTTCACTATATGTTTCTATTGAAAACTGAAAACCCCTGGGGCAGGGCCAATTTTGACCCCAGGGGTATAATTTATATAACTTTTGTAGAGGACCTACATATGATGCTATGTGCCAAAGATGAAAGCTGAGACCCCTGTAGATTCAGAGGAGAAGAACTTTAAAGGTTCAAATTGTTGACGACGAACGACGCACGCCGACAGACGACGGACATCAGGCGATCACAAAAGCTCACCTTGAGCACTTTGTGCTCTGGTGAGCTAAAAAACTTAGAAAGAAAGTGTGTAGTGGGATTCTCCCACCACTAATGACCTATGAAACAGTTTGGATCCAGATCAGGGCCAATTGCAAAAGAAAGTGCCATAACTCTAGTATTCCATGGTAAATGTGAGTGATACTTGCAGAGTGGCATTTCCTAATGGTACTAAACATTTACACAACATTTCACAGTATAACTCTATATAGTTTCTGAGATATGGCTCCGGACAGACAAAAAGGATACATTTTTCACAAACAAAGGGCAAGAACTCTAGAGTTCCATGTCACATGTCCTTATGCTACTAAACATTTTCATAAAGTTTCATTGAACAATTTCAAATACCGGTAGTTTCTGAGATATGGCTCGAGACATGTTAATTTTTCTACTTTTCGAATTGGACATGAGTTTCAGACAAACAGACTGGTCGACTGATACACAGACAGAATAGGGTGATGCTTAGTGCCCTCAAATCTATGACAGCTGTTCTTCAAACTAGCAAATAAAAGTTGACCTCTAAAGCTGACATCATATCCCCCCAGACTAACTAAAGTTGACCTCATATTCATCCAGACTAGCTAAAATTGACCTCATATTTCTCTAGACTAGCCAAAGTTGACATCATATTCTTCATATTGATACAGTTATTAGATATTTCATGCTGGAGATAATTGGAGACAAGTTGACAGGTAATTGCAAACAGTGTAGACTAAGATCAGAGCGCTCCAACAAGAGTCCTCTGATCAGTCTGTGCATTCTCTATATAACAGTGTAGACTAAGATCAGAGCGCTCCAACAAGAGTCCTCTGATCAGTCTCTGCATTCTCTATATAACAGTGTAGACTAAGATCAGAGCGCTCCAACAAGAGTCCTCTGATCAGTCTGTGCATTCTCTATATAACAGTGTAGACTAAGATCAGAGCGCTCCAACAAGAGTCCTCTGATCAGTCTCTGCATTCTCTGTTATTACGTATAATTTTCATCCAGATTTACCATTCCTTTACTCCATACACATTTCTATAAGACATTATGACATCATGCATATTAATTTGAGCTGTACTTTTTATAACACAGGGATATTTAACCAATGCAGAAAGTATAGAATCCAATCTATATTATGTTATAAGCCAACAATGCAGACCCTGATCAGACTGCTCCTACAGGAAGGTGCACCATTTCATTTGAAAATTGAGCATTATGCTTGAATTCTAGTGATATTGTCTCTAAATTAAGCACATCACTTTGGCAAACAGTCATCAAAACAATTACACCTTTACAACCATCTTTACAGCAGATGGTTTATATGTGAAACTTTGAAGCAAATCCTCAAAGTAGTGTATGAGTACATGTAGTTGGGACACACAAAGTCTCGTAACGCTCATAAAATTGGTTGTAGCAATATTTCCCTTCTTCCTGGCCATCTTCATGTCAAGGTTGTTCATATGTTAAAGTTTTTAATAATTCACCCAATGGAGTATGAAGAGTTGGACAACAAGGTTTTGATGCCCACATACACATGCTCTTGTCTGTCTGTCTGTCTGTCTGTCTGTCTGTATGTACATCATTCTGTACCTCAAATTAATCTTGTGTCTGAATGTCTGTCCATACTTTTATAAATGAATAATGCAGATTTGAAGATGCTCATAAAGATTGGAATTTTTGTTGCAACTATTTTTACAACAGTAACAGGACTTCACTAACATTGTCTTCACTATATAACATATAAGTGAAAGTGTTTGATCTAGAGACAATATTGCCAGGGGCATCCTTGTCCTATGGAATTAATTCTAGTTTCACAATACAGTGAAGAAAATTTCAAAGTCTCGTAACCGTGGTAAAAATGGTTGAAGCAAATATTCCCTTCTTTATGACCATCGTCACATCAAGTTTGTTCACCTGTTAAAGTTTGAAACAATTCCTCGTAATGGTGTATGAGGAGTTGGACAAACAATATTTTTTAACTGTATCTTATACATTTATAGTGAAGAAAATTTCAAACCCCTATGACTCTAGCTAAAATGGTCAAAGCCAAAAATCCCTTCTTTACCAGCATCTTCACAACAGCATTGTTCATCTTGAAAACTTTAAAGTAAAACTTCCCACTGGTGTTTGAGGAGTTACACAAAAATTTGCGGGACAAACATTCGTAAGGACAGATGGATGGACAAGAGCAAGATTATATGACTGCCACCTTGTGGGGACACAATGAGTTGTACTAAAGCAAACAAGTATGAGTTGTGACCCCAACACCTACCATTGCCCCATACATAGAGGGTGCCACTGTTGTCCCCGGAGATGACGTCTCCATTGTCGGCAAATGCAAAGCAGATCATCACATAATGAGCTGGCTTGTCAAACTTCTGCAAGTAACAATCAAAGTACTGATGTACTGATGATGGTTTCAAATTTAAAACTATGGTAGTGAAGAATTAACAATTGCTGATAATAACTGGTGAGAATAAAACTAGGAGTAATACAGTTAAACAGTATGAGATATGAGTATGTTGTGGTAAAACAAAATATGTAGACGAAATATAAACAACAGGATCAGTATTAATTATCTTCAAATATAGTTTTACAAATTTATTTATCTGAATGTTGTACATTATTTGTTTATTTTAAACAGATCCATGAATTTTAAAAGCTGAAGCAGCATGTTAAACATATTTATTTTGGCAAACAGAATAGACCGTAAGCTGACAGGAGTCTGATCTTGGTCAGCTTTGTTAGCCTAAACTTTTACTGGGGTTTAAGTTTTAAAATCATTGCTGTTGTGTGAAAATTAGTTCTATGAATATTCATGATGTTACAAAATTTGTACAAAACAAGAATGTGGATACTCCGTTTACATTCATTTTGAATTTCGGTACCAGTAGATTATTAATTGGCATATCTTTTTTATCTCAACTTTGGCAGAAAAACATTGCATTGTAAAAAGAACTGTATATGCAGTAGTCACACATTCAAAGTCTCAAAACACATAGAAAGTAAATAACGATTTGCTATGACTAACACGTTTTACAAGAACTCTATGAAAGGAAATCATGAGGGTTTCTTGGGGAAGGCCGAATCCAACCTTGTACTATAAATAGAATGTGTAACTCAGTTACACAACGTCACCGGTAGGCTCTACAAATTGAAACAAGAGAGTCGTCACGGGTGACAAATGCCCCCAAAGTGTTTGACACCGAAATGCATTTTGGCGGAAAAACAATACAATGTAATGCAGGTGTAACATGAAATTTTGATGCTGTTTAAAGTGACACAGGAGTCAGTTCTTAACATTAGAAACAGAACCTTTGATGATTATGATAGCTAAGAAAAGAGCCAAGGGTCGAAACTTAGTTAAAAAGGACCCTAGGTCATTCTCAACGTTAAAAAGGACCCTGGGTTGATTGTCAACGTTAAAAACAGATCCTGGGTAAATTCTTAACGTTTTAAAAAAAAGACACAGGGTCAAATTTCAATGTTAAAAAAACACGATGTGTTCATTGTTACTGTTAAGTTGATTCTTAACATTTAAGAAAGACCCTATGTTGATCCTTAACGTTAACAAGAGGGCCATTGGCCCTATATCACTCACCTGAGTTACAGTAATATATTGACAATGTTAATTTTTCAGTGGACATCATTTCTAGCTGATGATAGAAGCTTAGTGCACTGCTTTCACCCTTTCACTGCTGAATAAACTTGAACTGGATTCAGATCTAATACCAAGTGACTGGTTGACCAAGATCTAAACTGTTTACAACTTGTGCCAATTTTGCCTTAGGTCAAAATGCCTAAAACTGGTCTTTGAGAAATTCAAATGACATCAATAAGGCTATGCAATTATACCTTGATCCAGGTATATAGGCAAATAAAGTGCTAGGCAGTACATAATGCCAGTCTTTGTGTGAAATGACCAATAAAATATCTTTAAAAATCTTTTAACCTTTTCCCTCATATAAACCTGTTTTTACGCATTAGCAAACAGAGTAGACTCAGATCAGACGACTCCTACGAAAGCTGTCTGATCAGGGTCTGCTCTGTTTCTTTTGACACAATATAGATCTGATTCTACAGTTTTTGTCAAAGCAAAAACTTCTCTTCACAGAAATGTGTTTTACACATTAAAAATAAGAGTAGACCCAGATCAGACGGCTCCTATAGAAGCTGTCTGATCAGGGTCTGCTCTGTTTGCATTTGACAAGATATAGATTTGATATTACAGTTTTTATCAAAGCTAAAACTTCTCTTTATGGAAATAACATGTTTTTACGCATTAGCAAATAGAGTAGACCCAGATCAATTTTTGTAAAAGCAAACAGGTAAAGGGTTAATAGGTGTTTAGAAATAATTCTAGCTCTAGGTGTGAATATCTGATGATACGTCAACTAAACGGGTCATTAGTTTTTTTTTAACAATTGAAATTGAGAAGAGTTACTCATTTTTTGAGTAACATTAATTATTGATTGACAATAATTTTGATTAACTTAAGACATTATTTGTTTTAAAAATCAAATTAAAATAAATACAATTAGTAGCAAGGAGAAAAGACTTTATTAAACACCTAATTTTCAACTAAATGCAATTAATGAAGACTCGCATGATAAAATTTATTAAAATAAATGATCGTAATGAAGCTAAATATTTTTTTTCCAATCACATAAATTAACTGCAGAAACAAACATAACATTGTGCAAAGACCTATGATAACATCTAGCTGTGAAATTCCCTGTGTAGCACCACAAATCACTCACACTACACATTATGGAGTTAATGGGTCAACATTCCTTTCAAATGCCTTTAATTTTTCGTCTGCAACAAAAAGTTATTGTCATCTGCTTCAGTTCTTAAAATAAACTTTCATTTTTTTGCAAAAATATGGTTAAGATGACAGTTTGGATCCTGATGAGACGCCCCATTATGCGGCCTCTCATCTGGATCCAAACTGTTTGCATAGGTAATCACAGTTTCACCACTAGCGTGCAAAGAGTTAAGGGTCATGCATTGTCCTGGAGAGATTTTACTGCCCAGTGCTGTAACCTTTTAACTGTAGTTTCTGCAGTGAAGAAGTCTATTTAACCCTTAATTTCCCTCATATAAACTTGTTTTCAGGCATCGCTTGAAAGCGATTTCAGTTGTATGTACCTTTGGTTTACTGCACTTGTCATAATTTTAATCTCCTCTTACTGTCTCATCTATAATCGGGTTCATATTCTACCAAAATTTCTTTTTCATGGAAATGATAGTCATGAATAATGAGTGCTCTTTGATACAGCGGAATAGTTCATTTACAAATTTGAGTAAAAGGCATGAATCGACCTCTGACTAAGATAGTTTCAAATTCAAAGAATTTGAAACCATCAAATAATGGCTTTCGGGTTTGATATGGATGTTAAAGGCGTTTCAAAGCTCCTTATATAAGTAAACTCCCCACCCCCCCTTACATACACAGTATCCAGCTGTGCTCCTGCAGTGTCCAGTCAAGGTCCATAGCCATAAGAGATAACGTTATGCAATTATACATTGATCCTCTGTGATGGTAGCCCGCCTTATTAGTTTGTGTATCAGATGCTTGACAGTCAGCTCTCAAAATACACAGCATGGGGTTAATGGGTCAACATTCCTTTCGAAATGCCTTTAAGTGTAAGGGGAGAAATTGGGGGGAGTTAATAACAATAACGTCTTGGAATTGATAAAAGTATTAAGAACAACACGTTTTTGTGAAACACTATGTACCTGATTGTGACCAATATAATATAAATTTGACCCGTAATGTGACATGTGACATTTAACTGTTATATGACTTTGATTTTAATAAGTCCCCCCCCCCCCCCCCCCCCCCTCACCCCAAAATAAACAAGAGGGCCAGAATGGCCCTGAAGCGCTCACCAGACAGTCAGAGGAGAAGATTTTCAAAGTTTTCACTATATGTTTCTATAGAAAACTAGCCTGCCCTGGGGCGGGGCTCATTTTAACCCAAGAGGCACAATTTATATAACTTTTGTAGAGGACCTGAACATGATGCTATGTGTCAAATATGAAAGCTGAGAACCTTCCAGTTTAAGACGAGAAGATTTTCAAAGTTTTCACTATATGTTTCTATTGAAAATGGCTACCCCTGGGGCGGGCCAATTTTCACCCAAGGGTCATAATTTATATAACTTTTGTAGAAGACCTGAACATGATGCTATGTGCACAAGGCAGTCCAAAGGACAGCTATATCCCCCACCGCCGCCACCTAAATTAAGACATTGACCTTAAGGTGATACCTTCCAGTTGTTAAGAAAATAGGACGTGGAAACAAATATAATGGAAACTGAAGGTAAGAACACGACTTTCAAATGTGACCTTGACCTTGAGCCGACATGACTGCCACATGTGTTCTGCACATCATCTCAATTCGGTTAATATTTGACTCAAGTTTTATGAAAATCCTTCAAATGGTTTAGAAGATATGGAGCGGACACGAAATGTAATGGAAATTGAAGATTAAATCACTTGGCCTTCAAATGTGACCTTGACCTTGAGCCGACATGACTGCCACATATGTTCTGCACATTGTCTCAACGTGGTTAACATTTGAGGCAAGTTTCTTGAAAATCCTTCAAGGGGTATAGGAGATAACGAAACTATAATGGAAATTGAAGGTAAGAACACTTGATCTTCAAATGTGACCTTGACCTTGAGCCACCATGACTGGCACATGTGTTCTGCACATCGTCTCAATTTAGCTAACATTTAACTAAACTTTTATGAAAATCCTTCAAAGGCTTTAGAAGATATGGAGCGGACACGAAAATGTAACCGAAATTAAAGGTTAGAACACTTGACCTTCAAACGTGACCTTGACCTTGAGCCAACATGACTGCCACATGAGTTCTGCACATCGTCTCAATTCATTTAATATTTGACTCAAGTTTTATGAAAATCCTTCAAAGGGTTTAGAAGATATTGAAGGTTAAAACCCTTAACCTTCCAATGTGACCTTGACTTTGAGTCGACATATCTGCCACATATGTTCTGCACATCGTCTCAACTTGGTTAACATTTGAGGCAAGTTTCTTGAAAATCCTTCAAGGGGTATAGGAGATATGGAGCGGACACGAAATTGTTACGGACAGACGGACAGATGGACAGACGGACGGACTGACAGACGGACAGCCGGACGCCGGGGTATCACAATAGCTCACCTTGAGCACTTTGTGCTCTGGTGAGCTAAAAACTGATAAGCCCTGGGGCGGGGCCATTTTTGGTCAGGGGGTCATAATTTGAACAATCTTTGTAGAGGACCATTAGATGATGCTACATACCAAATATCAAAGATCTACGCTGTATGGTTTCAGAGAAGATGTTGTTTAAGTAAATTGTTGACGACGCACATACGCACGACGACGGACACCGCACACTGCCTCCTCACAATAAAGTGCCAGGTGAGCTAAAAATACCACTGAGATATGAACTAAACGTGTGGCACAAGACGGACATACAACCTAGATATGACCCTAAAAGTGTGGCAAAAGACAGACATACCAATGAGATATGACCCTAAAAGTGTGGCACAAGACAGCCATACCACTGAGATATGACCCTAAAAGTGTGGCACAAGACAGACAGACATACAACCGAGATATGAGCCTAAAAGTGTGGCACAAGACAGCCATACCACTGAAATATGACCCTAAAAGTGTAACACAAGACAGACATACAACAGAGATATGACCCATCACCGAGATATGACCCACATTTGTAGTAGCCCACAGATGATGATGTATTTGTAGTAGACTACAAATGTTGCATACGTAGTAGACTACAGATGATGTATTTGTAATAGACTACAGATGATGTATTTGTAATAGACTACAGATGATGTATTTGTAGTAGACTACAGATGATGTATTTGTAGTAGACCACAGAATTTGCATTTGTAGATCACAGATGTTGAACTTGTAGCAGACAACATATTTTACAGAACAAGAGGGCCAGAATGGCCCTGAAGCGCTCACCAGACAATCAGAGGAGAAGATTTTCAAAGTTTTCACTATATGCTTCTATAGAAAACTAGCCGGCCCTGGGGCGGACCAATTTTGACCCCAGGGGCATAATTTATATAACTTTTGTAGAGGACTTGAACATGATGCTAAGAGCTAAATATGAAAGCTGAGAACCTTTCAGTTTCAGAGGAGAAGATTTTCAAAGTTTTCTCTATACGTATCTACTGAAAACTACCCACCCCTGGGGCGGGGCCAATTTTGACCCCAGGCCCATAATTCATATTACTTTTGTAAAGGACCTATACATGATGCTATGCGCCAAATATGAAAGCTAAGAACTTTCCAGATTCAGAGAAAAAGATTTTCAAAATTTTCACTATTTGTTTCCATTGAAAACTGCCCACCCCTGGGGCGGGGACAATTTTGACCCCAGGGCCATAATTAATATAACTTTTGTAGAGGACCTGAACATGATGCTCTGTGCCAAATATGAAAGCTGAGCGCCTTCCAGTTTCAGAAGAGAAGATTTTCAAAGATTTCACTATTTGTTTCTATTGAAAACTGCCCACCCCTGGGGCGGGGCCAATTTTGACCCCAGGGCCATAATTTATATAACTTTTGTAGAGGAACTAAACATGATGCTATGTGCTAAATATGAAAGCTGAGAGCCTTCCAGTTACAGAGGAGAAGATTTTCAAAGTTTTCACTATATGTTTCTACTGAAAACTACCCACACCTGGGGCGGGGCCAATTTTGACCCCAGGGCCATAATTCATATAACATTTGTAGAGGACCTATACATGATGCTATGCGCCAAATATGAAAGCTGAGAACTTTCCAGATTGAAAGAAGAAGATTTTCAAAGTTTTCACTATTTGTTTCTGTTGAAAACTGCCCACCCCTGGGGCGGGGACAATTTTGACCCCAGGGCCATAATTAATATAACTTTTGTAGAGGACCTGAACATGATGCTCTGTGCCAAATATGAAAGCTGAGCGCCTTCCAGTTTCGGAGAAGAAGATTTTCAAAGATTTCAATATTTGTTTCTATTGAAAACTGCCCACCCCTGGGGCGGGGCCAATTTTAACCCCAGGGCCATAATTTATATAACTTTTGTAGAGGACCTAAACATGATGCTATGTGCCAAATATGAAAGCTGAAAACCTTCCAGTTTCAGAGGAGAAGATTTTCAAAGTTTTCTCTATATCATAATATGTTTCTATTGAAAACTGCCCATCCCTGGGGCGGGGCCAATTTTGACCCCAGGGCCATACTTTATATACCTTTGTAGAGGACCTGAACATAATGCTCTGTGCCAAATATGAAAGCTGAGAGCCTTCCAGCTTCAGAGGAGATTTTCAAAGATTTCACTATTTGTTTCTTTTGAAAACTGCCCACCCCTGGGGCGGGGCCAATTTTGACCCCAGGGGCATTATTTATATAACTTTTGTAGAGGACCTGAACATGATGCTATGTGCCAAATATTAAAGCTGAGAACCTTCTGGTTTCAATGGAGAAGATTTTCAAAGGTTTACTATATGTTTCTATTGAAAACTGCCCACCCCTGGGGTGGGGCCAATTTTGACCCCAGGGGCATAATTTATATAACTTTTGTAGAGGACATGAACATGATGCTCTGTGTCAAATATGAAAGCTGAACGCCTTCCAGTTTCAGAGGAGAAGATTTTCAAAGATTTCACTATTTGTTTCTATTGAAAACTGCCCACCCCTGGGGCGGGGCCAATTTTGACCCCAGGGCCATAATTTATATAACTTTTGTAGAGGACCTGAACATGATGCTCTCTGCAAAATATGAAAGCTGAGAGCCTTCCAGTTTCAGAGGAGAAGATTTTCAAAGATTTCACTATTTGTTTCTATTGAAAACTGCCCACCCCTGGGGCGGGGCCAATTTTGACCCCAGGGGCATAATTTATATAACTTTTGTAGAGGACCTGAACACGATGCTATGTGCCAAATATGAAAGCTGAGAACCTTCTGGTTTCAGAGGAGAAGATTTTCAAAGTTTTACTATATGTTTATATTGAAAACTTCCCACTCCTGGGGCAGGGCCAATTTTGACCCCAGGGGCATAATTTATATAACTTTTGTAGAGGACCTATAGGTGATGTTATGTACCAAAGATGAAAGCTGAGAACCCTGCAGATTCAGAGGAGAAGATTTTTAAAGGTTCAAATTGTTGACGCGGGACGACGGACGACGCACACCGCACGACGACGGACGACGGACATCAGGCGATCACAAAAGCTCACCCTGAGCACTTTGTGCTCTGGTGAGCTAAAAACAACCAATCAGCTTTTTGATCTGGGTCTATTCTGTTTGCAAATCCTAAATATGCATCTTTACTGAATAAAAGGCTATACAAACCTCAAATATACCCATCCTCTTGTTAAGCCGTGCGCTTTTCCCGTGTTCCTCTAGACTCCAGAAGGAGATGTTGTTCTTACCACTGAGAATGATGGTATTCTTCTGGGATGGATGGAACTCACACTGGGTCACTGGATCACCTGAAGCCTATAACAGAATGTTCTCTCTTAACTTTTCTCAACACTGAACAGCCTCTGATTCCAAATGAAACTAGAGGTTTGTTTTTGTCACAAAAACAGATGTCTCCCCCTCCCATCCTCTTTCCAACACACAAGTGTAATGCCTGTAACTCCAAACTTTTCAGAGTCTAATTTTAAGTAATCAGGGGCAATAACTCCAACATTATCAGGGGTAGACAATTCAATAACCCCAGGTACACAACAACACATGCTGGTGAACATCCCTGTGAAGTTTGGTGACTCTAGCCCTACTGGTTTCAGAGATACATGCAGCACAAAGTTTCTCTGATTTTAAGTTATCATATCAGGGGCAATAACTCAACAATCATTAGGGGGAGACAATTAAAACAAGAGGGCCATTGGCCCTATATGGCTCACCTGAGTTACAGTAATATATTGACAATGTTAATTTTTCAGTGGACAACATTTCTAGCAGATAGCAGAAACTTAGTGCACTGCTTTCACCTTTTCACTGCTGAATCAACTTGAACTGGATTCAGATCTAATACCAAGTGACTGTCTGACTAAGATCTAAACTGTTTACAACTTGTGACAATTTTGCCTTAGGTCAAAATGCCTAAAACTGATCTTTGAGAAATTCAAATGACGTCAATCAGTGATTAATCTAGGTCTGCGTCGTTCTGCGTCAGTAACGCATTAAAATAGCAAACAATGCATCATTCTGAAGTGTATGCATCCTAAAGGATGCATTAAAATATGGTTGAGTGTAGCCGTTGAAGTTAATTTCACAAAGTGAAACTACTAGAACACCTTAGCGATATCAACATCCCACTGTTGTATTTATTTTACAACAATGATTTTGATTGGCTAGTATGCAGCAGGATGTTCATAATGAACCAATGAAAACGTTCCTTTTAAAATGGCAGCACGGAAAGACCCCGGATAACCCAAGATGCTGAGCACTACCGAAAATAGGCGCTAAAATCGACTCAAATCCAGTTTCAATGAAGATTTTCAAATTTTACTATATATTTCTATTGAAAACAAGGAACCCCTGGGGCGGGGCCATTTTTGACCCCAGGGCCATAATTTATATAACTTTTGTAGAGGACCTGAATATGATGCTATGTGCCAAAGATGAAAGTTGAGAACCCTGTATATTCAGAGGAGAAGATTTTTAAAGGTTCAAATTGTTGACAACGGACGACGCAGGCCGACGGATTAGGGACAACGGGTGATCACAAAAGCTCACCCTGAGCACTTTGTGCTCTGGTGAGCTAAAAATAGCCACCTGTAAGTCACCTTTGAAAAAGTTGCTACCCCTGGGATGGGGCAAATTTTGACCCTAGGGGCATGATTTATGTAACTTTTGTAGAAGACCTGAACATGATGCTATGTGCCAAATATCAAAGCTATGAACCATCCAGTTTCAGAGGAAGAGATTTTCAAAGTTCACTATATGTTTCTATTGAAAACTGCTCACCCCTGAGACGGGCCAATTTTGACCCCAGGGACATCATTTATGTAACTTTTGAAGAGGACCTAAACATGATGCTTTGTGCCAAATATGAAAGCTAAGAACTTTCCAGTTTCAGAGTAGAAGATTTTCAAAGTTTTCACTATATGTTTCTATTGAAAACAAGGCATCCCTGGGGCGGGGCCAATTTTGACCCCAGGGCCATGATTTATATAACTTTTGTAGAGGGCCTACAGATGATGCTTTGTGCCAAAGATGAAAGCTGAGAATCCTGTAGATTCAGAGGAGAAGATTTTTAAAGGTTCAAATTGTTGACGACTGATGACGCACGACAGACGACGCACGCCGACGGACATCAGGTGATCACAAAAGCTCACCCTGAGCACTTTGTGCTCTGGTGAGCCAAAAAGGGGAATAACTCAAAAAATATTGATGCTAGAGTTATGGCCCTTGTGCATGACACTTACTCTCATCATGCTTGTTCCATGTGTGAAATTTGAAAACTCTACAATGGTTAGTTTAGAAATGACATCCAAACAAGAGGGCCAGAATGGCCCTGAAGCGCTCACCAGACAATCAGAGGAGAATATTTCACTACATGTTTCTATACAAAACTAGCCGGCCCTGGGGCAGGCCAATTTTGACCCCATAGGGGCGTAATTTATATAACTTTTTTAGAGGACTTGAACATGATGCTATGAGCCAAATATTAAAGCTGAGAACCTTTCAGTTTCAAAGGAGAAGATTTTCAAAGTTTTCTCTATATGTTTCTGCTGAAAACTACCCACCCCTGGGGCGGGGCCAATTTTGACCCAAGGGCCATAATTCATATAACTTTTGTAGAGGACCTATACATGATGCTATGTGCCAAATATGAAAGCTGAGAACTTTCCAGATTCAGAGAAGAAGATTTTCAAAGTTTTCACTATTTGTTTCTATTGAAAACTGCCCACCCCTGGGGCGGGGCCAATTTTTACCCCAGGGGCATAATTTATATAACTTTTGTAGAGGACCTGAACATGATGCTATGTGCCAAATATGAAAGCTGAGAAACTTCTGATTTCAAAGGAAAAGAATTTCAAAGGTTTACTATATGTTTCTATTGAAAACTTCCCACCCCTGGGGCGGCCCAAATTTTGACCCCAGGGGCATAATTTATATAACTTTTGTAGAGGACCTGAACATGATGATCTGTGCCAAATATGAAAGCTAAGCGCCTTCTAGTTTCAGAGGAGAAGATTTTCAAAGATTTCACTATTTGTTTCCATTGAAAACTGCCCACCCCTGGGGCGGGGCTAATTTTAACCCCAGGGCCATAATTTATATAACTTTTGTAGTGGACCTGAACATGATGCTCTTAGCCAAATATGAAAGCCGAGAACCTTCTAGTTTCAGAGGAGAAGATTTTCAAAGTTTTCACTATATATTTCTATTGGAAACTGCCCACCCCTGGGGCGGGGCCAATTTTTACCCCAGGGCCATAGTTTATATAACTTTTGTAGAGGACCTGAATATGCTGCTCTGTGCCAAATATGAAAGATGAGAGCCTTTCAGTTTCAGAGGAGAAGATTTTCAAAGATTTCATTATTTGTTTCTATTGAAAACTGCCCACCCCTGGGGCGGGGCCAATTTTTACCCCAGGGTCATAATTTATATAACTTTTGTAGAGGACCTGAACATGATGCTATGTGCCAAATCGTGGGGTTAATGCAGAAAGGAGACAAGTGACATTTTCAAAGTTTTGAGAAAAATGAGTTTTAAAGTTTGAGCTATTGTCTCAAAGCAGGAATTGGAATGTAATGAAATGTGAAATTACCAGTTTGTAGTTATATATCAGATATACATGCAGGTAAGTTTGGAAATGGTTTGGCACATATCAAATGACCTTTTGACCTACTTTAGCACTTGTCTCCTTTCTGCATTTATATGTTTGGGACGATTTGTGTATGCAGAAAGGTGTCATCTAACATCTCTATGTCAGAAAACCTTTGTCATAAATGAATAAAACGTTACATTTATTTGAAAATATATATCCAGAAGGAAGCAATGCATACATTTTTATCACATGCAATCATAAAATGCAGTCTGAATTGTATATGTCCCAAAACAGAAAGAAAACTTATGTTGTAAACAAAATATGGTGCTGAAAGTATCACATGTAGATACATTATTAAATGTTATCACAATCACTGTCCTCTTCCATTGATGGTGCAGGTAGCTCATCTTTTAATGATTTACAGACTTGCAGCATCTCATAGTATTGGTGGAAATCTTCTGGCACTATTCCTTGTTTACAAAGATTCACCAGGTCATTCTTTTTTAGGACAGATACGGGTAACTTTGTTTGGTAACAATGATCCATGTCAGCATCACACTTTGGCCATGGTGGTATGCGGCCTTTGCGCCTGTACACTTTAGGCTGAGTGTTAATTTCAAGAAATGCATTCGCATTGTATGTGCTGCTGACAAACACAGAACGTGGATTTTCTCGCCTGACCTGGATCCATTTGACTTGTAGCCAGTTGATCTTTCTTCCATCCACTGACTGTTGGAATTTCAAGGACTGACTCTTTACAAATGATTTAAAATCAAGTATTTGGTCATATTTCAGGGGAATGGCAATGTATGGTTTACTTTTTCGAGCTAAACAAATGATTGTACTCCACTGAGAGGGTACAAACACACTTGTGCATTTTTTGGCAACTTCAATAGAAGCATGCACACTGTCACATTCCATTTGGGTATGTCCAGACTGTAAGAACTTGTGATTAATACGTTCAAGTTGTGGTAGCTTTGACATTGCATACAAGTAAGAGGCTGCAACAAATTGATTCCTGTTCTGTCCACTACATGAGTCTGAATAGTAATTTATTTCCTTCAAATTTCGGTTTGATGAACAAATTGATTCGGTGTTTTTAAGGAGACATGTGGCAATTTCACACGAGCCCCGTTTTCCTTGGGTTTCGTTCCACAGGTGACAAAACACTTGCTTGTCAGAGAGAGAGAAAAATGTTAGATTGTAACAGCACAACTTCCGTGCATAGTACATTTCACTCACTAGTGAACACGGTGTGGTCAAGACTGCCTGCAAGTCAAAGGTGGCGGTATAAACTTCACTATTCTGCTTTGCCTTAGCTTTATCTTTTTCCTTTTCTTCACGTGACTCCCTCTTACTTTGTTGGTGAGCTTCATATTCTTCTTTTATCTTGTCGGAAAGAGAATTGTTTGCACTGTGGTGTTCAAATCTTGCGCAAACTGAACACTGATCTTTTTTTGGTTTGAAAAATGACAAGTTAAATTTCTCACAGAATTCTTTTCGGTACTTTCCTATTCCAACAGAGGAAATACCTTTCTTTTTGCATTCTTCACAATACAATGTGTACATCTTTTTAATGTTTAGATCGTGTGCAAGGTACTGCTTTTTTGAATCTTTCCTTGAGTAATGAGATTCCATCTTAGGAAAGGAGTTGATATGATCAATGATAAATGTCTGCCCTTCAGCACTTGTCCTATTTGCAGATGGTTGCTTTCCTCTTCTGTCCATACCAATGAATTTCCCGTGTTCTTTTTTGTCTATTGTGTATGATATGAGCTTGTTGCTGATATCTAACGTTGATTTAAAGAAATTCTTGCAAACTCTCTCACGTCTGTGTTTACATGGTAGGAAATAATTCAGAGCCTTGGACTTTTTACCTTTTCCCTTCCTTCCGACATCTTTCTTAAGAATCATGTCACATATAAAATCTCTTTGCCTTTCATAACTTCCTAGGGAGTAGAAACAGTTAAATATGTCTTGCTTTTGTTCATCGGAAATTTTTGCATTGCATTTGAATCGACATTTTGCACAGTTCTGCGGTTTCACGCCTTTTGATTGGATAGTTTTTCCTGATTCAGAAACATACTGTTTCCCAGTAAGTTTTGCACTTTTCCTGACATTTCTTTTCCATGTACTCTCATTTCGCATTCTTTTTCGCGAGGAATGTTTCTTTTTTGGGCTTTGGTAATCTGCAGACTTATGTGGTGTGAGCTGGTCTAAAGGTTCATTTGGGTGCTTCTCTGGTGATTGTGGAGATGATGCATTTGGCTTCTGTGTCTGTCGCGGCAATGCAGTTGCTGCAACTCTCTGGAAGGCAGTGGTTGCATCGTAATGCTCTTCATTACGAATAGCAAGATATGCGACTGGGATAATATGTAGTGCTGATTCAGAATGTTCATTTTCACTTGGCATTACTTCATATGCAGGAGTGTTTATAGCACTGGAATAAATGCGGAGGATGCACTTATATGCGTTTGAAAATGCCAATGGCAAACAATCAGCTGCTGTTCCTTTCCAGTTACCACTTATCCTAAGATTTTCAACCCCTTCTTCAAAATCCTGAGAGCTTGTAAAGAAGTGAACATACGTTTCTTTGGAATTCAACATGTGCTGGCATGTTTCTTCTCGGAGTTCATCAACTGATTTGTTTGCTAATTCTTTGATTGGACAGCTCCTTTTCACTGCAGCAAAGAAACAATTTCCATCAGCTCGCACAGGTATGCGGGAAAGTTCATTACCAGCAAGTAAGGTGTCCAAGCGTTTTTTATGGCATGATGCGATGATAGATTTAACTGACTGCATTCCTTTACTTATAGTTCTAACATGTTTTATTTCACTTATTCCTTTTACCAGTCTCTTTTTCCGGAGTGCTTTTATTTTTTCTTTTAATTTTTTCATGACAGTACTTTGCTTGCTCCTTTTGACAAGTATTTTCCTTTTGCCTGCTCCAACGCTGGTTTTCTTTTTCCAGTGTTTATCTCTAGATAAATTGACTTTCTTCTGTTCTTTTCCAACTTTTGAACATGGCACATTATCAGATTCGGATGTGTCTGTAGAATTAATATCATCTGCACTTAAATGGTACGTTTTATCATCAGCACTGTCATCTGAGATATTGATGTCTATGTCACTGTCTTGTATGAGCTTTCGCTTCACAGGCTTCTTTTTATGTGCATATTGGCCTCTTAGCAGCTCTGCAAGGGGAATGTTGTCTTCGGACTCAGATCCAGACAGAGGGCTGTTAACTTTCTGGTCTGAAAACAAAATCGTTTTGTAGTTAAATAGGTGGCTGCAAGCAGCTACACCACATTGAAATGTATGCTTAAATGCATGAACAGTAAAACACATCTAACCCGAAATTCTAGTAGAAAATAATTTAGATACTTTAAGGCAAATGGTTGCTTAATGCAGGGTGAAAGATATGCAGAAAGCTTATACAGAGTCTTTCTGCATGTCTTTCACCCTACATTAAGCTGCCACCTGCCTCCTTGACCGATATTACTACTACATTTTACGTCCGGTTTAGAGGAGTTTATTGTAGTATTTTATGATCCTTTATAAGCTTGTGAACATACAAAATGTTAAAGAAAGTGAAGATGGGATTTAATTATCCTCAATACTTGTCTTTTGAACATTATAAATGTTTTTATGTACATTGCATTAAAATATAAGTGAAAACAATCAACCTTTAGCACTAAAGCATTCTTTAATTTAAAGACGGGATAGTTCATTTACCTGTGTAGCTGTGCTCGTAATCAGTCTCAGGGCATAATCCTTGGGCCATCTGGGCATATAGCTCCTCATCAGACCACTCATTGTCCTGAAATAATACGATAATATTTTAGGTTCATGCAAATAATTTCATATGCGTCTTTTTTATCAGCGGTTTGTTATATTAATGTAAATGTTCAATTTTTGCTTTGGAATAAAGTACATGTTATATGTTGTTTCTTTATTTACATCAAATAAAAAGTGTTCCTTACCTTGTTTTGTTCCATGTCCGAAATATCATTTCTGTATAGACATGTATTCTTATACAGTGACCTGCATTTGCTAATTTTTCCTTCAAACTGTAAATACACATCCCAGCCACCTTATTAACTCTGAAATATGAAACCGCTTTCTGATACACAATTAATTGGATACATTTATCACTTGTCAACATATCTGCTAATGTAAACAATAGCAGAACCTGGGTTTTAAATACACTTGACTCCTTTTTGCATGTTGCCGACTTCTGAGCCAGTGATAGAAATGAGTATGCAGAAAGGAGACAAGTGCCACTTGGCTCCATTTTGCATAACTCCTAGTTCACTTGTCACCTTTCTGCATTATATGTTTACACTAAGTGGAAGATGTTCCCTTTTGATTCTATATCATAACTCCAACAATTTAGGGAATATCATTTAGATTTTTTCACAGGGTTTAGAAACCATCAAAACATGTCCAAAAATGTAAAAACATGAAAATCTCAAAAAATGTTACTTGTCTCCTTTCTGCATTAACCCCACGAAATATGAAAGCTAATAACCATCTGGTTTCAGAGGAGAAGATTTTCAAAGTTTTACTATATGTTTCTATTGAAAACTTCCCACCCCTGGGGCGGGGCCAATTTTGACCCCAGGGGCATTATTTATATAACTTTTGTAGAGGACCTATAGGTGATGCTATGTACCAAAGATGAAAGCTGAGAACCCTGTAGATTCAGAGGAGAAGATTTTTAAAGGTTCAAATTGTTGACGCCCGACGACGCACGACGCACACCGCACGCCGACGGACGACGGACATCTGGCGATCACAAAAGCTCACCCTGAGCACTTTGTGCTCTGGTGAGCTAAAAAAGAAAGTGTGACGGACAGACAGACAGATGGAGAGACAGAAGACGGAAATGTGATCCCTAAGTGACACACTGCCTCTCGGCAGGTGACACAAAACATACTGCATGCAGAGTGATGGACATCAATGGTCCTCACTAAGAGGAAGACACATGTGAAATTTGAAAGCTCTATAATGATTAGTTCAGAGATGGCAGCCAAAAAACAAAAGTGTGACAGACAGACGGATGGACGGACAGACAGACGACGGAAAAGTGATCCCCAAGTGACACACTGCCTCTCGGCAGGTGACACAAAAAGTGGAGCTAAAAATGTCAGTACAGCTTTTAAAAGGATGAATCAAAGGATAGACACGTAAAACTACTGACAGGATTTATCGTATAGAAAAACCACCAACCTTGCAGTCTGCCATCTTCTTTGGATTTTTAGGTGACAAGTCCCATACTGACAAGTTATGTTCATTGCTCTCATCCACTGCTAACAGCATCTTGCCCTGGTCCTAGGAAGAATAAATTACAAACAAAGCATAAAGATCAGGACTGCAAGCTAAACGGTAACCTTCTAGGTCAGGCCAATAGTATAGATACTCCATATTCAAACCAAACTGGTTTACCTGTAAAACTGCTGCTTATATAACAGATATGAGATGTTTAGATTTTAGAAGAGATGCTGTATTGTTCTGCCCTAATCATATACCAGGGGTGATTGATAAGTCAGTGGCCTGGGGTAGAAACAGACCACTTATAAACATACCATTTGATGTCTGTGTAGAAAAGGTGTTATAATCACTCTGCAGAGACAGAAGGATTTGTTTCTCTCTGTTGTTTGCCAGAATTTGATTCTCAAAGCTACTTACTATGAGTACTTCTAAGCAAATGGACAATGTTGAAAAGAGGTCACACTATTACCAAAATTATATTTTATATTTTTCCCATGAAAAATTGATAAGCCCCAAGGCAGGTCCAAGTTTTGCCCAGAGGTCCGGATCGTAAGTTGAACATTCTTGGCAAAGTACCACAAGCCAAAGCTACATATTTGTAGAGGACCATTGGATCATTGTACCAAATATCAAAGGTCTAGGCCTTACAGTTTCAGAAGAAGATTTTTAAAGATCTTCATATAAACAAGAGGGCCAGAATGGCCCTGAAGCGCTCACCAGACAATCAGAGGAGAAGATTTTCAAAGTTTTCACTATATGTTTCTATAGAAAACTAGCCTGCCCTTGGGCGGGGCCAATTTTGACCCAAGAGGAACAATTTAAATAACTTTTGTAGAGGACCTGAACATGATGCTATGTATCCAAATATGAAAGCTGAGAACCTTCCAGTTTCAGACAAGAAGATTTTCAAAGTTTTCACTATATGTTTCTATTGAAAACTGGCTACCCCTTGGGCGGGGCCAATTTTAAACCCAGGGGCATAATTTATATAACTTTTGTAGAGGACCTGAACATGATGCTATGTGCAAAATATGAAAGCTGAGAACCTTCCAGTTTCAGAGAAGAAGATATTCAAAGATTTCACTATTTGTCTCTATTGAAAACTGGCTACGCCTTGGGCTTGGCCAATTTTGACCCCGGGGCCATAATTTATGTAACTTTTGTAAAGGACTTGAACATGATGCTATGTGCCAAATATGAAAGCTGATAACCTTCCAGTTTCAGAAGAAGATTTTCAAAGATTTCACTATTTGTTTCTATTGAAAACTGCCCACCTCTGGGGCTGGGCCAATTTTGACCCCAGGGCCATCATTTATATAACTTTTGTAGAGGACCTGAACATGATGCTCTGTGCCAAATATCAAAGTTGAGAGCCTTCCAGTTTTAGGGAAGAAGATTTTCAAAGATTTCACTATTTGTTTCTATTGAAAACTGCCCATCCCTAGGGCGGGGCCAATTTCGACCCCAGGGCCATAATTTATAAAAACTTTTACAGAGGCCCTAAACATGATGCAATGTGCCAAATATGAAAGCTGAGAACCTTCCAGTTTCAGAGAAGAAGATATTCAAAGATTTCACTATATGTTTCTATTAACAAGAGGGCCAGAATGGCCCTGACATCGCTCACCAGACAATCAGAGGAGAAGATTTTCAAAGTTTTCACTATATGTTTCTATTGAAAACTTAACACCCAGGGGCGGTGCCAATTTTGACCCCAGGGACACAATTTATATAACTTTTGTAGAGGACCTGAACATGATGCTGAAAGAATGTAGTGAAAGAATGGATAGAGCATAGACCACTGGAACTTGTATAAATTCTTTGGATGCTAGAGGCGGATTCTCCCACCACTAATGACCTATGCAAGCAGTTTGGATCCAGATCAGGGTCAACATAATGTGGTGCCTGATCTGATATCCAAACTGTTTGTCAATGAGACTGAACTTCTGAAAAACTTAGAAAGAAAGTGTGTAGTTAGGATAACTTGTGAATATGATGCAGACAACAATTTAGCAGATGACAAAATTACCCAGCATGCAAAGAGTTAAGCTGAAATTCACAACAGATATGCTCTATATTGATATCTGGTAGCTTAATGCAGGGCATAGGTATGAAAACAAGAGGGCCAGAATGGCCCTGACATCGCTCACCAGACAATAAGAGGAGAAGATTTTCAAAGTTTTCACTATATGTTTGTATTGAAAACTTAACACCCCCCGGGCGGTGCCAATTTTGACCCCAGGGACACAATTTATATAACTTTTGTAGAGGACCTGAACATGATGCTAAAAGAATGTAGTGAAAGAATGGGTAGAGCATTAGACCACTGGAACTTGTATTCTTTGGATGCTAGAGGCGGATTCTCCCACCACTAATGACCTATGCAAACAGTTTGGATCCAGATCAGGCCCCACATAATGTGGGGCCTGATCTGATATCCAAATTGTTTGTAAATGAGACTGAACTTCTGTGTGTAGTGGGATTCTCCCACCACTAATGACCTATGCAAACAGTTTGGATCCAGATCAGGGCCAACATAATGTCGTGCCTGATCTGATATCCAAACTGTTTGTCAATGAGACTGAACTTCTGAAAAACTCAGAAAGAAAGTGTGTAGTTAGGATAAATTGTGAATATGCTGCAGACAACAATTTAGCAGATGACAAAATTACCCAGCACGCAAAGAGTTAAGCTGAAATTCACAACAGATATGCTCTATATTGATAGCTGGTAGCTTAATGCAGGGCATAGGTATGAAAAAAAGCTTTAAGAGTATTCTGCATTTTGAGAATTATCCACACTTTTCTCAATCTTAAATGAGTGTGTGTTATTTGTCTAAACACAATTTCTACTCTACCGATCAGGCTAAGGGTGATTATATAAGAAATCCCACTGACTGGTCTCAGCTAAGAGTGATATTAAGGAGAAACCTTTAGAATGTAATTTCAGGTGTAAAGAAGTATATACACACAGGGCAGGGCCAATTTTAACCCCAGAACTATGATACTTATAAAACTCATAAAGTTATGCTAAGTAAATCTATACACCAAATATCTAAGCTCTGGGACATGTAGTTTCTGACAAGAATATTCATTAAAGTTTTTCCTATGCATAACTGGTGATCCCATAGGCTGTTTACGCAGTCAGCTAATAAAAACTGAAAATCCCTGGGGTGGGACCAATTTTGACCCTAGGGGCATAATTTATATAACTTTTGTAGAAGTCCTGAAGTTGAAGCTATGTGCCAAATATGAAAGTTGAGGACCTTCTAGTTTTAGAGGAGATGATGTTCAAAGTTTTCACTATATGTTTCTATTGAAAACTGAAAACCCCTGGGGCAGGGCCAATTTTGACCCCAGGGGTATAATTTATATAACTTTTGTAGAGGACCTACATATGATGCTATGTGCCAAAGATGAAAGCTGAGACCCCTGTAGATTCAGAGGAGAAGAACTTTAAAGGTTCAAATTGTTGACGAGGAACGACGCACGACGCACGACACACGACGCACTACGCACGCCGACGGACGACGGACATCAGGCGATCACAAAAGCTCACCCTGAGCACTTTGTGCTCTGGTGAGCTAAAAAGCTTTAAGAGTGGTCTGCTTATTGAGAATTATCCACAGTTTTCTCAATCTTAAATGAGTGTGTGTTATTTGTCTAAACACAATTTCTACTCTACTGATCAGGCTAAGGGTGATTATATAAGAACTCACACTGACTGGTCTCAGCTCTGCAGGCTGATATATTAAGGAGAAACCTTTAGACTGTAGTTTCTGATGTGAAGAAGTCTATACACACAGGACAGTGCCAATTTTAACCCCAGAACTATGATACTTATAAAACTCATAAAGTTATGCTAAGTAAATCTATACACCAAATATCTAAGCTCTGGGACATGTAGTTTCTGACAAGAATATTTTTAAAGTATTTCCTATGCATAACTAGTGATCCCATGGGCTGTTTAAGCAGTCAGCTACAAAAAAACTGGCAATCCCTGGGGTGGGACCAATTTTGACCCTAGGGGCATAATTTATATAACTTTTGTAGAAGTCCTGAAGTTGAAGCTATGTGCCAAATATGAAAGCTGAGGACCTTCTAGTTTTAGAGGAGATGATGTTCAAAGTTTTCACAAAAGCTCACCCTGAGCACTTTGTGCTCTGGTAGGCTAAAAACTGATAAGCCCTTGGGCGGGGCCATTTTTGGCCCAGGAGTCATAATTTGAACAATTTTTGTAGATGACCATTAGATGATGCTACATACCAAACATCAAAGGTCTAGGCCTGACAGTTTCAGAGAAGAAGATTTTTAAAGATTTTCCTATGTAAAACTGATAAGCCCTTGGGCGGGGGTCATAATGTGAACAACATTTCGTTCTCCCTAGCCACTGATGCTTCTGACGAAATTTGGTTAAAATCGGGTCAGCAGTAATGTTTCAGAGGAGATGTCGTTTGAAAATATGGACGGACGCCGGACGGATCGCGGTCACAATAGCTCATCCTGAGCCTTCGGCTTTTTGACCAAGTCATCATTTGTACAACCTTGGTAGAGAACCACAAGGCAAAGCAGTATGCCATTAATTAAAGGTCTAAGCCTTATGGTTTCAGAGAAAAATAATATTTTACATTTTTCCCATGTAAAACTGATAAGCCCTGAGGCAGGGCAAAGTTTCGTCAGAGGTCAGGGTCAGAAGTTGAACATTCTTGGCAGAGGACCACAAGCCAAAGCTGCATATTTGTAGAGGACCATTAGATCATGTTACATACCAAACATCAAAGGTCTAGGCCTTACAGTTTCAGAAGATTTTATAAGATTTTCCTATGAAAAACTGATAAGCCCTTCGGCGGTGCCATTTTTGGTCCGGGAGTCATGATTTGAACACTCTTTGTAGAGGACCATTAGATCATACTACATACCAAACATCAAAGGCCTAGGCCTTACAGTTTCAGAAGAAGATTTTTAAAGATTTTCCTATGAAAAACTGATTAGCCCTTGGACAGGGCCATTTTTGGTCCGGGGGTCATAATTTGAACAATGTTTGTAGAGGACTATTAGATCATGCTACATGCCAAATATCAAAGGTCTAGGCCTTACAGTTTCAGAGAAGAAGAATTTTAAAACAAGAGGGCCATTGGCCCTATATCGCTCATTTGAGTTGGGTAATATATTGACAATGTTAATTCTTCAGTGGACAACATTTCTAGCAGATGATAGAAGCTTAGTGCACTGCTTTCACCCTTCCACTGCTGAATAAACTTGAACTGGATTCAGATCTAATACCAAGTGACTGGTTGACCAAGATCTAAACTGTTAACAACTTTTTGCCTTAGTCAAAATGCCTAAAACTGGTCTTTGAGAAATTCAAATGATGTCAATAAAGCTATGCAATTATACCTTGATCCAGGTATATAGGCAAATAAAGTGCTAGGCAGTACATAATGCCAGTTTTTGTGTGAAATGACCAATAAAAATATCTTTAAAAATCTTTTAACCCTTTCCCTCATATAAACCTGTTTTTACGCATTAGCAAACAGAGTAGACTCAGATCAGACGACTCCTACGGAAGCTGTCTAATCAGGGTCTGCTCTGTTTCTTTTGACACAATATAGATCTGATTCTACAGTTTTTGTCAAAGCAAAAACTTCTCTTCACAGAAATAATGTGTTTTACACATTAAAAATAAGAGTAGACCCAGATCAGACGGCTCCTATAGAAGCTGTCTGATCAGGGTCTGCGCTGTTTGCATTTGACAAGATATAGATTTGATTTTACAGTTTTTATCAAAGCTAAAACTTCTCTTTATGGAAATAACATGTTTTTACGCATTAGCAAATAGAGTAGACCCAGATCAATTTTGGTCAAAGCAAACAGGTAAAGGGTTAATAATTCTAGCTCTAGGTGTGAATATCTGATGATAAGTCAATTAAAAGGGTCATTAGTTTTTTTAACAATTGAAATTGAGAAGAGTTACTCATTTTTTGAGTAACATTAATTATTGATTGACAATAATTTTGATTAACTTAAGACATTATTTGTTTTAAAAATCAAATTAAAATAAATACAATTAGTAGCAAGGAGAAAAGACTTTATTAAACACCTAAATTTCAACTAAATGCAATTAATGAAGACTTGCATAATAAAATTTATTAAAATAAATGATCATAATGAAACTAAATTTTTTTTTTCAATCACATAAATTAACTGCAGAAACAAACATAACATTGTGCAAAGACCTATGATAACATCTAGCTGTGAAATTCCCTGTGTAGCACCACAAATCACTCACACTACACACTATGGGGTTAATTGGTCAACATTCCTTTCAAAATGCCTTTAATTTTTCGTCTGCAACAAAAAGTTATTGTCATCTGCTTCAATTCTTAAAATAAACTTACTTTCATTTTTTTGCAAAAATATGGTTAAGATGACAAACAGTTTAGATCCTGATGAGACGCAGCATTATGCGGCCTCTCATCTGGATCCAAACTGTTTGCATAGGTAATCACAGTTTCACCACTAGCGTGCAAAGAGTTAAGAGTCATGCATTGACCTGGAGAGATTTTACTGCCCAGTGCTGTAACCTTTTAACTGTAGTTTCTGCAGTGAAGAAGTCTATTTAACCCTTAATTTCACTCATATAAACTTGTTTTCACACATCTGCAAACAGAGTAGACCCAGATAAGGTGGCTCCTATAGGATCAGGGTCTGCTGTTTGCTAATGGAATTTGATAGATCTGTTTCTATGCATTCTAAAACAGCTACACTGATCCACCTTCCATATTTTATTATAAATAGTTATAAATAGAACTAGAGGTTTGTTTTTGTCACAAAAACATATGTCTCCCCCCTCCCATCATCTTTTCAATACACAAGTGTAATGTCTGTAACTCCAAAGTTATCAGGGTCTAATTTTAGGTCATCAGGGGCAATAACTCCAATTTCATCAGGGGGAGACAATTCAAAAACACCAGGTAAACAACAACTCATGCTGATGAACATTCCTGTAAAGTTTGGTGACTCTTGCCCTAGTGGTTTTAAAGATATGCATGACACAAAGTTTCTCTATTCTTAAGTAATCATATCAGGGGCAATAACTCCATAGTTATTAGGGGGAGACAATTAAAAAATCCCAGGTGCACAGCAACTCACGCTGGTCACCATTCCTGTGAAGTTTGGTTACTCTAGCCCTAATTGTTTCAGAGATATGCATGACACTAAGTAAAGTTTAATTTTAAGTCATCAGGGACAGTAACTCCAAAGTTAACAGGGGGAGACAATTCAAAAACCCCAAGTGCAAAACAACTCATGCTAGTGAACAATCCTGTGAAGTTTGGTGACTCTAGCCCTACTGGTTTCGGAGATACGCGTGACACAAAGTTTTTATAAATTTAAGTGTTCATATCAGGGGCAATAACTCAACAATTATCTGGGGGAGACAATTCAAAAACCCTAGGTGCACAACAACTCATGCTGGTCAACATTCCTGTGAAGTTTGGTGATTCTAGTACTAGTGGTTTCAGAGATACGCGCGACAAAAAGTTTTTCTAATTTCAAGTCATCAGGGGCAATAACTCCAAAGTTATCAGGGGGAGACAATTCAAAATCCCTAGGTGCACAACAACTCATGCTGGTAAACATTCCTGTGAAGTTTGGAGACTCTTGCCCTACTGGTTTCAGAGATACGTATGACACAAGTTTGTGACGGACAGACAGACAGACGGACGGATGGACAACTCTGGCAAAAACAATATATCTCCCCATAAATGGGGGAGACATAATAACTATTCAGGAGGTACTAGAACTCCAATGCAGTTATCTCCCTTTGTCCCTTATGGCTATGCTTATGAGACAAGGGAAATAACTGTGAGGAAATTGCTAAGGGGGAAACTTTTTAACTGTAGTTTCTGATGTTAAGAAGTCTAAAGCCCCAGGGTGGGACCATTTTTGGCCCAGGGGTCATTATTTGAACAAACTTGGTAGTGGTATATTAGGTGATGCTTCATACCAAATATCTTAGCTCTAGATTATGTGGTTTCAGACAAGAATATTTTTAAAGGTTTCCCTATATAAGTCTATGTAAAAATTACAAGCCCCAGGGCAGGGCCATTTTTGGCCCAGGGATCATCATTTGAACAAACTTTGGTGGTGGTTGCGTCTTGCATGTGGCTTTGCCTGCTTGACTTTACTACTTTTCCATTGGTAAAGGACCATTAGATGATGCTATATACCAAATATCAAAGCTCTAGAAATTGTGGTTTCAGAGAAGATTTTTAAAGATTTAAAAAAAAACCTTTAAAAGTAGAGGGGCGGGGCCATTTTTTGCCCGGGGGTTATGATTTGAACAAACTTGATAGAGGACACCCTAAGGTACATTTCTGTGAAATTTGGTTGAAATCCTCCCAGTGGTTTAGGAGAAGAAGTCATTTGAAATAAAAGTGAACGGACAGACAGACAGACGGACGGACAGACGACAGGCGGTCACAATAGCTCACCTTGAGCCTTTGGCTCAGGTGAGCTAAAAATTCCAATGAACAAGAGATGTCACAGTCATGTGACAATGCCCCAAAAAATTGTACCATGTGACCTTGACATTTGAACCATGGACCAGGGAGTTGACACATCGTCTTTGTAAGGTGAACATTTGTGCCAGGTTCCTTTGAAATCCATTCACAGATAAACAAGTAATTGTACCCTGTGACCTTGACCTTTGACATATGGACCAGGGAGCTGAACACGACACATCGTCTTTGTCTGGTGAACATCTGTGCCAAGTTATATTGAAATCCATTGATAGATAAAAATGTTACAGACCGGACACGAAATTTGTGACAAAGTAATTGTATTCTGTGACCTTGACCTTTGACCCATGGACCAGGGAGTTGAAAGCGACACATCGCCTCTGTCTGGTGAACATTTGTGGCAAGTTATATTGAAATGCATTCATAGATAAAGAAGTTACAGGCAGGACACGAAATTTGTGACAAAGTAATTGTACCCTGTGACCTTGACCTTTGACCTATGGACCTGGGAGTTGAACGCGACACATTGTCTTTGTGTGGTGAACATTTGTGCCAAGTTATATTGAAATCCATTGATAGATGAAGAAGTTACAGACCGGACACGAAATTTGTGACAAAGTAATTGTACCCTGTGACCTTGACCTTTGACCTATGGACCTGGGAGTTGAACGCGACACATTGTCTTTGTGTGGTGAACATTTGTGCCAAGTTATATTGAAATCCATTAATAGATGAAAAAGTTACAGACCGGACACGAAATTTGTGACAAAGTAATTGTACCCTGTGACCTTGACCTTTGACCTATGGACCTGGGAGTTGAACGCGACACATTGTCTTTGTGTGGTGAACATTTGTGCCAAGTTATATTGAAATCCATTGATAGATGAAGAAGTTACAGACCGGACACGAAATTTGTGACAAAGTAATTGTACCCTGTGACCTTGACCTTTGACCCATGGACCAGGGAGTTAAGCGCGACACATCGTCTCTGTCTGGTATACATTTGTGGCAAGTTATATTGAAATCCATTGATAGATAAAGAAGTTACAGACCGGACACGAATTTGGGACGGATGGAAGGACAGACGGACAGACGGACGGACATGCTAACGGATGGGTAGTTGTGTGACTTTTTCCTTTGATCTTTTCTTGTGTGACTAGTCCCACAAGAAAAACTATTTTTGGCTCTAACTTTGGAAAAGAATGATCTGGAAGCTAACCCTAACCCTAACCCTATGTCCCACAACTGGCCAGGTTTTTTTTTTTTTTTTTTTTTTTTTTTTATTCACCCCGTCCAATTAGTGTGTTACAGGTCGGGGTGGGCCATCCCTCACACACTTTACAAAGATAATCGTAGCATAATTATATATACATTGTAAAATAAAAAGAACATACATGTAATGGTCCAAATAAAGGCAGATTCTTTCGGCCTAACTGTCTTTTTTATATTTGGATGGGGAATTATGATGAGACATTTTTTCAAGAGAGCTCTCTGTGTGCATGAAACACATACACGTTTCAAAAGAATAAGCTTTATGCAGAATGATCAGGAGTTTTCACTGCCAGAGTTAGGGTAATAATTTGTAGCCACTTGATTTGGAAATAATATAGTATTTAATAACTTATTTGACAATATGTGGAAAAACAGTTTTTAAAAAGTGAATTGTAAGCAAGTTATTTTGCATAGCCACTGTCTAATACATGTATATATTTTTCCCATCGCTTTGCAAATTTGTCTATTCTGTTATTTTCATGGGCTAAATAACTCATTGGCTGAAAATAATTTCTCAGTTTATTCATTATTGATGTTATAGACAGTGGTTTATTATGAAACTTAGACACAAATATGTAGTGTTTCAGTTGGATCAGAAAGGAACAATCGGCAGGTGTGTTATCAATGTTAAAAATAAAGGATTTTTCCTGAAATATGATATCTATATATTTAGTTTTTAGATATGTTTTGATTTCCTCTAGGAAGGCTTGTGTTTCAGGGCAGGACCAAAGCATATGAATAATGTTTTCTTCAACCTGACAGTGATAGCATAGAGGACTAGTAATGGCATTAATAGCAAACAGATATTTTTTGGTTGGTAATATATTATGATTTATTCTTATCTGAAACCATTGCAGGGAGGTTTTACTAGAAGATTTAAATGGTGACATAAAAATATGTTTCCACGTTTCTTCATTTATATCAAATATTTTTTCCCATTTTAGCTTTGCTGTCGCAATTTCTTTATTTTTATTCAGAATATTGTAAATATCTTTTGTGCCTTTTTTACTCTTTATCAAAATTGAGATTGAAAATGGTATACTTGGATTGGGGAGCTTTTTGTTTGGTAGTTGCACGTGGTTTATTTTTGCATATTCTTTTAAAGTCTTTATTAATCCATTATATTGTAAAAAGTTAGTATGTACTAGGCAAAAGTGATTAAAATCTGCTTCATTATAGAAACTGCCATTTTCTTGTATCAAATCATTGATAAGATATATTCCTTTTTCACACCAACTTTTAAAATAAATGGGTTGTTCCCCCATTATAATCTCACTATTGTAAAATATTGGTGTGGCAAGAAATTGATCTGTATTTGATACAGAAGCTGTCTTTATAAGTACTTCATATGATTTTAAAACGTCTTCCCAAAATCTATTTTTCATTTTCTGTCTCTGTTTTTGTATAAATGCATCTCCAAATTTTAAAACATTCTTTAAATCAAAACTCTCCGCAGCAAGTTTGCTCCATTTACCTGGATTAAAAATACACCTTCTTAACCATGTAATTTTAAGACTCCGTATAAATGCTAGTAAGTTTATCATTTTTAGTCCTCCTTCATGGTATTCCTTTATGATTATGCTCTGTTTAATTTTTGCTGGTCCTTCCCATAGAAAATCAAAAAACAAGTTGTTTAAATGTTTCAAGATATCTTCATGTGGATTAGGGATCGATATAAACAAGTGGTTGAATATGGGTAACAATAACGATTTTATCACTGTTATTTTTCCTATAGGTGTAAGATATCGTCTTTTCCATTTGCTAATAACTCCCTTCATATGAGATATCTTATCTTTATAGTTTAGAATTACAATTTTCTCCAAATCCACATCAAAGTTTATCCCTAGGAGTTTAAAGCTAGTTACTCCCCATTTCAGCTTCCATTTTGTTTTTATGGTGTTACTACTATATTTATTTTTACCTATCCAAACAACCTGCGTTTTGTCAAAATTTACATTGAGACCTGAATATTGTGCAAATGCTGACAATTCATTTAATGTTTCATTCAGTGAGTTTGACGAGCCATCAAGAATTGCAGCACAGTCATCTGCATATTGTGAGAATTTAAATTCAACATTGCCAACCTTGATCCCTTTTATATCTTTATTCTGTCTGATTCTTATAGCAAGGATCTCAGCACATAAGATGAAAATATAAGGTGAGATAGGGTCCCCTTGTCGGCAGCCCCTTTCAACTTCGAAAAAAGATGACAAGTTACCGCCTTGATTTACACAAAGTTTTGCGTTTTTATTTAATACTGTTATCCATGACTGAATGGACTTGCCAAATTTAAAATATTGCAAAACCTTCCTGATAAAGTTCCACGATAAGGAATCAAATGCTTTTTCAAAATCTACCAGAAGAATAAGGCCTGGTATGTTGTGATTATCTGCAAAATTCATGATGTCATATATTATCCTTGTATTTTCTCCGAGATACCGGCCAGCTATAAATCCTGTTTGATCCTGATTAATAAGTTTTGGTAACACAGTTTTAATTCTATTTGCGATTGCACTGGACGCAATTTTATATGCACAGTTCAGCAAGGATATTGGTCTATAATTTTTTAAAAATTGTCGTGATTTATTTTCTTTTGGAATGCATGTTATTATACCTTCTTTTTGTGTAGTGGATAATTCACCATTTTTGAATCCGTAATTAATAGCTCTTATTACAAAATGTCCTAATTTTCGCCAAAATACTTTAAAGAAATCTGCACTAAAACCATCTGATCCAGGACTACGATTGTTTTTCATTGATTTTAATGCATCAGACCCCTCCTTATATGTAATTAATCCTTCTAGAGATTTAGATTCAGTTTCTGATAATTTAGGAATATGGTCATCATTAAGTTCTGCTCCTATGTCGACATCAATTAACTTATTATCTCTGCTTGAGAACAATGATTGATAAAACATTTTTGTCTCCTCAAGAATTTCAGATTGCTCCTTTACAATTGTGCCATCTTCCTTCTCAATCTTTGGAATTATTTTACTGATATAATTTTGGGATTCAAGGCCACAAAAGTAATTGGTTGGTTTTTCATCATTTTCAATTATGATTGCCCTTGATCGAATTAGAATGCCTTGCATCTTTTGTCTGCGAAGATTAGTTAATTCTGCCTGTAGATCTTCAAGATGTTTCTGATTGTCAGGCGTTAAGTTCTGTTCAATTTGTTCAATAGCTTTTATGATTTCATTCTGATGTCTCTCATTTTCCTTCTTTTTGAAGCTTGCATAGGAGATTGATTTGCCTCTTATTTCCATGAGTAAGGTATCAAGGAACAACTGGTCATTTATTACAAGTTGTAACTCATTATCAGGTATATCATCAATATTTTCATAATTATATACTGGCAGAGCATACTGTATTTTAATATTGGATATTTTTTCATTAATTATTTTCAGATAATCAAGGTCTTTTAGAAGTGAGTTGTTATGTTTCCAAAGTGGTTTGCCTTTTTGAAAATCGATAAATTTGAGTTCAAGAATAATCATAGAATGGTCTGATCGGTAGCTTGGTTCTATGTAACATTTATAGACAGATGTTAAAAGATTTTCTGTAGTTAAAAAATAATCTAATCTGGCTTGTTTTAACGGATTCTTTTTTCTCCATGTATAGCGTCGGAGGTTCGGATAGTTTTCTCTGAACGGATCAATAAAATTATAGTCATCTTTGATTTGTTTAATCTTTTCTAGAGATTTCTTGTTATTGATATGCATATAGTTATAACAATCTATACTTGGATTTTGCACAACATTGAAATCTCCACAAATTATTATTTTTTCATTATTATATGTTACAGATGACTTTACAACATTGTCAAAAAATTCTGGTGAATCAGTATTTGGCCCATAAATATTAATTAATGTGAATCTGTTTTTCTCAACAGTAAGATCAGCTATTAAAAAGTTTCCCTCATTACAAGACTTGTGGTCATGTAAGATGTATTCTAAATTCTTATGGAATAATATTGCAACTCCTCTTGAGTTTGAGCTACCTGGGCTAAATATACAATTGAATCCCCACTGTGCACGAATAAATTTTTCTGTCTGACTCGTAAAATGGGTATCTTGCAAGCAGTAGATTTGACAATCTTTTGTTTTCAGGAAATTAAAGACATCAAGACGTTTTTCATTTGATCCTAAACCCTGACAGTTGACTGACAAAATTTTAGCTGTCATTCTGGATTGGGTAACTTGAACATATTTCAGCACAGAGAGAGCACAATTCTTGAAGATCATAGTAACAACATATGAAACTAAAAAAGCAAACAAAAAACATTGTCTCCTTAAAACTTTGGAGACAAGAAAGAACTGACAAATGAAACAAGAGGGCCATTGGCCCTATATCGCTCACCTGAGTTACAGTAATACATGTATATTGACATGTTAATTTTTCAGTGGACAACATTTCTAGCAGATGAAATAAGCTTAGTGCACTGCTTTCACCCTTTAACTGCTGAATAAACTTGAACTGAATTCAGAACTAATACCAAGTGACTGGTTGACCAAGACCTAAACTGTTTACAACTTGTGCCATTTTTGCCTTAGCTCAAAATGCCTAAAACTGGTCTTTGAGAAATTCAAATGACTTCAATAAAGCTATGCAATTATACCTTGACCCAGGTATATAGGCAAATAGAGTGCTAGGCAGTACATAATGCCAGTTTTTGTGTGAAATGACCAATAAGAATATCTTTAAAAATCGTTTAACCCTTTCCCTCATATAAAGCTGTTTTTATGCATTAGCAAACAGAGTAGACTCAGATCAGACGACTCCTACGGAAGCTGTCTGATCTGGGTCTTCTCTGTTTCTTTTGACACAATATAGATTGTCAAAGCAAAAACTTCTCTTCAGAGAAATAATGTGTTTTACACATTAAAAATAAGAGTAGACTAGATCAGACGGCTGCTATAGAAGCTGTCTGATCAGGGTCTGCTCTTTTTACATTTGACAAGATATAGATTTGATTTTACAGTTTTTTTCAAAGCTAAAACTTCTATTTATGGCAATAAATTTTTTTTAAGCATTAGCAAACAAGAGTGGTCCCAGATCAATTTTTGTCAAAGCAAACAGGTTAAGGGTTAATAGGTGTTTAGAAATAATTCTAGCTCTAGGTGTGAATATCTGAAGATAATTCAATTAAACGGGTCATTAGTATTTTTAACAATTGAAATTGAGAAGAGTTACCTCTACTGTTATAATGAAGTTATATTTACTTAGTTATTTCATTAATATCATACAAGATTCAGACATTTTAGAACTTTTTAATGTGTTGTCATCAAATTTTATGAAAAAGTAATATTTAAGATGCTTTTTGGGGCAGCAGACTTAATCCACAGTAGTAAGTTTAACCTATCATTGTTAAGGGGGGGGGGGGGGGGGGGGGGGGGGGGGCAAATGCATTATCATGTTTTCTTAAGAATTACCATGACTTATATCAGTTGGGCCATTGCATAATCATGTTTTCACAGTTTTCTTAAACATTACCATGACTTACATCAGTTGGGTTTGGACCCAGATCAAAAGTCTAGATGGTGATCATTTTCCTTGATTGCCTGAATTGTTACTTTCCTATATCTCTCACATCTAATTTGAGAGACATTGGAAGACACCATGTACTCACACTACACACTGGGGTTAATGGGTCAAAATGCCTTTAATGTTTTGTCTGCAACAAAAAGTTATTGTCATCTGCTTCAATTCTTAAAATAAACTTACTTTCATTTTTTTGCAAAAATATGGTTAAGATGACAAACAGTTTGGATCCTGATGAGACGCCGCAGTATGCGGCCTCTCATCTGGATCCAAACTGTTTGCATAGGTAATCACAGTTTCACCACTAGCATGCAAAGAGTTAAGAGTCAGCATTGACCTGGAGAGATTTTACTGCCAAGCAGCTGTAACTTTGACCTGCTGCTGGTCTGCAGATCTGGAGTTGTTTATTTAACCCTTAATTTCTCTCATGTAAACTTGTTTTCATGCATCTGCAAACAGAGTAGACCCAGATAAGGTGGCTCCTATAGGATCAAGGTCTGTTATTTGCTAATGGAATTTGATAGATGTTTCTATGCCTTCTAAAACAGCTACACTGATTCACCTTCAACATTTTATTATAAATAGTTATAAATAGAATGATACTAGCAATCCAATGCAGTTATCTCCCTTTGTCCCTTATGGCTATGCTGATGGGACAAGGGAAATAACTGTGAGGAAATTACCTTTTAAGTGTTACAGATTCTGATGTTAAGTAGCATAAAACCCCAGGGTGAGACCATTTATGGCCCAGGGGTCATTATTTGAACACACCTTGTAGTGGTATATTAGGTGATGCTTCATACCAAATATCTTAGCTCTAGATTATGTGGTTTCAGACAAAAAGATTTTTAAAGGTTTCCCTATATAAGTCTATGTAAAAACTACAAGCCCCAGGGCAGGGCCATTTTTGGCCCGGGGGTCATCATTTTAACAAACTTGGTAAAGGACCATTAGATGATGCTATATACCAAATATCAAAGCTCTAGAAATTGTGGTTTCAGAGAAGAAGATTTTTAAAGATTTAAAAAAAAAACCTGTAAAAGTAGTGGGGCGGGGCCATTTTTTGCCCGGGGGTCATGATTTTAACAAAACTGATAGAGGACATCCTAAGGTACATTTCTGTGAAATTTGGTTGAAATCCTCCCAGTGGTTTAGGAGGAGAAGTCATTTGAAATAAAAGTGAACGGACAGACGGACGGACAGACGGACAGACGGACAGACGGACAGACGGACAGACGGACAGACGGACGACGGACGACAGGCGGTCACAATAGCTCACCTTGAGCCTTTGGCTCAGGTGAGCTAAAAAGGGGGAGTGTGTTAAAACAATGCAACAAAAATGAGCTGATATTGGTTACCTATAACCTTGAATACTTATACATCTGATATTCATGAAATATATTACCTGGTGTCCGTATATTCCTAACCCTTTCCCTCATTTTAAGCACTATTTCATGCATCTGCAAACAGGGCAGACCCACATCAAATGGTTTCAACAGGATGAGCCATCTAATAAGGATCTGCTCCGTTTGCTTATTTCCAGATATAAATGTGCTCCTCAGTCTCGTGAAAGCAAAATTGGCCTAAAATAATTTTACTAGCAAAATTCAGTTAATAAACATTAACGATGTCTTCAACTCTTACATGAATACTGAACAGGGAAATGGTTGAAGTAACTCTGGACGAAGCCAAAATTGGCTAAATTCTTAAATTCTGCACCATCAGTATCTAAACGGATCCAATTACTGCTGAAAGTATTGCATACATGTATACCACAATGGCAAAGAGACCTTGCAGACGGCAAATCATGGACTGTCTAACCCATTCCTTAACAAGCTATATTTAGATCAGACCTCTTTGAATAAATCTACCTAAAAGGAGCATTTACTAGAGAAAAGTAAAAGTTTAGAATTGTGTAGTATTGAAACCATCACGGTAAATAGAGCATTTGTTCCTATGAAGCAAAGGCTCCATTTTTCAAAAAGTGAGCTCCCACAGAGGCGTAGAAAGGTATATGGAGGATAGGGTTAATCCCCTGCCTGCTGACCACACCAGATATACAGACTGACTACCAAACTCTCCTTGAATATCCGAATCATTTATAAATTGATATTTCTATAACGGTCCATGGACAGAGGAATTATTTTCTCTGACGGAAAGTGTAGAAACAGCCCTCCATCACTTCATAATCAAACAGAGCAGACCCTGCTCAGATGGCTCCTATAGGAGCTATCTGATCCGGGTATGTTTCCTTTGCAAAGGTGCCTCTATGGAGTAAAGGGTTAATCTTTCAGTACTGTACAAGTTTTATCTGCAAAATTGCATTCTGCTGTAAGTCCTAGTGCCACTTTCCATTTCCAAATGGAACATACTTTGAGATATCAAATAGTCCGGCTCCAAATTTGACGCAATTGCACTTTGTGCCATCATACTTCCAGGTACGGGAAAGTCAAGTTCTGAAAGTGTCATAAAACATTGTGCATTTTGTGATATTAGGTCTATTAAAAAAGAATGTCATTCAATGTCTTCTAAAAGTTACTTCCCTTTGTCTCAATCTCAAAAAGAAAAACAGTCAAACAGTTTGGGTCCTGATTAGACAGCAACCTACTTGGTGTTTCTTCTGGATCCCCGCTTTTTGTACAAATGTACAGGCAACAATGAAAATTACAGTAAACCCACAAAGAGTCTATCTTTAACAGGAGTCTGAGAGCCTGCAAAGGGTAGAACCTGAACATTTTAAATTTCAATGCAGGTATACAGCCAACTTACCTGGAGAATATCCATACTAGACTATGTTATTTCTGCTACCAATTTGGTTGTGCACCATTTGTCTTTTAAGTATCTCACTTAATACACCCTTTCATACTTTATTGTTAACCCACTACCCTATATGCCACCTCGAGACACAACCTCTGAATAAATCCACTGAATAGGAGCATTTACTATACAAAAAGAAACATATAGGATTATATAGTTTTGAAAACATTGTGATAAGTAGAGCACTCGTTCCATAAGGGCAAATGCTCTATTTATCACAGTGGCTTCATAAAATGATTTTTACAGAGGCCTCAAAAGGCGTCAATACGAAGGAATGGGTTAAACAGTAAAGGACCAATCCACTATTCAGGTAGTTGGAAATTTAAAATATCTTAAAAAAAAAAGAAAAGAATCTTGATACTGTCGGTATTACCATCATTTGGTAATTCCCTGCAGTCAAATAGTTAATGTCTCTGTATTACACCATAGTGTCCATCTGAAGTGACCAGCATTAACACTTTGCAGGCTGAGCAGTTTGTTTTCCGCAAAAACGGTTATCCTTTAATTTTTTTAACCCTTTCCTTCATGTAAAAAACATTTTCATTAATTTGCAAAATGAGCAGACCAAAATCAGGGTCTGCCAAGTTTGCTCCTGAAATGATGTAGATCTGACTCTAAGGACAGTCTTGTCAAAGCGAAATTTCCTTGAAAAATATACATTACAAAAACTTCATCCAATAAATATACATGGTGTCATAATTCCTTACATGAATATCAATCAGGGCAGGGATTAAAATAAAATCCCCTTCCTTTTCTATACAAAAATATGGTGAAAGTGTCAAACAATTTGGAGTCGGTAGAGAGACGGTATTTTCAGCATCTCATCTGGATCCAAACTATTTGCATAGGGACCCATCTTTCTGTCTGTGGCATGCAAAGGGTCAATATATCAGTAAGCACAGCAGTAGCTTCATGAAAAGAGTCAAAGCACACTTTAGTACTGCAAACAATGTAGTATATATACAGCTGATTGCTATTCTAACTGTATATTGTGTCCAAACCTTAGTTACCTTTGTCTCATGGGCTGGTTTGTATCCCTTGAAGGGTAATCCATACAGATATCACTCACACTTTTCCCAACTTTATTCCCAGCACTGATTATAAAGGGAAAGTTTCAAAACATTTCATACTCCAGATAGCATTCTCAAATAGTATTGAAGCATCTGACTTGGCAAAATGTGTGTGACAGTTTGGATCCAGATCACATGCTAAAAGACCCTATCATATTAAAGTCTATACCAGTACTTTGGTCTGAGCAGAAGCTGTGGGATCAGATCTATGACATTCTACATTATGTCCTGAGCAACCATAGCAGGCCCCGATCAGATGACTCCTACAGGAGTCACCCGATCTGGATCTGGGGTTGCATTCTGATTCAAAAGGTATAGACAAAAATGGTCGGGCAGCAGAAATGCCGTGGGTTAGTTTAAAAGTCTATTTCATCTGGATATGCCAACAGCTGTCAAACTGTTTGGATCCTGATTTGATGTCAACATACTTGATATGTCATCTGGATCCAAAATGTTTGATTACGTTCCAATAAATTCCGTAGAATACAATGCTAGAAGGAAAGCAGAAAGCAGAAAAAAGAAAAACAAAACAAAACAGAAACGTTACCCAGTCCCACAGTCTTGATATCTCACAATACCTAGATCTCTGTAAAAAACTGGTCTATCTTTGCCCACTTACAGGGCCCTCAGAACCGAGAACTTCGTTGACATTGTCATATAAGTCAAATTTGTAGCGCTTCCCTTGGGTTGAACTCCCATAGACGCTGCCATTGAAATACCAGGCCTGTTGAATCCTTTGGTGCTCAACAAGGCGTTTTATCAGCACAGTATTCAACCTGGTCACATCGTCTACCAGCCGGTTACCTGTCGACTTGAAATCTGTTCTCTTTCTCATTATCTTTGCTTTTTCATTGTTATTTGTCAGTTTCATGAGAACTGGCTTGGGTAAGCCTGGTTTCCCGGGGATGCGATGGATTGCCACTATCTTGTTTTGGTCCAGGGACACACCTTTCTGTTCCAGCATGCTGCATACCAATGCTTTCAGATCATTTTCAGATTCGTTTTGGCTCTCTTTAATATTCAAGATTTTCACATTATTTTTGCGAGAATATTGTTCATTATAGTTGGCTTTTGCAAGTGCCTGTTTGGATCTGCCGTCAATTTCCACACTCGCAGTTTCCAGTGCTTCAACTTTCTTTCTCAAGCAGCCAACTTCACTTTTTAGCTGGCTGTTTTCTTCTGTCATGTCCTGTACCTTTTCTTTGAAAACTACCATTTTCTCGTCTACTTTTATCTGCACCATCAAGTCAATGCTTTCATTTATATCTGAAATGATCTTTGTAACTGTCTCTTGGATGAACTTTTCCAACTGATCTTTTTTCATGATAGTCTTTATTTCTTCTCGTATTGACTTCATGTCGTCTGACATCTCTTCTATCTGCTGGTTTAAAGCAGTAATCTCTTCATAGCTCTGATTTGGGGAGACATCAGAGTGGGTTCTCTTAGACGGGGGAGGCTTGGTCTTTGCAAATTGTTTTCCAGATTTTATTAAATCACCCTTCCCCTCAGTTTTACTCATGATGCAGGGTCTATTCTCCTAAACGAGTTTCCAAAACAACAAGACTAAGCACAGTTATTGGGGGATGTCTCACAATTCAGCTTGTCTGTATAACAAAGAGTCACAAAGAATATCTTACCATAGGCAGGTAAACCATAGGTAATCCAAACAAAGGAATCCTATTGTCTTTCTTTAGTTCCTAAAATCTCCAAATCCTGGATTCCTTTTCAAATTATTTCTGTACAGACTTGTTATTATCACATTAATCCATATATTCCATAAATTTCATGGATTTTTATCACTATTAACTAGGTTAAATTAACTTTCATCAGCAGACAACAAGTTACATGTCTTCACACCTTGACATCCACCAAATTTTTTTCAACTGGCCAGGTTAATGTCACAAGAAATGGCCAGGTTAATGTCACAAGAGATGGCCAGGTTAATGATTTTACTTGTGGGACTAGTTAAAAAAAGTCACACAACTACCCTTTGGTGAGTGCGGACGGACAGACGGACAGACGGACGGACAGACGGAAAGACGGACAATGCGATTACTATATGCCCGCCTTTGGGGGCATAAAAACTGATTAGCCCTTGGACAGGGCCATTTTAGGCCCGGGGGTCATAATTTGAGCAATCTTTGTAGAAGACCATTAGATCATGCTACATGCCAAATATCAAAGGTCTAGGTCTTACAGTTTCAGTTTTAAATATTTTTCCTATGACAAACTGATAAGCCCTTGGGCGGTGCCATTTTTGGCCCGGGGGTCATTATTTGAACAATCTTTGTAGAGGACCATTAGATCATGCTACATTCCAAATATCAAAGGTCTAGGCCATTTTTGGCCTGGGGGTCATAATGTGAACAACGTTTTGTTCCCCCTACCCACTGATGCTTCTGACAAAATTTGGTTAAAATCGGATCAGCAGTTTCAGAGATGTTGTTTGAAAATGTGGCCGGACGCCGGACACTGGACGCCGGACAAAGAGCGGTCACAATAGCTCATCCTGAGCCGTCGGCTCAGGTGAGGTAAAATACTCCGGAAAACCTGAATTTAGGGAAAATTTCTAAGTAAAATCACTGCATTTCCGTGAAAAATCAATGACGTGTAACAAAATTCAACCTTGATCTGTAACTCATTATAATAAAGCCACATACCAATTATCACTTCAATATCTGTAAAGGTTTAGAAAAAAACTCCGTAAAACTGAAAAATAACAAAGTGCAATAACTCCAAAAATACTGAAGACAGAGTTACAAACCTTGTGCACTGCACTTGCCGTCAATGTGATCTATCTATATATGAAGTTTGAAGTCAATAGCTTTTATACTTTGGAAGTTATGATCCGGACAAGCGTGACGTACGGATGGACGGTCATAGCGACTCCAGTATACCCCCCCAAAACTTCGTTTTTGGGGGTATAATAATTACATATTCTGATGCATGACAAACATTGCAGATACCACTTCCAAGGCTAAGGTCTCGGTCTACACTGTTTAAGATGCAATCTGACTCATTTTTCCAGAGAGTGGCTCATACATCATACAAACGCCCATTTTAATTATGATCTGCAATTAAGAGACAAGGAAATAAACTTCTGGTACAGCTGAGAGTGTATAGTGTTCTTATCACTATACTCGTACAAGTACAAATGTTGCTGTAAAACAGCAAAGGAGATGCTCCGCGCAAAAAAAAAGAAATGTGCAAATGAAATGGTAATAGCAATCTTCCAAAACTGTAAGTTGGAGATATGAAAAGAGTGCTATATAAATATGGTATAATAATAATAATTAATTGGCTGCCTAATACAGGTTTGGCGGTAAAAAGTTAAACACAGAAAGACGAGCACACTGACTGACAAAAAGGTTTGATCCAGATCAGACGACAATGGTTTGGTCATTTACTTTCATGAAGAATTGAGGTTTCAAAAATGGCTCATGCGGATACAACAAGTAGCATATCATTAGCTCTTTGTTTTAAATGCGTATTAAGTGAATATGCTGGAAATGTTGCACCTTTTGAAGATTGTTGAGGAAACCTCTATCACAGATTGTAATGATCGAAGGTGGATTTACATTATTAAAGGGAACTGAAAATATTTTTCCTGTATGGCTTATCTGATTTGGGTTTGCCTTGTTTGCAGATGCATGAAAGTGACTTGTATGGACTTTCATAAAGAATTAATAGTGGTGACAAAAGGTAATTAATTTGAAGGAAAACGATTTAAGTATAGCCAGAATGAAACCCCTGTCACAACATGTTGCAAGTTTATAAGAATCAAATGCCTCAAGGGGCATAATGACATCCGGTTGGATATGGATATTAAATGTAAGGGAAGAAATCGCTGCAGACGTTAATCACCATGTTTGACGTATAGGAATCTATTAATGTTTTACAAAAATATGACAGACTGTAACTACGGTCAAACCATTAACAAAGTGGTTATTAGTGAAACTCAGTCCTTGAATTCAGAAACACAATGCCGAGTGACAGTGTCCATCTTTCAATTAATATCAAAGCAATAAATGCTGTTTATAAATCTATTGCAGTTTGAAGTACTACCCTTGTTATTAGTTAATAACTCTAAAAAATAATATTCAAACAATATACATGTTGTTTGAATAATTACTCTACCGTATATCAAGGTTTACCCCTTCATCCATATAAACTAACCCTAAAATAAGTACATGTATGTTATTTGAATAATTGCTGTCCCATATTTATCCAGACTTATCCCTTTACTCATATATATGAGTTTTCATATCTTTGCAAACAGAGTAGATCCAGATCAGACAAATCACAAATGTCCCATCTGGACTGTCCAGGTTCTGCTCTGATTGGTTATGGAATAATATAGAGATCTTATTCTACAGTTTCTGTCATGGTAGGGAAAATCATCGGATTTTCATTTATTTTGTTACGGGACGGGGTCTATTAAAATATTGGCACATCGTTTTTAACAACAAGAGGGCCATGATGGCCCTTAATCGCTCACCTGTTCGTAACAGATTAATGATTTCAATGACAGATTGCATAATTTGAAAAATCTTGGTAGAAAACCATCAGATGATGCTACATACTAAATATAAAGAGTCTAGACCTTAAAGATTTTCCTATGAAAAACTGTTAAGCCCCAGGGCGGGGTCAATTTTGATCCGGGGTTCATAATTTGAAAATCTTGGTAGAGGACTATTAGATAAGGCAACATACCAAATATCTAAGGTCTATGCCTTACAAGTTCAGAGAAGACTTTTAAAGATTTTTAAGAGAAGATTTTTAAAAACTTTCCTATAAAATACTGATATGCCCCTGGGCGGGGAAGTTTTCAACCCAGGGGACATAATTTGAACAATCTTGGTAGAAAACTATTAGATAGCGCTACATACCAAATATTAAAGGTCTCTGCCTTAACAGTTTTGGAGAAGAAGATTCTTAAAGCTTTTCATATGAAAAACTGATAAGCCCCAGGGCGGGGCCATTTTTGACCCAGGGGTAATAATTTGAATAATCTTGGTAGAAAACCATTAGATGATGCTACATACCAAATATCAAGGGCCTAGACCTTACAGTTCTGGAGGAGAAGATTTTTAAAGATTTTCCTATGAAAAACTGATAAGCCCTTGGGCGGGGCCATTTTTGGTCCCGGGGTCATATTTTGATTAATCTTAGTAGAGGACAATTAAATAATGCTACATACCAAATATCAAAGGTCTATACCTTATAATTTTAGAGAAGAATATATTTAAAGATTTTCCTATGAAAAACTGATAAGCCCCGGGGCGGGGCCATATTTGGCCCAGGGGTCATAATTTGAACAATCTTAGTAGAGGACCATTAGATCATGCTACATACCAAATATCAAAGGTCTATGCCTTACAGTTTCAGAGAAGATGATTTCTTCAAGATTTTCCTATGAAAAACTGATAAGCCCTGGGGCGGGGCCATTTTTGTCCTGGGGGTCATAATTTGAACAATCTTAGTAGAGGACCATTAGATGATGCTACATACCAAATACCAAAGGTCTATTCCTTACATTTTCAGAGAAGAAGAATTTTAAAGATTTTCCTATGAAAAACTGATAAGCCCCGGGGTGGGGCCATTTTTGGCCCAGGGGTCATAATTTGAACAATCTTAGTAGAGGACCATTAGATGATGCTACATACCAAATACCAAAGGTCTATGCCTGACAGTTTCAGAGAAGAAGATTTTTAAAGATTTTCCTATGAAAAACTGATAAGCCCCGGGGCGGGGCCATTTTTGGCCCAGGGGTCATAATTTGAACAATCTTAGTAAAGGACCATTAGATGATGCTACATACCAAATATCAAAGGTCTATACCTTACAGTTTCAGAGAAGAAGATTTTTAAAGATTTTCCTATGAAAAACTGATAAGCCCTGGGGCGGGGCCATTTTTGGCCCGGGGGACATAATTTGTTCAATCTTTGTAGAGGACCATTACATCATACTACATACCAAATATCAAAGCTCTTGGCTTTGTAGTTACAGAGAAGAAGATGTTTAAGTAAATTGTTGACGCCCGCACGTACGCACGACGCACGAAGCACATACGCACATACGAACAACGCCGGACGCCGGACATAGGATCATCCCAATAGCTCACCTTGGCACTTTGTGCCAGGTGAGCTAAAAAACATATCTATAGACTTGGAATCATCAAGGCATTTTTTCTTGTCTAGACAAAAATAATTTAAAATACAAAGTGGTGAACAAATCAATTCGTTATTCATACATGTACATATATCTTGAAGTATCTGAATTTCCTGAATGTCCATATGGAAATATGGTCGTTTGGGCGACTTTCCCGTTCGTGGACCTTATTTAAATAATACAGTAAACTCTACTGTAAGTGGTCATTCATTTATTTAACATATTAGTCGTAAAAACAAGTGGTTGCATAATGCAGGGGAAAATGATGCGGAAAACTTCTATAGGAGCTTTCTGCTTTACTTTTGTTCTGCATTAAGCTAGCACCTGCCTTACAAACCTAAAAATAGACATTTTTGAAGGCCGCTTACGGCAGGATCTACTGTAAGCCTAAAGTCATTTCGTCGACCGTATTTCATATAGGGATTAGGTTTTCACACGTACATCGCGGCTATATGTTTGATGTTAATTTTTCAAATATGCGCGTGCAGGCAATAATCGCAAATCGCCCAATCATAATTCAGACCCAGATCACAACCACGTTTCATTTTATAAAACAAATTAAATGCTACAGTGTACAGTAAAACCCCGAACTCTCGAACCCCGGAAAACTCGTTCACTACCCTTAATTCGAACTAATTATACGGTCCCAAATCCTTCTTTCTTAAATTCTATATGTTCGACCTCGGATAATTCGACCATGCGAAACTCGAACTCTAAAACTCATCTCCCGGTCCGCTGATTAATAAAACAGTGCAAAGTACCTTTGATAAGTCGAACTGTTGTCTTACCTGTATGGATGTGCGTCGAACCGAAGATTCACACCTTTCAGGTGACTATCTCAGCTCGCCGATAATTACGTGATTGGTAGACAACGGGTGAATGTGTGATGTTTTATTAAGGTGTTAAAATGCACATGTGTTGTTTGTGAAGGTTGTTTTGAGCTAACATTGACTGTCATATCGTAGGCCTATAACACGATTGAAAAGTTCAAACTTCATCATTCACAATGGCAGAAATAACAGTTGAACGAATATATTTGTTCTCCTCTGTTTTTATCCGCGCATGTTAAACAATTGAGTTCAATTATGGCCCTATATGCCAATCCACATACAACAAGAGGGCCAGAATGGCCCTGAAGCGCTCACCAGACAATCAGAGGAGAAGATTTTCAAAGTTTTCACTATGTGTTTCTATAGAAAACTAGCCGGCCCTGGGACGGGGCCAATTTTGACCCAAAGGGCAACATTTATATAACACTGGTAGAGGACCAAAACATGATGCTATGTGCCAATATTCAAAGCTGAGAACTTTCCAGTTTTAGAGAAGAGAAGATTTTCAATGTTTTTACTATATGTTTCTATTGAAAGCTGACCACCCCTGGGGCGGGGCCAATTTTAATCCCAGGGGCATAATTTAAACAAGGCCATACAAAGTTCTGAATAAAGGCGATCAACTGTTCCTCTGAACAGGTATGTGTACCCTAGCATTCCAAACTGATTTTTTGCATTTGAATATTATTATAAATTATTACATAATAATTTCATATTCATCAGTTTAACTTAATATGTTCAAGTAATTTCATGTTAAAAATTATTTCATAATTTATTTAAAATCTTTAATTTGGCATTCTGGAGTCTTTACATGATTTACCCTTCTTCTGAACTGCAGGGCAGGTTATAATATGGTCATAATGCCAATCACTATTATTAATTAACCCTTCCCTCATATAAACGTGTTTTCACACATTTGAAAACAGAGTAGACCCAGATCAGATGCCTCCCATAGGAGCCATCTGATCAGGGTCTGCTCTGTTTGTTAATGGAATTTGATAGATGTGTTCCTTTAGTTTCTAAAATGGCTACAATGTTCCACCTACTATATTTCATTATAACTATTTTGTCAATAAATATTCTGTAGGTTGTGAAATTTGGAAACAAATGGCTACAATGTTCCACCTTCCATACTTCATTTTAACTATTTTGTACATGAATATGCACTAGGCATTCAAATTAATAATAAACACAGAACAGGCAAAGGGTTAAGCCAGCAATACAGGTGCACTAAAAATAGCCACTGGTCATCTCTCTCTACTGCTTGACCTGATGACCTCTTTCTGAGCAAAGATAAGATGCTTAAAAGTGCAGTCAGCTTCAAGTTTGCTAGAAAACTGGCCACCCTGGGGTGTAGTCAATTTTGACCACAGGAGCATAATTTATATAACTCTTGTAGAGGACCTGAACACGATGCTATGTGCCAAATATGAAAGCTGAGAACCTTCTGGTTTCAGAGTTTTAAAGTTTTACTATATGTTTCTATTGAAAACAAGGCACCCCTGGGGCGGGGCCAATTTTAACCCCAGGGCCATAATTTATATAACTTTTGTAGAGGACCTAAAGATGATACTATGTGCCAAAGATGAAAGCTGAGAACCCTGTAGATTCAGAGGAGAAGATTTTTAAATGTTCAAATTGTTGACGACTGACGACGGACGACGCACGCCGACGGACATCAGGCAATCACAAAAGCTCACCCTGAGCACTTTGTGCTCTGGTGAGCTAAAAACACAAGGAATAGTTTTTCCCCCCAAGACCAGTTTGTTGCAACCGTCTAAATAACGTAATTTTACCAATTTTGTGTGTTCTCGTAGATATTTAAATGGGCTGTAGACCGTTGTGTACATAAAGCGAGACGATGATGATAGGTCGTTCAGTCACGGTTTTTCACCAGACCAAAATGGCGAGATATGCACATAGCATAGATACATTAATGGTAGAATCACAAAATTTGGAATAATTGGACGATGTTTTTATAGAATTATGGGTTGCATTAGTATTTTCATTGTATTGCAAAGGTAGCAAAAACAGTGTGTTTTGTTATAGAAGTTTGTTTATTCATTTTCGACATGAAAATAATTTATTCTCAAACTCACGTTTGAACAATTTCTGTACCATTTGCTACCAAACGAATATGAAACTCGGATCTTTCGAACCATCCTTAATTCGAACTAAAATTTATGGTCCCCAAGGTGTTCGAGAGATCGGGGTTTTACTGTATTTGTATAAAATATTGCTTCAACATTATGAGTGTTTTGTCAAAATAATATAAGCAATTGATATTAACTTATACAACAGGCATATGCTGACAATTATCGCACACTGTTGATTCCATAGTTCCCCTCATACAAACATATTTCACGCATCTACAAACAGAGAGACCCAGATCAGACAACTCCTATAGGAGCTGTCCGATCAGGGTCTGCTCTTTTTTGCTAATGGAATTGAATAGATCTTTTATTATACTTTCTAAGATGGACACAGTGTTCCACCTTCCATATTTCATTAAAAAAAATTCTCCATGAATATTCAGTAGGTATTGAATTTGTAATAAACATAGAATAGGGCAAGGATTAAGACCCAAACCAAGATCGCGTTATATTCAATACCATGCGCAATTCGTGGATTTAAATTTGTATTCAACATAACGTGATATTAGATAAAAACCAAGTTTGTTACTTAGTTAAATATTTCTTCAGAACTATCAGTGTTTAACAGTTTGATCAACATTTTAGCTACTATAGTAGGAGTCGATGGTATTGCGGGTTCGATGTTGATGTACGGATCAAACTTTCGTTATGGTTCTTGTCGTGCCGTTTTGATTAAAATAGGGCCGGGTTGACCAGCTAAAATATAGGGGGAGGGGCTGTTTGACCGAAATGGGGCTGCTGAAACTCGGATTGACCATGGATCGATTTCACTTGGGCCAAGTTAGACCGGTTCGACCCGTTTCCGTCCGATTGTTATTGTAGTGAAACATAGCACATTGCTTCCCAGAAATACTTTCGTATGGTATTATGCAGTGTCCGACAAATCCATTGCCCGGAGCCCGCGGGCTACCAGAAAATCTTGTCGGGCCATCAAAGAATTTCAAAACAAGCCCGCCGGGCTAAGAGTAAAAGCAAAGATCAATAGCCCGGCTATAACAGATAATCTAGAACGTAGGGCAATTAATGATGACATGTTAATTTCTCAGAGTTAGGGTCGGAATACATACAATTAATCTTGAGTGTGTTTTCTGACGCGTGTCCTGTTGTTAACCCACAGAGCGTGACAACCAATGACGCTGGTCATGTATTGGCTATCAAGTCATTTAAATCTCCGCCCAAGTGATGCATGACTGACACTTGTTCGTTGAAATGTTTAATCTCCGAATCCCGCAGAGCAAGAATATTCCATACGTAATCTAGATTTAAGCTCCGCCCATCGTGTGTGGCAGTTTGAATTAATGAATTGAATCAATTACCGCTTCAATGGTGCGAGATTTGGAACCAAACTCGCTTATGTAATTAACTTCCGGTCGCTCATAGCATTAACAAAACCAAAAAATAATGGGTTTTCGCGGATCGAATCTCGGCGAAAATCTACAAATTTTCTCTCGCTACTCAATTTGAAAAACTTGATTTTTTTCACCTCGTCATTATTTCTTCAAGATTGACGATGTTTGGCTCTGTCAACTCACGTTACATGATTGTGTTATATGGGGTAAAACAAGAATGAAACCTCGATCTATTTAGACCCGATTTTCTACCAGGTAAAAAGGATGACTTCTACAATATCTTCTTGTATGACTTACAGTGCATTCCGGTACGCAGATAAAAGGGTTACACTACACTTGTATCTGAAAATGTCTTATTATAATCTGACACACACTGAAAGGTTAAAATAAGTGCAAAGGACCTAAAATCAATTTTCTGAATTCAATTATTTAATTCTGCATTACTTAGAATGTTGAAAGTCGAATTATATTTCAAGCCATTTAAAACATGATATGACCAGACCTGTAAGTATGAAATTTTATTTAATTAATGACAAAGGTAATGACAAATAATGAGTATTAGACAAAATAGTAATAAATTGCCATTTAAAATTTGTGTTTATTTACTCATTTCAACATCTAGTGGAATGTTAGTATAATATATATTCACAGTCTGACAGTGCAAATTCATCATCTGATGGAACACATTTTGTCAGAGTCGCTTGAAAATCTGTCATAGCTAGCACCCCTAGCAGTTAAATCAAGCGGAAGAATGGCAATATAAAATAAAATAATTAAATTTAAGAAAAATGTAATATAGATCTAGTTTTATGATTGTGTTCTCATTATTCTTAAGGGATATTAGGTCTGAATGAGTATACATGTACCATACACGGATGCAATGTCTTACCATCTGGAAATTGAATAAAAAATATCTGGGCTACTAGATTTTTTTTCTGGTAGTCACTGGGCTAGTACAAAAAAAATCTGGTAGCCCAGTGGGCTACCAACAAAAAAATAAATTTGTCGGACACTGTATTATGACTTATTAGTCTATACAAAGTCCTAAAAGAGCGTTCGTAAAACAAATAAACACAAACAAAAATCTTTATTTATCATCAAAACGTAGAAAGACAGCTCCAAGATTAACAGGGGCAGTTAACTCTGTAAACATTTGAAGAGAGCACGGAAAGGAGTGCCCTGTAAAACTCGTGTCCGACAAAATCGCGACATATTCGGATAGCGTAAATATTGCTAAGCATAATTTTACCATTGCATACACCTTAAATACATTTATAAAAATAATTAAAATTGAAACTGAAGTAAATCATTAAAAGTATACACGTTGAGCCTAATGTTAATCACGGATACTTGAACAAAATTGATCGAAAGGGTTTAAAATATCAAATCCGAGTCCATGAACCAAACATATTGTGAATACAAACGGCTCCGTGCCTGTGGGCGCGGAGCAATCAGCACTTGAATTTCTACTGGAATATCATTTCTTACTCGTTACATACTAGCAAAGAATTTGAAATTAACTTTGCAAATAGTAACAGTAATTATGTTGAACAAAAGTAAAATTCATTTCAAATTCTTGCTAGTATGTCAACATTTGTTGAGACAAGAGGGCCATGATGGCCCTGATATCACTTACCAGACAATCAGCAGAAGATTTTCAAAGTTTTCACAATAACAAATCAGATAAGATGTAATGGTTATAACATAAGATGCATACATAAGGTACTATAGCTACGGTGCCAAAACAGTTTTATAAATATTAATATAGCGTACAATTTTTCAGAGAAAAAATTAAAATAAGAGGGCCATGATGGCCCTAAATTGCTCACCTGGTTACTATAGACTTATGCATACACTGTATTTCTATGAAGTCAGCTTCAGATTGGGGCCAATATTAAACCAAAGGCCATAATTTTAGGCCTGGAGGTTAAAATTTGAACAATCTTAATAACAGAACTTTAGATAATGCCAGGGGCGGGGCAATTTTGGTCCTGGGGTCATAATTTGAACAATCTTGGTAGAAAACCATTAGATGATACTACATACCAAATTTCAAAGGTCTAGGCCTTACAGTTTCGTAAAAGAAGATTTTTAAAGATTTACCTATAAACAAGAGGGCCAGAATGGCCCTGAAGCGCTCACCAAACAATCAGAGGAGAAGATTTTCAAAGTTTTAACTATACATTTCTATAGAAAACTAGCATGCCCTGGGGCTGGGCTAATTTTGACCCAAGAGGCACAATTTATGTAGAGGACCAGGACATGATGCTATGTGCCAAATATGAAAGCTGAGAACCTTCCAGTTTCAGAGAAGAAGATTTTCAAAGATTTCACTATTTGTTTCTATTGAAAACTGCCCACCACTGGGGCGGGGACAATTTTGACCCCGGGGCCATTGTTTACATAAGTTTTGAAGAGGATTTGAACATGATGCTCTGTGCCAAATATCAAAGCTGAGAGCCTTCCAGTTTCAGAGAAGAAGATTTTCAAAGATTTCACTATTTATTTCTATTGAAAACTGCCCACCCTTGGGGCGGGATCAATTTTGACCCGGGGGCCATAATTTATATAACTTTTGTAGAGGACCCGAACATGATATTATGTGCCAAATATGAAAGCTGAGAGCCTTCCAGTTTCAGAGAAGAAGATTTTCAAAGATTTCACTATTTGTTTCTATTGAAAACTGCCCACACCTGGGGCGGGGCCTATTTTGACCCTAGGGCCATAATTTATATAACTTTTGTAGAGCACCTGTACATGATGCTCTGTGCCAAATATCAAAGCTGAGAGCCTTCCAGTTTCGGAGGAGAAGATTTTCAAAGATTTCACTATTTGTTTCTATTGAAAACTGCCCACCCCTGGGGCGGGGCCAATTTTGACCCCGGGCCATAATTTATATAACTTTTGTAGAGGACCTGAACGTGATGCTCTGTGCCAAATATGAAAGCTGAGAGTCTTCCAGTTTCAGAGAAGAAGATTTTCAAAGATTTCACTATTTGTATATATTGAAAACTGCCCACCCCTGGGACGTGGCCAATTTTGACCCCAGGGCCATAATTTATATAACTTTTGTAGAGGACCTGAACATGATGCTATGTGCCAAATATGAAAGCTGAGAACCTTCTGGTTTCAGGAGAAGATTTTCAAAGTTTTACTATATGTTTCTATTGAAAACAAGGCACCCCTGGGGCGGGGCCAATTTTGACCCTAGGGGCATACTTTATATAACTTTGTAGACGACCTACAGATGATGCTATGTACCAAAGATGAAAGCTGAGAACCCTGTAGATTCAGAGGAGAAGATTTTTTAAGGTTCAAATTGTTGACGCCCGACAACGCACGACGACGGACATCAAGTGATCACAATAGCTCACCCTGAGCACAAAAGTGCTCTGGTGAGCTAAAAACTGATAAGCCATGGGGAGGGACCACTTTTGGCCCTGGGGGTAACAAGTTTAACAATCTTTGTAGAAAATCATTAGATGATGCTACATACCAAATATCAATGGTTTAGGCTTTACAGTTTTGGAGAAGAAGATTTTTAAATATTTTCCAATGAAAAACTGATAAGCCCACGGGGCGGGCCATTTTTGGCCCGGGGGTCATAATTTGAAAATCTTTGTAGCGGACCATTAGATGATGCTACATATTAAATATCAATGGTCTAGGACATATGGTTTCAGAGAAGAAGAATTCTAAATATGTTCCTATGAAAAACTGATAAGCCCCAGGGCGGGCCATTTTTGGTCCGGGAGTCATGATTTGAACACTCTTTGAAGAGGGCCATTAGATGATGCTACATACCAAATATCAAAGATCTAGGCCTTATGGTTTCAGAGAAGAAGATTTTTAAATAAATTCCTATGAAAAACTGATAAGCCCCGTGGCGGGGCCATTTTTGATCTGGGGGTCATAATTTGAACAATCTTTGTAGAGGACCATTAGATAATGCTACATACCAAATATCTAGGCCTTACCGTTTCAGAGAAGAAGATTTTTAAAGATTTTCCTATGAAAAACTGATAAGCCCTGGGGCGGGCCATTTTTGGTCCGGGGGTCATAATTTGAACAATCTTCGTAGAGGACCATTAGATAATGCTACATACCAAATATCAAAGATCTAGGCTTTATGGTTTCAGAGAAGAAGATGTTAAAAAAAATTCCTATGAAAAACTGATAAGCCCCGGAGCGGGGCCATTTTTTATCCGGGGGGTCATAATTTGAACAATCTTTGTAGAGGACCATTAGATAATGCTACATACCAAATATCAAATATCTAGGCCTTACAGTTTCAGAAGAAGATTTTTAAATATGTTCCTATGAAAAACTGATAAGCTTTGTAGAGGACCATTAGATGATGCTACATACCAAATATCAAAGATCTAGGCCTTATGGTTTCAGAGAGGAAGATGTTTAAGTAAATTGTTGACGACGCACGACGCACATACGCACGACGTCGGACACTGCCCCCTCACAATACCTCACCTGGCACTTTGTGCCAGGTGAGCTAATAATTCTCCTACCTACCAACCCATTTCTAAAATCTAGGGGCAGTAAAGGGCAAACAAACAATTTTTTAATTCTGGCCTCACTCCAGCAATACATTGTATGCTAAAAATAGCCACTGACCACTGATTTGACTAGGCCACTATTGAAACACCGTCTGCTTAAGAAAACTAGCCACTCCTGGGGTGCTGCCAATTTTGACCCCAGGGGCATAGTTTATAAAACTTTTGTAGCGGACCTGAACATGATTCTCTGGGCCAAATATGAAAGCTGAGAACCTTCCAGTTTCAGAGGAGAAGATTTTCAAAGATTTCACTATATGTTTCTATTGAAAACTGTCCACCCCTGGGGCAGGGCCAATTTTGACCCCAGGGGCATATTTCATATACCTTTTGTAGAAGACCTAAAAATGATGCTAGGTGCCAAAAATGAAAGCTGAAAACCTTCCAGTTTTAGAGGAGAAGATTTACAGTTTTCACAAAATGTATATGTTTAGTGGCGGTGGTCTAGTGGTAACGCGCTTGACTATCAGTCCGGAGGTCCGGGGTTCAAATCCCGGTCCCACCCGGAAATTTCAGAGACGTTTTTCCGTGTCTCGCACCCACACATCCTCTCCACCCAGGGGTTAAAATGGGTACCTGTGAGGGTCACTCGCCGGTACTGCGGCTGCACGATTGCGCCATATGTTAGCAGTGCTTAATATTGTAGGCCAATGAATCAATGACCAGGGGAGTAAATGTACAATCGGCTGAACGGTCATTCGGACTGAAAGTAGACTATAACTAGGTACTTTACTTTTTTTTTATTGAAAACAAAGCACCCCTGGGGTGGGGCCAATTTTGACCCCAGAGGCATAACATATAAAACTTTTGTAGAGGACCTACATATGATGCTATGTGCCAAAGATGAAAGCTCAGAACCCTGTAGATTCAGAGAAGATTGTTAAAGGTTCAAATTGTTGCTGACTGATGATGCATGACACACGACGCACACCAACGGACATCAGGCGATCACAAAAGCTCATCCTGAGCACTTCATGCTCTGGTGAGCTAAAAAGGGTTAAAACAGGTTCCCCTGTAAAATACTCACCATGAAAGAGAAGGCCACACAACAAACACCCCGCTGGAAATCATTGTTGTCCAGTCCAATCTTATGCAGTGTGTTCAGTGACATTGAGTCCCAGATGCAGATATGAGGCTAAAATAGAACAAAAATGAATTTTTGGTGTCATAAAAAGTTGCTGTCTTCAAAGTTCTCTGCTTTTTCTCAAAATAGATTATTCTCCAAAAGATACTGAGATACCTAATATCTCAATACAATTCAAACTGAGATACCTAATATCTCAATACAATTCAAACTGAGATACCTAATATCTCAATACAATTCAAACTGAGATACCTAATATCTCAATACAATTCAAACTGAGATACCTAATATCTCAATACAATTCAAACTGCTGACTACAATGGAGAAGTGATTCTAAAGTGTCACTTTTCGTACAGCAAGTGTCACAAAAATACAGTCTTTAATTATGCAGTGATCTGGGTCTTCACTGTAAGCAAACACCAATCAATTTGTACCCCAGATTCAGAAGGTCAACCCTTTGAATACAGAAAACTAGCATTTGCAAACTGTAGACTCAGATAAGACCTCCTAAAGGATCAAAGTCTGTAAACCTTTCATACTAAATAGATTCTATAGTTAACCCAGTCCCTGTACTATATCCAAATATCAATACCTACTGAATATTCATGAACAAAATAGTTACAGTAGAACCCTTCTAATGAGACCACTTAAAAATAATCAAAGCTGTCTTTATAAGCAGGTGGTTGCTTAATGTAGGATAAAAGTTACGCAGAAAGCTCCTGTAGGAGCTTTCTGCATAATTTTCATCCTGCATTAAGCTACCACCTGCCTCTGCCACCCAGAATTATGCCCCCTTTTTGTGGTCACATTGGAGGGGTTTTACTGTATAAAGAAATACGACGGTGGAACAATGTAGCCATTTTCGAAAGTAAAGAACCATATCTTTCTAATTCCTATAGGAGCAGTCTGATCAGGGTCTACTCTGTTTGCAAATACGTGAAAACACGTTTATATGAAGGAAAGGGTTAAACACTAATGGACCATTCCAATTGGGATATTTAGCATTCAAACAGTTATAAGTATGTAATCTGCATACCACTGTTTTTAGAGAAATTCCTGCAGACCATAATTAAGACCTGCTACAGTGCTTGAAAAGCGATATTTCTACAAGTTTCAAATATCAGTGGTTTTATTATATCCATGTAGCCTTTGAAACAAAAAGTCAAACGTTGCAAATATGTTGGTGGCATTTATTCCAAAGCAACTTATGACAGGATGCCTTTTGATATGTTGTATATATATATATGCCCTGATAGCCTAAGTAGTCAGATTTAACCCATTCCCTCATATTGATGCCTTTTGATGCCTCTGTAAAAGTCACTTTTTGAAACCATTGTGATAAATAGAGCATTTGCTCCATAAGAGCAAAAATTTTATGTTCTATTTATCACAATGGTTTAAAAACTACACAATTCTAAAATTTTCCTTTTTTCTAGTGAATGCTCCTTTTGGGTAGATTTATTCAAAGAGGTTGGGTCTAAAAATAGCCTATGAGGGAATGGGTAAACAAATAGTGTACAGAGATAAGATTCATAAATTAAAATATTTTCAAGTATAACTTCTTTATTTCTCCACCAAACCCTATGTTGTGACCACATTTTAGAATTCTAAAGAGTGGTCACAACATAGCGTTTGGTGGAGAAATGCCGATTTTAGTATTTGAGTACGCACATTTATCTGTTGCTCTGAGTGTAAACTCAGATCTAAATACTCTTTTAAACCAAACATTTGTTTGGCACCATAGACAAATCCATGCTAACCTTTACAAACAGTTTTGAACCAGATGTGATCTCCAGTAAATCAGTATATCATTAGTATTCAAGCTGTTTGACTCTCCAGTAAATCAGTATATCATTAGTATTCAAGCTGTTGGACTCTCCTATTTTGTTCATTACATGTATTATTATTTTTCTTGTGTATCATTATACACTGACAGCAATAACTGGTTTTTTTTAAAGATGATTAACAAGAGGGCCAGAATGGCCCTGAAGTACTCACCAGACAATCAGGAGAAGATTTTCAAAGTTTTCACTATATGTTTCTACAGAAAACTAGCCTGCCCTGGGGCGGGGCTAATTTTGACCCAAGAGGAACAATTTATATAACTTTTGTAGAGGACCTTAACATGATGCTATGTGCCAAATATGAAAGCTGAGAACCTTCCAGTTTCAGACATGAAGATTTTCACTATTTGTTTCTTTTGAAAACTGGCTACCCCTGGGGCGGGGCCAATTTTGAGTGAGTGAGTGAGTTGGGTTTTACGGCACTGCGACACTGAATAGGTTATATAGCGCCGATGAATGATGAGATGACATGATGATGAGGATGATATCAGGAAGATGATTTCGGCTAATCTCATTCACTACAATGCAGTGCATGGGATCAAAACCACCGACCTGCCTTCCATTTAGTTCTTGACAGAGGGGATAATCTCTGTCAAATAAACAAAAACATCCCCTGTGACAATTAAGCCCCAGAACCACGGCAAGGCAGGAAGGTCTCTGGGGCCAATTTTGATCCCAGGGGCATAATTTATACAACTTTTGTAGAGGACCTGAACATGATGCTATGTGCAAAATATGAAAGCTGAGAACCTTCCAGTTTCAGAGAAGAAGATATTCAAAAATTTCACTATTTGTTTCTATTGAAAACTGCCCACCCCTGGGGTGGGGCCAATTTTGACCCCAGGGCCATAATTTATGTAACTTTTGTAGAGGACCTGAACATGATTCTCTGTGCCAAATATGAAAGTTGAGAGCCTTCCAGTTTCAGAGAAGAAGATTTTCAAAGATTTCACTGTTTGTTTCTATTGAAAACTGCCCACCCCTAGGGCGGGGCCAATTTTGACCCCGGGGCCATAATTTATATAACTTTTGTAGAGGACCTGAACATGATGCTATGTGCCAAATATGAAAGCTAAGAGCCTTCAAGTTTCAGTGAAGAAGATTTTCAAAGATTTCACTATTTGTTTCTATTGAAAACTGCCCAACCCTGGGGCGGGGCCAATTTTGACCCCAGGGCCATAATTTATATAACTTATGTAGAGGACCTGAACATGATGCTATGTGCCAATTATGAAAGCTGAGAACCTACTGGTTTCAGACGAGAAGATTTTCAAAGTTTTCTTCCAAAATAAATACAAAAGAGATGATTTTGATTTTAATATTGTAAATTTCCTTCATCTTGACAGAGATGTTCCCCGTGACCCATCTTACGGGGTTTATATATCTCAACTTATTTGTTTTGCTAGAGCTTGTTCATCTATTGACGATTTCAACAGTCGAAATCTCATTTTAACTGAAAAGCTGCTATAGATACCATAAACTAAGAAAAACTCTCTCACTTATTGGCAAGTAACAATGTAATCTCAAGGCACTTCTGCGACACGGTGTTTCACATCCTGAATTTTGTGGTGATGTGATTTACAAACTTCGTAAAATTATTGGACATACTCATTTTCCTCACTTTTTGTTCATCAAATATGTTAAAAAGTTCATTAACAAGAGGGCCAGAATGGCCCTGAAGCGCTCACCAGACAACCAGAGGAGAACATTTTCAAAGCTTTCACTATATGTTTCTATAGAAAACTAGCCGGCCCTGGGGCGGGCCAATTTTGGCCCCAGAGGAATAATTTAGAAAAACTTGTAGGGGACCTGAACATGATGCTATGAGCCAAATATGAAAGCTGAGATTAACCTTCCAGTTTCAGAGAAGAAGATTTTCAAAGTTTTCTCAATATGTTTCTATTGAAAACTGCCCACCCTTGTGGCAGGGCCAATTTTGACCCCAGGGCCATAATTTATATAACTTTTGTAGAGGACCTGAACATGATGCTCTGTGCTAAATATGAAAGCTGAGAGCCTTCCAGTTTCAGAGAAGAAGATTTTCAAAGATTTCACTATTTGTTTCTATTGAAAACTGCTCACCCCTGGGGCGGGGCCAATTTTGACACTGGGGCCATAATTTATATAACTTTTGTAGAGGACCTGAACATGATGCTATGTGCCAAATATGAAAGCTGAGAGCCTTCCAGTTTCAGAGAAGAAGATTTTCAAAGATTTCACTATTTGTTTCTATTGATAACTGCCCACCACTGGGGCGGGGCCAATTTTGACCCAGGAGCCATAATTTATATAACTTTTGTAGAGGACCTGAACATGATGCTATGTGCCAAATATGAAAGCTGAGAGCCTTCCAGTTTCAGAGAAGAAGATTTTCAAAGATTTCACTATTTGTTTCTATTGATAACTGCCCACCACTGGGGCGGGGCCAATTTTGACCCAGGAGCCATAATTTATATAACTTTTGTAGAGGACATGAACATGATGCTATGTGCCAAATATGAAAGCTGAGAGCCTTCCAGTTTCAGAGAAGAAGATTTTCAAAGATTTCACTATTTGTTTCTTTTGACATGAGGGCCATGAGGCCCTGAAGCGCTCACCTGAGATAACCCCAGGGGCGAAGCCATTTTTGACCACAAGAAATCATGTGTACAACCTTTGTAGAAAGCAGTATGCCATTAATTAAAGGTCTAAGCCTTATGGTTTCAGAGAAAAATAATATTTTATATTTCATCCATGAAAAACTGATAAGCCCTGAGGCAGGGCCAAGTTTCGCCCAGTTGTCAGGGTCGTAAGTTAAACATTTTTGGCAGAGGACCACAAGCCACAGCTACATATTTGTAGAGGACCATTAGATCATGTTACATACCAAATAACAATGGTCTAGGCCTTACAGTTTCAGTAGATTTTTAAAGATTTTCCAATGAAAAACTGATAAGCCCTTGGGCAGGGCCATTTTTGGCCCGGGGGTCATAATTTGAACAATATTTGTAGAGGACCATAAGATCATGCTACATACCAAATATCAAAGGTCTAGGTCTTACAGTTTGAGAGAAGAAGATTTTTAAAGATTTTCCCATGAAAAACTAATAAGCCCTTGGGCGGGGGCCATTTTTTGGCCCGGGGGTCATAATTTGAACATTCTTCATAGAGGACCATTAGATCATGCTACATACCAAATATCAAAGGTCTAGGCCTTACAGTTTGAGAGAAGATTTTTAAAGATTTTCCTATGAAAAACTGATAAGCCCTTGGGCTGGGCCATTTTTTGGCCTGGGGGTCATAATTTGAACAATCTTTGTAGAGGACCATAAGATCATGCTACATACCAAATATCAAAGTTCTAGGCCTTACAGTTTCAGTGAAGAAGATTTTTAAAGATTTTCCAATATTACCATATATGGAAAAAATGACCATGCCCTCTGTTTTTTGCCTGATCAAAATTCTTTTAACAACTTTTAAAGTCTATCAACTGAGAAACATTTTGGTGAAAACTATATTGAAATCGGACAAGTCATTCTGGAGAAGAAGATTTTTCTAGATATTGTGTACAGTTGCCATGGCAACAAGACCGATGGCCCCACCCACTATCTTTTAACAACTTTTGAAGCACCCACCCACAGTATGTATCTGACCAAGTTTGGTTACAATTGGGCAGTCGGTTTCAGAGAAGAAGTCGTTTGAAATTGTTGACGGACAGACAGATGGACAGACTGACAGACGGACGGACGGACGGACGGACAGACGGACGCCGGACACAGGGGTATCACAATAGCTCACCTTGAGCACTTTGTGCTCTGGTGAGCTAAAAATGTTATGGACCTGATGAATGATACTTCCCCTCATTATGCACTTTCCAAACAAATGATAACAGCTAATAACTCCAAAAATATTGATACCAGAGTTATGGCCCTTGTGCATGACACTTTCTTTCATCATGCCCTTTCCATAAATAAAATGTCATTAGCATTAGTCGAACAGGAGTTATTGATCAGCCAAAAAGGTAACAAAGGGCAATAACTCCAAAAGTATTGAAGCAAGAGTTATGGTCCTTGTTCATGACACTTTCTCTCATCATGCTCTCTCCATGTATGAAGTTTCAATACGATGGCAAGAGCCATGTAGGAGTTATCGTCTGGACAAGAAAGCGTTAAACAAATGTACAAGGGGCAATAACTCTAAATTTATTGAAGCCCAAGTTAAGTATCTTATGCATGACACTTTCTCCTATTATGATCTTTCCATGTATGAAGTTTCAGTCCAATGGCATGTGCCATATAGGAGTTATTGTCCTGACAAAAAAAATGTGATTTTTTTACAAAGGGCAAAAACTCCAATATTAGTGAAGCCAAAGCTATGGACCTTGTGCATAACACTTCCTCTCGTCATGATCTTTCCATATATAAGGTTTCGATCCAATGGCATGAGCCATATAGGAGTTATCGTCCGGACAAAAAAGTGTGAATTTTTTTACAAGGGGCAATAACTCCAATATAAGTGAAGCCAGAGTTATGGACCTTATGCATGACACTTCCTCTCGTCATGATCTTTCCATATATGAAGTTTCAATCCAATGGCATGAGCCATATAGGAGTTATCGTCCGGACAAAAAAGTGTGAATTTTTTTACAAGGGGCAATAACTCCTATATTAGTGAAGCCAGAGTTATGGACCTTGTGCATGACACTTCCTCTCAATATGCTCTTTCCATATATGAAGTTTCAATCCAATGGCATGAGTCATATAGGAGTTTCGTCCGGACAAAAAAGTGTGAATTTTTTTTACAAGGGCAATAACTCCTATATTAGTGAAGCCAGAGTTATAGACCTTGTGCATGACACTTAATCTCATTATGCTCTTTCCATATATGAAGGATGGACAGACAGACAGACGGACAGACAGACAGACAACTCTCACGATAACAATATATCTCCCCCATATAAATATGGGGGGAGACATAATGAAAACTCATATTTCTATATTTCATGATGTTCTACTAGCCTATATCATATACAGTATATTTCATGATGTTCTAGCCTATATCATATACAGAATATTTCATGATGTTCTAGCCTATATCATATACAGTATAATTCAGTCCTAGCCAATATCATATACAGTATATTTCATGATTATGTCTCCCCCATTTATGGGGAGATATATTGTTTTTGCCAGAGTTGTCTGTCTGTCCGTCCGTCCGTCCGTCTGTCCTCCGTCCGTCCGCACTCACCAAAGGGTAGTTGTGTGACTTTTTCTAACTAGTCCCACAAGTAAAATCATTAACCTGGCCATCTCTTGTGACATTAACCTGGCCATTTCTTGTGACATTAACCTGGCCAGTTGTGGGACATAGGGTTAGGGTTAGGGTTAGCTTCCAGATCATTCTTTTCCAAAGTTAGAGCCAAAAATAGTTTTTCTTGTGGGACTAGTCACACAAGAAAAGATCAAAGGAAAAAGTCACACAACTACCCATTTGTTAGTCTGTCCGTCTGTCTGTCCGTCACAAACTTGTGTCGCGCGTATCTCTGAAACCAGTAGGGCTAGAGTCTCCAAACTTCACAGGAATGTTCACCAGCATGAGTTGTTGTGCACCTAGGGTTTTTGAATTGTATCCCCCTGATAACTTTGGAGTTACTGCCCCTGATGACTTAAAATTAGAAAAACTTTGTGTCGCGCGTATCTCTGAAACCGCTAGTACTAGAATCACCGCTAGTACTAGAATCACCAAACTTCACAGGAATGTTGACCAGCATGAGTTGTTGTGCACCTAGGGTTTTTGAATGGTCTCCCCCTGATAATTGTTGAGTTATTGCCCCTTATATGAACACTTAAATTTATAAAAACTTTGTGTCGCGCGTACCTTTGAAACCAGTAGGGCTAGAGTCACCAAACTTCACAGGATTGTTCACTAGCATGAGTTGCTGTGCACCTGGGATTTTTTAATTGTCTCCCCCTAATAACTATGGAGTTATTGCCCCTGATATGATAACTTAAGAATAGAGAAACTTTGTGTCATGCATATCTTTAACAAGAGGGCCATGATGGCCCTTAATCGCTCACCTGTTCATAACAGATTAATGATTTCAATGACAGATTACATAATTTGAAAAATCTTGGTAGAAAACCATTAGATGATGCTACATACTAAATATAAAGAGTCTAGACCTTACAGATTTGGAGGAGAAGATATTTTAAAGATTTTCCTATGAAAAACTGTTAAGCCCCAGGGCGGGGCCATTTTTGATCCGGGGTTCATAATTTGAAAATCTTGGTAGAGAACAATTAGATAATGCAACATACCAAATATCTAAGGTCTATGCCTTACAAGTTCAGAGAAGACTTTTAAAGATTTTTAAGAGAAGATTTTTTAAAACTTTCCTATGAAAAACTGATATGCCCCTGGGCGGGGCCATTTTCAACCCAGGGGATATAATTTGAACAATCTTGGTAGAAAACTATTAGATAGCGCTACATACCAAATATTAAAGGTCTCTGCCTTACAGTTTTGGAGAAGATTCTTAAAGCTTTTCATATGAAAAACTGATAAGCCCCAGGGCGGGCCATTTTTGACCCAGGGGTAATAATTTGAATAATCTTGGTAGAAAACCATTAGATGATGCTACATACCAAATATCAAGGGCCTAGACCTTACAGTTCTGGAGAAGATTTTTAAAGATTTTCCTATGAAAAACTGATAAACCCTTGGGCGGGCCATTTTTGGTCCGGGGATCATAATTTGATTAATCTTGGTAGAGGACCATTAAATAATGCTACATACCAAATATCAAAGGTCTATACCTTATCATTTTAGAGAAGAAGATTTTTAAAGATTTTCCTATGAAAAACTGATAAGCCCTTGGGCGGGGTCATTTTTGTCCTGGGGGTCATAATTTGAACAATCTTAGTAGAGGACCATTAGATCATGCTACATACCAAATACTAAAGGTCTATTCCTTACATTTTCAGAGAAGAAGATTTTTAAAGATTTTCCTATGAAAAACTGATAAGCCCAGGGGTCATAATTTGAACAATCTTAGTAGAGGACCATTAGATGATGCTACATACTAAATACCAAAGGTCTATGCCTTACATTTTCAGAGAAGAAGATTTTTAAAGATTTTCCGATGAAAAACTGATAAGCCCTGGGGCGGGGCCATTTTTGGCCCAGGGGTCATAATTTGAACAATCGTAGTAGAGGACCATTAGATCATGCTACATACCAAATATCAAAGGTCTATGCCTTACAGTTTGAGAGAAGAAGATTTTTAAAGATTTTCCAATGAAAAACTGATAAGCCCCGGGGCGGGGCTATTTTTGTCCTGGGGGTCATAATTTGAACAATCTTAGTAGAGGACCATTAGATGATGCTACATACCAAATACCAAAGGTCTATGCCTTACAGTTTCAGAGAAGAAGATTTTTAAAGATTTTCCTATGAAAAACTGATAAGCCCCGGGGCGGGGCTATTTTTGGCCCAGGGGTCATAATTTGAACAATTTTAGTAGAGGACCATTAGATCATGCTCCATACCAAATATCAAAAGTCTATGGCTTACAGTTTCAGAGAAGATGATTTTTAAAAATTTTCCTATGAAAAACTGATAAGCCTCGGGGCGGGGCCATTTTTGGCCCGGGGGACATAATTTGAACAATCTTTGTAGAGGACTATTACATCATGCTACATACCAAATATCAAAGCTCTTGGCTTTGTAGTTCCAGAGAAGAAGATGTTTAAGTAAATTGTTGACGCCCGCACGTACGCACGACGCACATACGCACGACGCCGGACATAGGATCATCCCAATAGCTCACCTTGGCACTTTGTGCCAGGTGAGCTAAAAACACTAGGGCTAGAGTCACCAAACTTTACAGGAATGTTGACCAGCATGAGTTGTTGTGCACCTGGTGTTTTTGAATTGTCTCCCCCTGATAACTTTGGAGTTACTGCCCCTTATGACTGAAAATAAGAAAAACTTTACTTTGTGTTGCTCGTATCTCTGAAACTAATAGTACTAGAGTCACCATATTCCACAGGAATGTTGAACAGCATGAGTTGTTGTGCACCTGGGGTTTTTGAATTGTGTCCCCCTGATAATTGTTGAGTTATTGCCCCTGATATGAACACTTAAATTTATACAAACATTGTGTCATGCATACCTTTGTAACCAGTAGGGATATAATCACCAAACTTCACAGGAATGTTTACCAGCATGTGTTGTTGTGTACCTGGTGTTTTTTAATTGTCTCCCCTGATAAAATTAGACTTATTGCCCCTGATGACTTAAAATTAGACCCTGATAACTTTGGAGTTACAGACATTACACTTGTGTATTGGAAAGAGGATGGGAGGGGGAAACATCTGTTTTTGTGACAAAAACAAACCTCTAGTTTTTTTTTGCCTTTATCATAATTATACACTATATGAAAAATAAAGAACAATAAAGAAATTGTATTGTCTTGTATTTTATAGACTGCAAATGCAACTCATATACCAAGTCTTATACATGTACTTTAACCCATTCCTTCATAGGCTATTTTTAGATCCAACCTCTTTGAATAAATCTACCGAAAAGGAGCATTAACAAGAGAAAAGGAAAATTTTAGAATTTTGTAATTCTGAAACCATTGTGATAAATAGAGCATTTACTTCCTAGGAGCAAATTCTCTATTTATTACAATGGTTTCAAAAAGTGAGTTTTACAGAGGCGTAGAAACGCGTATTTATGGAGGAAAGGGTTAATCCACCCAGTAACGATTTTGCCATTAAGCCAACATTCTAAGGTGATGAATAAAATGTTTGTGTAGGTGCTGTCTGATCAGAGTCTCATCTGCTTGTGTAGGTGCTGTCTGATCAGTCTCGTCTGCTTGGGTAGGTGCTGTCTGATCAGTCTGCTCTGCTCGTGTAGGTGCTGTCTGATCAGTCATGCTTATGTAGGTGCTGTCTGATCAGTCATGCTGGTGTAGGTGCTGTCTGATCAGAGTCATGCTCGTGTAGGTGCTGTCTGATCACAGTCATGCTCGTGTAGGTGCTGTCTGATCAGAGTCATGCTCGTGTAGGTGCTGTCTGATCACAGTCATGCTTATGTAGGTGCTGTCTGATCACAGTCATGCTCGTGTAGGTGCTGTCTGATCAGAGTCATGCTCGTGTAGGTGCTGTCTGATCAGAGTCATGCTCGTGTAGGTGCTGTCTGATCAGAGTCATGCTCGTGTAGGTGCTGTCTGATCACAGTCATGCTGGTGTAGGTGCTGTCTGATCAGAGTCATGCTCGTGTGTAGGTGCTGTCTGATCAGAGTCATGCTCATGTAGGTGCTGTCTGATCAGAGTCATGCTCGTGTAGGTGCTGTCTGATCACAGTCATGCTGGTGTAGGTGCTGTCTGATCAGTCATGCTCGTGTAGGTGCTGTCTGATCAGTCATGCTGGTGTAGGTGCTGTTTGATCACAGTCATGCTCGTGTAGGTGCTGTCTGATCAGAGTCATGCTCGTGTAGGTGCTGTCTGATCAGTCATGCTCGTGTAGGTGCTGTCTGATCACAGTCATGCTCGTGTAGGTGCTGTCTGATCAGTCATGCTCGTGTAGGTGCTGTCTGATCAGTCATGCTGGTGTAGGTGCTGTCTGATCAGTCATGCTCGTGTAGGTGCTGTCTGATCAGTCATGCTCGTGTAGGTGCTGTCTGATCAGTCTCATCTGCTTGCTTATGAATCATAGTAATGCTGATTATATAGTTTCTACCAATACCAAACATTCACGTGTAGGTAGGCCATTATAAAAATGCAGCGAATAAATATTCATGATGTCATTATTACTTACATGAAAATTCAGTAGGGAAGGGGTTAAAATGCTGTGTTTGGTCAGGTGTCTTGTTTGGTCAGGTGTCTTGTTTGGTCAGGTGTCTTGAAACGTGTTGAGTAAGTTATGTTTGAATAGATTTGTTTCTGACCTACACAAATGCTGTTGTCATGCACTAGCCATTATAGCATGATCAGCATCCATTGAACCAGTACTGGCAGCAATAAACACTGTCAACTAAACTCTTAAACACCAGTGTATCCTGTACATTTCTGCAATATTTAATGTGTAAAAATATTTTTTTTAATGTATGCACACCAACAAACAGTCTATTTGCAGTAGTTAGTTTGCCAGAAAAATGTGAAAAATCACTTGGCATTAAAAACAGGAACCTCAGATTAAACAATGAATATACTGTATTCATTTACTGTGCAAACCTTCAAAATACCTCATTTACACTGAGCAAGCTATATCACATATAATATAGAGCTATCATAATAAGCAATTACAAGGTGAGCCTTATAATTGTATGGAAATTCATGCAATTTGTGATTCATTGTTATTAACACCCTTCCTCATATAAACACCTTTACAAACAGTAAGCCAAGGTTAGACAGTTGTTTGATCAGGGTCTGTTCTGTTTGTTTATGGAATTCCCTTAAAAATTTTACATTATGGAATTTAAATTAATAAATACAATAAAACCTCTCTATAACAGTCACTAAATTAAATCAAGTATTTTGTGTGGCAGGTGGCTGCTTAAAGCAAGGTGAAAGTAAAACAGAACGCTCCTATAGGAGCAGCCACCTTCCTTAAATACCAACTAACCAACACAATTTAGTGGTCGTTATGGAGAGGTTTTACGGTATTCATGAGGTGATAAATTCATGAATAAACATATCTAAACTATAATCTATATATAAAATTCTGAAAACAACCTTATCTGTTTTTTATTGATATTTGTCTATGCAGTTTGTCCATGACTGGTCTATGCAGTTTGTCCATGTCTTGTCTATGCAGTTTGTCCATGCCTGGTCTATGCATTTTGTCTATGTCTGGTCTATGCAGTTTGTGTACGTCTGGTCTATGCATGTCTATGCATTTTGTCCATGTCTGGTCAATTCAGTTTGTCTATGTTTGGTCTATGCGGTTTGTCCATGTCTGGTCTATGCCGTTTATCTATGTCTGGTCTATGCAGTTTGTCTATGTCTGGTCTAGGCAGTTTGTCTGTTTGGTCAGTACAGTTTGTCTATGCAGTGTGTCTACATTTGGTCTATGCAGTTTGTCTATGTATGTTCCATGCAAGTTGTCTATGTCTGGTCTATTCTATTCAGTTTGTCTATGTCTGGTCTATGCAAGTTGTTTATGTCTGGTCTATTCTATGCAGTTTGTCTATGTCTGGTCTATGCAGTTTGCCCATGTTTGGTCTATGCAGTTTGCTGATGGTCTATGTCTGGTTCATGCAGTTTGTCCATGTCTGGTCCATGCAGTTTGTCTATTTCTACAGACACTGAATGGGTTTATATACAGTGGAACCTCAATATCTCTAACTTTAACGACCATACAAATTTCGATTTAACCTATTTCTAACTTGGAAACTTTCTCAATGTGACAGCTTAATGCAGGTCGAAAGTAATGCCGAAAGCTCCTGTAGGAGCTTTTATAATTAATGGCAACTTGCATTATGCTGTCACATGTCCTTATAGATATGTGCAGTGGTGAACTATAAAGCAATTCTGTATTACCAATTTTGGAAGGGAGCAAATTTTTTTTAAATTGGAGTTATACCGAAGATCGAGTTATCCAAAGTTGAGATGTAAATGTTCCACTGTAGTTTGATTAATGAAAGCACTAGCCATGCAGTTGCTACTAGCAACCATTCTAGACCCAAACTTTTTCATGATTACCTACCTTATGTTCAGGTTTGATTAGTGAAGCACTAGTCATGCAGTTGCTATTAGCAACCAGTCTAGACCCAACCTTATCCATGATTACCTACCTTACGTTCAGATTTGATTAGTGAAGCACTAGCCAAGCAGTTGCTATTAGCAACCAGTCTAGACCCAACCTTTTCCATGATTACCTACCTTACGTTCAGATTTGCGAGTCTACAAGGTGTCATGCAGGAAAGTAACAGCAGAAGACAAGGCATTCAAACAAATAACAATAAACATGGAGCAAATATATCAGCATGCAAAAATAACAATTGGATAGCAAACAGTTTAGCAAGTAATCATGCAGTTAACCATTTATCTCAAACATCTGCTTTTTAACGTCTTTGCAAAAAAGAGTAGACCAAGATTTGTAGGTGACATCTGATCAGGGTCTGCTCTGTTCGCTTATGAAATAATATAGATATGATATACATGTACATATAGATATGACTCTACAGTTTGTGCCATGGTCAAGAATTTCATTGTCCATAATGCTATACTAAAATTTTAACTAACTGGTATTCATGTAATCATTGCCAGATAATTATATTATAACTACATACCTTATTCAGCAAAGAAACAATCCAAAATAAACTGGAATAATCATTGAATAAGATTTACTTTTTACTCAATGAATATTCATGTAAGAGATGATGATTGGATCACTATTTATTAAGAGATGATGATTGGATCACTATTTATTAAGAGATGATGATTGGATCACTATTTATTAAGAGATGATGATTGGATCACTATTTATTAAGAGATGATGATTGGATCACTATTTATTAAGAGATAATGATTGGATCACTATTTATTAAGAGATGATGATTGGATCACTATTTATTAAGAGATAATGATTGGATCACTATTTATTAAGAGATAATGATTTATTAACTGATTTTCTTAACATGGCTCATGAACACGAGAACTTCTGATCATGGTAGATACTGCTCAATCTGACCTCTCTAAACCGGATGTAACATTTAGTAATAACAAGGCGGACGGACGGATGGAAGTACAGACAACCGGACAGACATGTTGACTCCAGTATACCCACCCCCCCCCCCCCCCCCAAAAAAAAACCCAACCCACTTTGTTTGTGGGGGTATAATAAGATTAAGATGCATACATAAGGAACTATAGCTACAGCACCAAAACAGTTTTATAAATATTTTAAATAGAGTACAATTTTTTCAGAAAAAAAATAAAACGAGCAAATTCATAGAATTTATATCCCCTGCCAAAGGTATTATCTAATACAAGAGGCCCAGAATGGCCCTGACATCGCTCACCAGACAATCAGATATGTTTCTATTGAAAACTGACCATCCCTGAGGCAGTGCCAATTTTGACCCCTGGGACACTATTTATATAACTTTTGTAGATGACCTAAATATGAAGCTATGTGCCAAATATGAAATCTGGGAACATTCCAGAGAAGATTTTCAAAGTTTGCACTATATTTTTCTATTGAAAACTGACCACCCCTGGGGTGGGGCCTATTTTGACCCCAGGGGCATAATTTATTTAACTTTTGTAGAGGACCGGAAAATGGTGCTATGTGACAAATAGGAAAGCTGAGAACCCTGTAGATTCAGAAAAAAATATTTTCACTATATGTTTCTATAGACAAAAGGACCATTGAAAAGTGTTAATTTTTCAGACAAACAGATTACAGATGACAGAAACCCTATCACTGCTGAGCATAATTTGACTGAAACTAGCACACAGTTTAGATTCTGATCTGACACATATGTAACTTCATATGTGGTTTGTACAAGAGAGTTAATTGTAAGAATTTTAATTAAGCAAGGCCATACAAAGTTCTGACTAAAGACGATCAACTGACCTCTCAAATAATCAACTGTTCCTCTGAAAAGGTATGTGTACCCTAGCATTCCAAACTAATTTTTTGCATTTGAATATTATTATAAATTATTACATAATAATTTCATATTCATAAGTTGAACTTAATATTTTCAAGTAATACAATTTCATGTAAAAATTATTTTGTAATTTATTTAAAATCTTTAATTTGGCATTCTGGAGTCTTTACATGATTTACCCTTCTTCTGAACTGCAGGGCAGGTTATAATATGGTCATAATGCCAATCACTATTATTAATTAACCCTTCCCTCATATAAACGTGTTTTCACACATTTAAAAAATGAGTAGACCCAGATCAGATGCCTCCTATAGGAGCCATCTGATCAGGGTCTGCTCTGTTTGTTAATGGAATCTGATAGATCTGTTCCTTTAGTTTCTAAAATGGCTACAATGTTCTACCTACTATATTTCAATATAACAAGTTTGTCTATGAATATTCAGTAGGTTGTGAAATTTGGGAAAAAAATGGCTACAATGTTCCAACTTCCATACTTCATTTTAACTATTTTGTTCATGAATATGCAATAGGCATTCAAATTAATAATAAACACAGAACAGGCAAAGGGTTAAGACACTGACCCACTAACAGCTACAACCAGCAATACAGGTGCACTAAAAATAGCCACTGATCATCCCCTCTCTACTGCTTGACCTGATGGCCTTTATGAGTTAAGATAAGATGCTTAAAAGTGCAGTCAGCTTCAAGTTTGCTAGAAAACTGGCCACCCTGGGGTGTAGCCAATTTTGACCCCAGGGGCATAATTTATATAACTTTTGTAGAGGACCTGAACATGATGTTATGTGCCAAATATGAAAGCTGAGAACCTTCCAGTTTCAGAGAAGAAGATTTTCAAAGTTTTACTATATATTTCAATAGAAAACAAGGCACCCCTGGGGCGGGCCAATTTTAACCCTAGGAGCATAATTTATATAACTTTTGTAGGGGACCTACAGATGATGCTATGTACCAAAGATGAAAGCTGAGAACCCTGTAGATTCAGAGAAGATTTTTAAAGGTTCAAATTGTTGACGCCCGACGACGAACGACGACGGACATCAGGCGATCACAAAAGCTCACCCTGAGCACAAAAGTGCTCTGGTTAGCTAAAAATGGCAAACAATGGTGGGGGGATCTTATCTTTAGATAAACAATTTAAAACATGAGGGCTATGATAGCCCTGGATCGCTCAACCAGGTTTTACTTGCCTTTGATACATACTGATACCTTAAATAGGTATTTTGACCAACTTTAGGAATATTGGGCCAAATTACTGCTTTCTACGGCAATCTTTAATAACAGTGTACAAGTTTTGATACTGAATGAGCCACAGCAAGGGGAAATGTGCCTTATTGTATTACAAAAAGTATAAACCTAGACTGGTTACCCCATCTCCGCTGTGGCATCTGATCCAGTCTTACTACTTTTTGCATTAGTTGTAGTTTGTATATACTATACAGTTTATTCTCATTACATATCGGATTGGATGTTGCATTGGTGACGTGGTTGCTGATCTATTTCTGAACTGTTTGAATCATAAGGCCTATTTTATCTTGACACTGCTTGAATATGAAAGCTGTATAAAGCATATTCAAGTACTTAATACAAAACAGTATTGAAAGCAATACAGTATCCCTCTGCTTTCAGCAGGGGATAAGGGCAATAAATATATGATTTTTGTTTATCAATGGGGAACAACTCCTTAAAGGCGCATGTCATCTGAAAAAGTAATACATGGGAACGATGCCATGGCTATAACAAATATTCATGCTGAGTTTCATTGAATTCTGTCAATCCGTTACAGAGATATAGAATTGGACAGAAAAAATATATGATTTTTGAGTATCAAAGGGCAATAACTTCTGAATACTACAAGCGACTTGGAAAAGTAATAAATGGGAATGATGCCCCAGTGATAACAAATATTCATGTTGAGTATCATTGAATTCTGTCAATCTGTTACAGACATAATGGCATTGGACGGAAAAAATGTCATTTTTGCGCATAAAAGGGCAATAACTCCTAAATGCCACAAGCGATCTGGAAAAGTAATACATGGGAATGATGATCCAGTGACAACAAATATTCCTGTAAAGTTTCATTGAATTCTGTCAATCCGTTACAGAGATATGGCATCGGACGGAAACAAATATGTCATTATTGCATATAAAAGGGCAATAACTCCTAAATGCCAAGAGCGATCTGGAAAAGTAATACATGGGAATGATGATCCAGTTACAACAAATATTCCTGTAAAGTTTCAGATATGGCATCGGACGGAAAAAAATATGTCATTTTTGCGTATAAAAGGGCAATAACTCCTAAATGCCACAAGCGATCTGAAAAAGTAATATATGTGAACGATGCCCCAGTGATAACAAATATTCATGTTGAGTTTCATTGAATTCTGTCAATCCGTTAAAGAGATATGGCATCGGACGGAAACTGGACGGACGGATGGACAGAAGGACGGAAAAATGGAAGGACAGTCGGACGGAAAAACCCAAAACAGTATCCCTCTGCCTGGGATAATAATATAATATCAGTCTTTGAGACAGGTGGCAGCTAAATGCAGGGTAAAAGTCATACAGAAAGCTCCTCTAGGAACTTTCTGCATGACTTTTCACCCTGCATTAAGCAGCCACCTGCCTTAAAGTATCTAAATTCTTCTCTACTAGAATTCCGGTTTAGAGAGGTTTAACTGTATATAATTCCGTAGGCAAACAGAGCTGACCCTATAGGAGGCGTCTGATCTGGGTCTAATGTTGGCAAAGGTGTTTAAAGGCCTATTTATAGAGTATAGGATTAACAACCTCACAGAAGTGGTGCTTGTCATAGTGCCAGAGTGTTGCAAGGAACACATGTCACCTGCTGGCAGGAGTGGGACAAAAAAGCAAGACACACAATGTGTTACAGACAGTTGGATGGACAGACAGGACATATACAACAGGGAAATGATCACTAAATTTCACCCTGCTACAGCAGGTGACATAATAATCATCTGTTGTAACAGTATGTGCATTCCTTCTTGATAATGAAGCTTCACATAAAATTGTCGCTGAACTTTTGCCAGTAGTTCTTGCGAAACAGAGTGAACAAGAAAGACCTTTCGATTTACTGACTGACATAGCCTACATACTTCCTATTAAACTTCTTTTGTGAGGGTATTACAGATGGTCTTGAGTAATTTCCAAAAGACAATGTGATAATTAAGGCAAATGTCAAATTTAAAAAATAATTCAACAGTCCACCAAGTACTCATTCATGTCAAATGCAAAAAAAAAAATAATAATAAAATACAAATTGGGGTATAAGAGGAAACAGGAAATGTGTCATAGTAGGTGAAACAAAGCAACAACATGGAAATGTGTATTGCACAGTGTGATCTGAATTCTCAAGAAGTACTCACATACAAAATTTGGCAAATTTGGCATTCTTATCTCTAGTTATATTGGAGATACACTCCAGACAAGGTTTTTCCATACCTGGGGTCAGCAGTCAAGGTCACAGAGACCTGAAAATGGTATGCGACACTCTGTCATCCCAAGATGTACTCACACACCAATTTGGCATTCCTACCTCAGGTAATACAGGAGATATGTTCCAGACAAGGTTTTTCTGTAACTGAGGTCAGAGGTCAGGTCATAGAGATCTGAAAATGGTATGCGACACTCTATCTTCCCAAGATGTACTCCCACACCAAATTTGGCATTCCTACTTCAGGTAATGTAGGAGATATGCTGTACACAGATAGACAAAAACTGGTCAAGGTCAAAGAGACCTGAAAATGGTACTTGACACTTCGACATCCGAAGATGTACTTGCACACCAAATTCGGCATTCCTACCTCGAATAGTATAGGGGATTTGCTCCGGACAAGATTTTACCATAACTGAGATCAGGTCAAGGTCAAAGTCACAGAGACATGAAAATGGTACCCAACACTCCGCCATCCCAAGATTTACTCACACACCAAATATGGCATTCCTACTTCTAGTAATATAGGAGGTATGCTCCAGACAAGCTGTATATGGACACACAGACACATGGAAACACACAGGCAGTTCATTTACTATATGCCATCAAGATTTACCTTTCCTGCCTCTTTGTCATGACCAGCAACCTGTCCTGTGGCCACCTGCCGATGGTCTGGGTGAATGGCAATACTATAAAAAAAATAATTGTACATTTTTACAACAATCAATTTGTAAGGCTTGTATAAAAGACAATAGGGCTATGATGGCCCTGTATAACTCACCTGTGAATTAGTCACAACTATTGCCCAACAAGAGTGTTCGGAGGAACACATGTGTCACCTGCTCGCAGCTGACACAAAAACTGTTAATATGCTTGAGTGCGAAAATCAGTACAAAGGGGAACAAGTTAATGTTTTATTGCTATGCAATACATGAGTCCCCCACCGGATTAAAAGAAATCTCCACTGATCGACCCACCCATGGTGTAGTTGACAATGGTATATACATGACAAACCTTGAATGGTATTTGTAAAAATAATAAGAAGAACAATTTGAAACTAGAGGTTTTTGTCAAAAAAACGGATGTCTCCCCTCTAATAAAAACAATATGTAAAGGGAAATCACTAAAAATGTTATGGTCTTGATGAATGATACTTCCCCTCATTTTGCGTTTTTCACACTACATTTTTCAAGAAGAAAATGATAACAGCTAATAACTCCAAAAATACTGATACCAGATTTATGGCCCTTGTGCATGACACTTACTTTCATCATGCTCTTTCCAAAAATAAAATGTCATTCCAATAGCATTAGTCGAACAGGAGTTATTGATCGGCCAAAAAATGTAACAAAGGGCAATAACTCCAAAAGTATTGAAGCCAGAATTATGGCCCTTGTTCATGACACTTTCTCTCATCATGCTCTTTCCATGTATGAAGTTTCAATACGATGGCAAGAGCCATGTAGGAGTTATCGTCCGAACAAGAAAGAATTAAACAAATGTACAAGGGGCAATAACTCTAAATTTATTGAAGCTCGAGTTAAGGATCTTATGCATGACACTTTCTCTTATCATGATCGTTCCATGTATGAAGTTTCACTCCAATGGCATGTGTCACATAGGAGTAACCATCCGGACAAAAAATTGTGATTTTTTTTACAAAGGGCAATAACTCCAATATTAGTGAAGCCAGAGTTATGGACCTTGTGCATGACACTTCCTCTCGTTATGATCTTTCCATATATGAAGTTTCAATCCAATGGCATGAGCCATATAGAAGTTATCGTCCGGACAAAAAAGTAGTATTTTTTTTTACAAAGGGCAATAACTCCTATATTAGTGAAGCCAGAGTTATGTACCTTCTGCATGACACTTCCTCTCATTATGCTCTTTCAATATATGAAGTTTCAATCAACTGGCATCAGGCATATTGAAGTTATTGTCCGGACAAAAAATTATGATATTTTTTACAAAGGGCAATAACTCCAATATTAGTGAAGCCAGAGTTATGGACCTTGTGCATGACACTTCCTATCGTCATGATCTTTCCATATATGAAGTTTCAATCCAATGGCATGAGCCATATAGGAGTTATCGTCCGGACAAAAAAGTGTGATTTTTTTTTACAAAGGGCAGTAACTCCAATATTAGTAAAGCCAGAGTTATGGACCTCGTGCATGACACTTCCTCTCATTATGCTCTTTCCATATATGAAGTTTCAATCAACTGGCATCAGGCATATTGAAGTTATCGTCCGGACAAAAAGTGTGACAGACAGACGGACAGACGGACAGACAGACGGACAGACGGACAGACGGACAGACAGACAACTCTCACGAAAACAATATGTCTCCCCCATATAAATATGGGGGGAGACATAACAAGAGGGCCATGATGGCCCTAAATCGCTCACCTGGTTACTATAGACTTATGCATACACTGTATTTCTATGTAACAAGAGGGCCAGAATGGCCCTGACATCGCTCACCAGACAATCAGAGGAGAAGATTTTCAAAGTTTTCATATGTTTCTATAGAAAACTAGCAGGCCCTGGGGCAGGGCCAACTTTGACCACAGGGGCACAATTTATACAACTTTTGTAGAGGACCTGAACATGATGCTATCTGCCAAATATGAAAGCTAAGAAACTTTCCAGTTTAAGAGGAGAAGAATTTCAAAGTTTCCACTATAATAATGTTTCTATTGAAAACTGGCCACCCCTCTGCAAAAATATTGTCTGCTACACTTCTGTGTCAAAGTAAATTTTATTCTTCTACTTTTCTCTTTTAACAATAATGGAGACCATAGTGTGTTAGTTTGGCTCCCGAGTTACTTTGCATCTCATATGGATCCCAGCTGTCTATATAGCCTTAGGTAATCACAAATTTGTCACTAGCATGCAACGGTGAATTGAATGGGTCTTAGCATGCTTTAGTGAATACATGATGAACTTTTAAACAGTTTCAATCCAGATGAAATGCTGAGTCACTCATCACCACATCAAAACTAAAACTGACACTTTAGCCAAAGAAAACATACTAGAGATATGAGAATCTGGTGCATACTCAGACTTCAAAACCCAGACTCAAGCCAGTCTCCCTTAATTGGCTTGCAACTGCAAGCTTGTTGCAAACTTAATCCTAGCCAAAATGAGCTTGCGCTTTTCGGTTTGGGTTAGCTAGCATTTAGCCCTGGTTATATACAAGTTTAGTGAACCAGGAAAACCCATCCATATGCATAAGTGACCTGCAATTATCCCTAGTCAATATGCTTATGGCTGGTCACTCACTCTTTAAAAGGCCCTATACCTTTAGCCTGCTAATATTACACCAGCTACTTGCTTTGGTTTTTTGCATTTATAATAACCTTTCAAACAGTCTGGATCAAGTCTGGATCCAGATGAGATACAAAGTAACTTGGCATCTCATTAGGGTCCAAACTGTCTTTCACTCTGACATTTGTTTTTGAAAAGATATGGAAGAAAACAACTTTTGCAGCAGATAACATTATTTGCAGACAGTAATTGCTCAAAGTGCAGAGGGTATTGGAGTGCGTAAATAATGGTCAGTTTGAATTAGCTGAAACAGCAGCCTGCTCTAAGAAACTGGTCACCTCTGGGGTGGGGCCAATTTTGACCAAAGGGGCATAATTTATATAACTTTTGTATAGGACCTGAACATAATGCTATGTGCCAAATATGACAGCTGAAATATTTCCAGTTTCGGAGATGAAGATTTTCAAAGATTTCACTATATGTTTCTATAGAAAACAATGCACCCCTGGGGCGGGGCCAATTTTGACCCCAGGGGCATAATTTATATAACTTTTGTAGAGTACCTACACATGATGCTATGTGCCAAATATGAAAGCTGAGAGACTTCCAGTTTCCGTGGAGAAGATTTTCAAAGATTTCACAATTTGTTTCTATTGAAAAGTGCCCACCCCTGGGGCGTGGCCAATTTTGACCCCAGGGCCATAATTTATAAAACTGTTGTAGAGGACCTGAACATGATGCTATGTGCCAAATATGAAAGCTGAGAACCTTCTGGTTTCAGAGGAGAAGATTTTCAAAGTTTTACTATATGTTTCTATTGAAAACAAGGCACCCCTGGGGTGGGGCCAATTTTGACCCCAGGGGCATAATTTATATAACTCTTGTAGAAGATCTAAAGATAATACTATGTGCCAAAGATGAAAGCTGAGAACCCTGTAGATTCAGAGGAGAAGATTTTTAAAAGTTTAAATTGTTGACGACTGACAACGCACGCCGACGGATGACGGACATCAGGCAATCACAAAAGCTCACCCTGAGCACTTTGTGCTCTGGTGAGCTAAAAACTATAGGCGTCTTCCTCTGATGATACTTAGCGTCAGTGTATGCCCTTAATATGAAACAAATATGTGAAGTACTGTTTCAGTTATCGCATCACATCAAAAGTGTTGACGGACGAACAGACAGACAGAAAATGTGTGCCAAAGATGAAAGCTGAGAACCCTGTAGATTCAGGGGAGAAGTTTCAGAGAAGAAGATATTCAAAGATTTCACTATTTGTATCTATTGAAAACTGCCCACCCCTGGGGCAGGGCCAATTTTGACCCTGGGGCCATAATCTATAAACAAATTTGTAGAGGACTTGAACATGATGCTATGTGCCAAATATGAAAGCTGAGAATCTTCAAGTTTCAGAGAAGAAGGTTTTCAAAGTTTTCACTATTTGTTTCTATTGAAAACTGCCCACCCCTGGGGCGGGGCCAATTTTGACCCCCAGTGCCATAATTTATAAAACTTTTGTAGAGGACCTGAACATGATGCTCTGTGCCAAACATGAAAGCTGAGAGCCTTCCAGTTTCAGAGAAGAAGATTTTCAAAGATTTACTATAATTATGTTTCTAATCTACAGGGTTCTCAGCTTTCATCTTTGGCACATAGTATCATCTTTAGGTCCTCTACAGGGTTCCCTGGGCCATAATCTATATAACTTTTGTAGAGGACCTGAACATGATGCTATGTGCCAAATATGAAAGCTGAGAACCTTCTGGTTTCAGAGGAGAAGATTTTCAAAGTTTTACTATATGTTTCTATTGAAAACAAGGCACCCCTGGGGCGGGGCCAATTTTGACCCCAGGGGCATAATTTATATAACTCTTGTAGAGGACCTAAAGATGATACTATGTGCCAAAGATGAAAGTTGAGAACCCTGTAGATTCAGAGGAGAAGATTTTTAAAAGTTTAAATTGTTGATGACGGATGACGGACGCCGACGGACATCAGGCAATCACAAAAGCTCACCATGATCACTTTGTGCTCTGGTGAGCTAAAAACTATAGGAGTCTTCCTCTGATGATACTAAGTGTATGCCCTTAATATGAAACCAATATGTGAAGTACTGTTTGAGTTATCGCATCACATCAAAAGTGTTGACGGACGAACAGACAGACAGAAAATGTGATTCCTATAGGGCTCCTGCATTTTCACTGCAGGGCCCTAATAATGATGTCATGTAAATAATTAAGATTAATTTGTTATAATAGCACATTGATACATGAATATTTGGCCATGGGAGAAACTGTAGAATCATATCTATTTTATATTAGAAGCAAACAGAGCAGACTCTGATCGGATGCAGGAGGTGTAGAAAGGCGTATTTAAGGAGGAAAGGGTTAAAATAATCCCGATTTTTATCTAATACTATTTTATATTAAAATAATTCTGATAAATGTGGTGTGCAGTGGTTTAGTGGTAACGCACTTGACTATGAGTCCGAAGGTCCGGGGTTCAAATCCCGGTCCCTCCCTGAAATTTCAGAAACGCTGTTCCGTGTCTACCACCAGCACCTCCTCTCCACCCAGGGGTTAAAATGGGTACCTGTGAGGGTCACTCGCCGAAACTGCGGCTGCATGATTGTGCCATATGTTAGCAGTGCTCAATATTGTAGGCGAATGACTCAATGACCAGAGGAGTAAATGTACAGTCGGCTGAGCGGTCATTCGGACTGAAAGTAGACTATAACTAGGTACTTTTTTTTTTTTTTCAAATATCATTGATCTGAAATTGTCAGATGAATAATTATCTGGACTGCATATAACATCAAATGGCCCGTTCTTTAGTCAGTAAGGACATTAACCCATAACTCTATGAATATTCATGTAAGAAATCATGAATTTTTATAACGGCATATGAACAAAGAAAAGTTTGGCCATCTCACCTTGGATTTCTCTGTTTGCAAAGACAATACAATGAAACCTCTCCAAACCAGAATTCTAGCAAAGAAAAATATACATTCTTTTAGACAGGTGGCTGCTTAGTGTAGGGTGAGAGTCCTGCAGAAAGTTCCTAGAGGAGTTTTCTGCATGACTTTCACCCAGCATTAAGCTGCCACCTGTCTTCAAGACAAACATTTATACTAAATTTAACGTGCGGTTTAGAGAGGTTCTAATGTATATGCCTTTCTCTTGCTGCAACTTACCATTTGATGTCATCTGTGTGTTCCAGGTAGTGCCTCTGTGTCTGTTCCTCGAAATTGTGGAGGACGACAACAGCTGCAGTAATGTATATGACCTCTCCAGTGGGCAGTGAATATAGATTAGACCTGGTGTCTCGACCTCTGTATCCATAGCTAGTGACAGTGTTAAGGACAACTAGTTACTGTATACTTGTCAATGTATTACCTGAATGGCTTCAATAAAGCCTATGCTGCTTGAAATGTTTAACCTTTCAACCCAGAATTATCAGAGTGGAATAGTCCATTAGTGTAACTGGAAAATAGTCCATTAGTGTAACTGGAAATAGTCCATTAGTGTAACAGGAAATAGTCCATTAGTGTAACTGGAAAATAGTCCATTAGTGTAACAGGAAAGACTCAAAGGAGGACTTTGAATGACAAAGAGTGCTGACCCTGGTCAGAGGGCTCCTCTACAAATAGTGCAGACCCAGAGGGGTCCTTTACAAATAGTGCAGACCCAGAGGGCTCCTCTACAAATAGTGCAGACCCAGAGGGGTCCTTTACAAATAGTGCAGACCCAGAGGGCTCCTCTACAAATAGTGCAGACCCAGAGGGGTCCTTTACAAATAGTGCAGACCCAGAGGGGTCCTTTACAAATAGTGCAGACCCTGATTAGAGCAGTCCTTTACAAATAGTGCAGACCCAGAGGGCTCCTCTACAAATAGTGCAGACCCAGAGGGGTCCTTTACAAATAGTGCAGACCCAGAGGGGTCCTTTACAAATAGTGCAGACCCTGATTAGAGGGGTCCTTTACAAATAGTGCAGACCCAGAGGGGTCCTTTACAAATAGTGCAGACCCAAAGGGGTCCTTTACAAATAGTGCAGACCCAGCGGGGTCCTTTACAAATAGTGCAGACCCAGAGGGGTCCTTAACAAATAGTGCAGACCCTGATTAGAGGGGTCCTTTACAAATAGTGCAGACCCTGATTAGAGGGGTCCTTTACAAATAGTGCAGACCCAGAGGGGTCCTTTACAAATAGTGCAGACCCAGAGGGGTCCTTTACAAATAGTGCAGACCCTGATCAAAGGTGTCCTCTGGCAGCCCTCTGATCTGGGTCTGCACTGTTACACTGGTGCAAATGACAGTACTGGCACATTAACACATGAATGTTTGGTCATTGCAGGACCTGTAGAATCATAATCTATAGTACTTCATAAGCAAACACGAGAGACCCTTTTCTGAGGACTCCTACAGGAGCCGTCTGATCTGGGTCCACTCTGTTTACAAAGGCGTAGAAAGTCTGATCTGGGTGTACCCTGTGCGTAGAAAGTCTGATCTGTGTGTACTCTGTTTACAAAGGCGTAGAAAGCCTGATCTGTGTGTACTCTGTTTACAAAGGCGTAGAAAGTCTGATCTGTGAGTACTCTGTTTACAAAGGTGTAGAAAGTCTGGTCTGGGTCTGCTCTGTTTACAAAGGCGTAGAAAGTCTGGTCTGGGTCTGCTCTGTTTACAAAGGCATAGAAAGGAGTATTTATGGAGTAAAGGTTTAAGTTTTCAAAGTAAGTTCTCCTTCACCAATAAACATTTGCTGTACACGCTAAAGGGTGAACATTTCACTACATGTATCTGATATTTGAACATTCAAATTAACCTAGTTTTCCAAGTTAAATATTCATGTAAGAAATAATTACATTATGAATATGTATTAGCTAAAGTTTTAAAAGGGCATAATTATATGTACACAGGAATTTGTGTGGTATTGGGAGAAATTATAGAGTCAGATCTATGATACTTTCATAAGTAAACAGAAAAGACTCTGATCTCACAGCTCCTATAGGCGCCATCTGATCTGGGTCTACTCTGTTTGCAAAGGTGTGAAAAGGTGTATACATGAAGGAAAAGGTTAACTACATTCCAGTAGATTTGAAACTGAGTGAGTGGTCATGGCTCTACTGAGAGGATACGCCCATTCAAGCTCAAGTTTTTGCTGAGGTGGTTCTTGTTGGGCGTTCAATTCATAGTCTTCCAGGTCACGTGGGGCATACAGTGGAATTGCTCGGTTCCCAAGGTACATCTTCACGTACTTGTTCTCTGAAATGGACAGGTTTCCATGAGATATTCACAAGAAAGGCTTTCTTTCCATGTAATGAAGTTGAACAAACAATGCAGATGAAGAAACTATACTGAACTGAGAGATTTTTACATCCTGATTCATCTTGGGCCCGTCTTATAGAAGATTGTATGACTGACTGAACTGATAGTTAAATCCAAGTTCTAACATACAAGGATAGCACCTACAAGTTGCAATTGTTGTAACTGAGTACAATTTCTGTCACATGATATTAGTCTAACTTGTTGCAGGCCTGCATGTGCAATACTTCTAGCATTAAGTATGATGTGCCGATAAATCATAGTACTCGACCATCATGTCGTGATGATCAGCGAAAGACAGGCCATCATCGAAGATTTGTGCATAACATGACCATACAGTTCAGCAAATAGTAAAGCCAGACAAAGCTAAACTTATGGTTAGGGTTTTACACATTGTTTGTCATATAGATTGTTTTAAATGAACAGAACCTTTCTGTAATCTAACGTTTAAAACAGAGTTTACCCTTTAATATGAAATGAAATGTTTTAGACAAAAACACTGGTCTGGATATATATTGATTGCATACATACAACCCATATTTGGTCTTTACCTTAACTCAAATAAGTCGGCCATATTAAAATTTAATAGTGATTATTAATTGATGATGGATCGCGATCATGTGCAGATGATGAGTTTTTGGTCCAATTACCAACACTATTGTATGGTATTTTTAAAGATGGGCCTCTGTATTTTTATCATTTTACCCTTTACTCCAAAAATATGCCTTTCCGCGCCTTTGCAAACAGAGCAGACTCAGATCAGACCTGTAGGAGTCGTCTGATCAGGGTATGCTCTTTTTACTTATGAAATAATATAAATATGACTCTGCAGCTTCTCTTACAGCCAAAATTTTCTTATGCCATTATTATTATGAATTTAATCAATATTCACAATGTTATTTCCTACATGAATAGTCATGCAGTGAGTGAGTTGGTGTCCGACCAACGGTATTTCAGTTATTTGCAGACGACATCCGCATGAGACAAGTTATAGTGCTGCCTCACTGGAATACCCCTGCCACGGGCAAATGGCAAGGGCACCCGCCAAGTCACATTATCCTGACACTGGGCCGACCAGTCCTAGAACTACCCCTTTAATGTCGAGCGTAGACAAGGGAGCTACTAGTACTAACTTTTAACGAATAGTCATGAAGTAAAGAGATAAATCTAGATATGAAATGCATGTTGGTATATCATGCCTACCTATTGTTCGACTTTACCCATTGTGCATTTAACCCTTTTCTTGTTCTATATTTATTCCAAATTCCAATACCTACTGAATATTCATGGACCAAAAAATTATAATGAAATATGAAAGCTGGTACATTGTAGCCATTTTAGAAAGTAAAGAAACAGATATTCAAATTCTATTAGCAAACAGAAGCTTACCCTGATCAGATGGCTCATATAGGAGCCATCTGATCTGGGTCTACTCTGTTTGAAAATGTGTTTACAGTAGAACCTGTGTTAAGCGGCCAGTCAAGGGAAGCGGCCAAATTGACCGCTTAAGCGAGGTGACCACTTAATCGAGGGGTGGATATTTTGGGAGATTTTTCTGTTTGCAAAATATATCTACATGAACTTTAATGCCTTATCCAAAACATTATGTATTTTATCCTTGTAAATACAGGTAAAATACAACATGTACTGTAAATTGCATGCACAAAAGAACAAGAGTGCCAGTGGGCACAATATAAGCCCGTCGGGGTCTTGTTCAACATAAACTGGGGTTAACGTATTTGCTGAACTCAAATTCTAAGCCCAATTTTGCGACCAAGTTTCAAGGTTGTAAATAGGCATACTTTAACAAAACAACTTAACCAAAAATTCTAAATTAAAAAGTGCCATAATTGTGTCTAAATGCTTGACAGAGTTACATTGTATGTACTCTTGCCTACAGGTGAAGCATGTGATGGTGAACAAAAGCTCCACGTTTAAAAGCTTTATCTCAAAGGGTTATGTAAATAAATGGACTTTACCAAAACCTTAACCAAAAATTCTAAGTTAAAAAGGGGCATAATTCGGTCAAAATGCTTGACAGAGCTATGTACTCATGCTTACAGGTGCAAGTTGTGATGGTGACAAGTGTTCCAAGTTTAAAAGCTTTATCTCAAAGGGTTTTGTAAATAAATGGACTTTAACAAAGCCTTAGACTTCTAAGTTAAAAAGGGGCATAATTCGGTCAAAATGCTTGACAGAGTTATTTTCTCTTGCCTACAGGTGAAGGTTGTGATGGTGAACAAGTGTTCCAAGTTTAAAAGCTTTATCTCAAAGTGTTATGTAAATAAATGGACTTAACAATGCCTTAACCAAAAATTCTAAGTTAAAAAGGGGCATAATTCGGTCAAAATGCTTGACAAAGTTATTTACTCTTGCCTACAGGTGAAGGTTGTGACGGTGAACAAGTGTTCCAAGTTTCAAAGCTTTATCACAAAGTGTTATGTAAATAAGTGGACTTGTTCCACATAAATTGAGGTTAACATTTTTGCTTAACGCAAATGCTAAACGCAAATTCTAAGTCTAATTAAGCGACCTTGACCTTGGATAAACGAGCCGGGACTTGGCAGGCTACTGTAGCATGTCTAGATAAGCATTGTGGTTAAATTTGGGAAGGATCCATTAAGCGGAATTTGAGTTAGAGATGTTACAGAAAGACAGACCGGTTAACATTTTTGCTAAACGCAAATTCTAAGTCCAATTGTGTGACCTTGACCTTGGATAACAAACCGGGACTTGGCAGGCTACTGTAGGATGTCTAGATAAACATTGTGTTAAAATTTGAGAAGGATCCACCAAGCGGAACTTGAGTTAGAGATGTTACAGACGGACAGACGGACGGACACACAGACAGCGCCATTCCATAATACGTCCCGTTTTTTCAAACGGGCGTATAAAAAATAAACATCAGGCAGAATCATTTGACACATCCAGAAATACAAATGTACATGTCTACACTTCACTCTATTCTCTAATGTGAGGAACTTACGTTTGGAAAAGGCATGAATATTTTGTTTTGATGTTATCTCTTTTAATTCGGTAACGTGCAGACAAACTTCTCAACACCCCCATATTTGCATATTAACAGGTAAAGGAGTTGAAAGGATTATCAGGCCATCGATTATAATCTTGCCCTAAGGCCAAGGTCAACGCTTGGTTTATTTCGTTCACTTCCGACATAACGAAAAACACTGAAGCGGCCAATCTATGCACTTTCTCAACACAACGGAAGTTTCCGAAGCGGTCACGATATTTCGATCGGCGATTTCCGTAATGTTGGAAAGTAACGATGCGTAGTCTCCAAATGACATGTGTCAGTTGGCTGTGTATTGGGTTTTCACACATTTCAATCTGGCCACCTGGCTGTCTGCTGGCCGTCTAATGGGGTCGAAATATAGGGTTTGGGGTGAAATATGGTGGCCTCTGGCCGCGGAAGGAAGGTGACCGTCTAAAACAGGTGCATTATAGACTGATTTTCGTCGGGAGGATTTCAAACTGACCATTAAGACGAGGTGACCGTTCATTTAAGGTGACCATTAGGTCAAGTTTTACTGTATATGAAGGAAAGAGTTAAATTCGTATCTATTGCATCCTGAACAATAACCACTTCTCTTCATGCACTTTTGAATAACACACAATTTGCTTGGTATCTCATCAGCATCAAAACTGTTTACAACTAGAATTGTTTTTTATACAAAAACTGATGTCTCCCCCCACCACTAAATTGTCCATGTAAAAATTTCAAAATCCTATAACTCATCAGAAATTAATCAAGCCGGAACAGAAATAACATATGCACGTCTAGACATGGTGCTAATAAATCATATGAAGTTTCATGAAAATGCGACCAAAGGTTCTGGAGAAACAATGCGAACAAACTATGCAGACAAATTTTCCATGTAAAAATTTCCAAGTTCCATAACTCTGCAGAAAATCATTGAACCAAAACAGGAATAAGATATGCACAACTAGGCATAGTGCTGATCAATCCTATGAACTTTCATAAAAATCTGATCAAAGGTTTTTGAGAAACCGTGCGGACAAAATTTTCCATGTATAAATTCCCATAACTCTGCAGAAAATCAATGAAACGGAACAAGAATAAGGTATGCACATTTAGACATGGTGCTGATCAATCTTATGAAGTTTCATGAAAATCAGACCAAAGCTTTTGGAGAAACCGTGCGGACAAATTAAATTGGACAAGTGGACGGACAGACAGACGGACATACGCCACGCACAATAACAAAATGTCTGCCCAGTATACTGGGGGAGACATAAATATATTACATTTTACAATAGGCAGGAGAAGAGGAGCTAACAAAAAAACCAAGAATTTTTCAATTTACCTACCTGAATTCCATATTGGTGCTTTGACGCTGTAACAGAAAGAAGAAAAAGATAATTGCATCATCTCATGGGTAACAGAGGGAAGAAAAAGGCATGGCATAATTTCCTTTGTAACAGAAAGGTAACAAGAGAGCCAGAATGGCCCTGACATCGCTCACCAGACAATCAGAGGAGAAGATTTTCAAAGTTTTCACTATATGTTTCTATTGAAAACTGACCATCCTGGGGCGGTGCCAATTTTGACCCCAGAGGCATAATTTATATAACTTTTGTAGAGGACCTGAACATGATGCTATGTGCCAAATATGAAATCTGAGAACATTCCAGCTTCAGGAGAAGATTTTCAAAGTTTTCACTATATGTTTCTATTGAAAACTGACCACCACTGGGACTGGGCCAATTTTGACTCCAGGGGCATAATTTATATAACTTTTGTAGAAGACAGAAACATAGTGCTATGTGCCAAATATGAAAGCTGAGAACCCTGAAGATTCAGGGGTCATAATTTGAACATAATTTGAACAATCTTAGTAGAAAACCATTAGATGATACTACAAACCAAATTTCATTGGTCTAGGCTTTACAGTTTCTGAGAAGATTTTTTAAAGATTTACCTATAAACAAGAGGGCCATGAGGCCCTGAAGCGCTCACTTGAGATAACCCCCGGGACATTTTTTACCCAGAAGTCATCATTTGTACAACCTTGGTAGAGAACCACAAGGCAAAGCAGCATGCCATTAATTAAATAAGCCTTATGGTTTCAGAAAAAAATAATATTTTATATTTTTCCCATGTAAAAACTGATAAGCCCCAAGACAGGGCCATGTTTCGCCAAGAGGTCAGGACGTAAGTTGAACATTCTTGGCAGAGAACCACAAGCCAAAGCTACATATTTGTAGAGGACCATTAGATCACGTTACATACCAAACATCAAAGGTCTGGGCCTTACAGTTTCAGAAGATTTTTAAAGATTTTCATATGAAAAACTGATAAGCCCTTGGGGCCATGCCATTTTTGGCCCGGGGGTCATAATTTGAACAATCTTTGTAAAGGACCATTAGATCATGCTACATACCAAATATCAAAGGTCTAGACCTTACAATTTCAGAGAAGAAGATTTTTACAGGTTTTCCTATGAAAAACTAATAAGCCCTTGGGCGGGGCCATTTTTGATCCGGGGGTCATAATTTGAACAATCTTTGTAGAGGACCATCAGAACATGCTATATACCAAATATCAAAGGTCTAGGCCTTATAATTTCAGAGAAGAAGATTTTTATAGGTTTTCCTATGAAAAACTAATAAGCCCTTGGGCGGGGCCATTTTTGGTCCGGGGGTCATAATTTGAACATTCTTTGTAGAGGACCATTAGATCATGCTACATACCAAGTATCAAAAGTCTAGGCCTTTTTTAAAGATTTTCCTATGAAAAACTGATAAGCCCTTGTGCAAGGCCATTGTTAGCCAGGGGTCATTTTTTTAACAATCTTTGTAGAGGACCATCAGATCATGCTACACTCCAAATATCAAAGCCCTTGGGCGGGACCATTTTTGGCCCGGGGGTCATAATTTGAAAATCTTTGTAGAGGACCATTAATTTAGATGATGCTACATACCAAATATCAAAGGTCTAGGCCTTACAGTTTCAGAAGAAGATTTTTAAAGATTTTCCAATGAAAAACTGATAAGCCCTTGGGCGGGGCCATTTTGGTCAAGGGGTCATAATTTGAACAATCTTTGTAGAGGACCAATAGATGATGCTACATACCAAATATCAAATGTCTAGGCCTACGGTGTCAGAGAAGAAGATTTTTAAAGATTTTCCTATGAAAAACTGATAAGCCCCGGGGTGGGCCATATTTGGTCCAGGGGTCATAATTTAAAAATCTTTGTAGAGGACCATTAGATAATGCTACATACCAGATATCAATGGTCTAGGCCTTACAGTTTCAGAGAAGAAGATTTTTAAAGATTTTCCTATGAAAAGCTGATAAGCCCCGGGCGGGGCCATTTTTGGTCTGGGGGTCATAATTTTAACAATCTTTGTAAAGGACCATTAAATGATGCTACATACCAAATGTCTAGGCCTTACGGTTTCAGAGAAGAAGATTTTTAAAGATTTTCCTAAGAAAAACTGATAAGCCTCGGGGCGGGCCATTTTTGGTCCGGGGTCATAATTTGAACAATCTTTGTAGAGGACCATTAGATGATGCTACATACTAAATACCAAAGGTCTAGGCCTTACGGTTTCAGAGAAGAAGATTTTTAAAGATTTTCCTATGAAAAACTGATAAGCCCCAGGGCGGGGCCATTTTTGGTCCGGGGGTTATAATTTGTACAATCTTTGTAGAGGACCATTAGATGATGCTACATACCAAATATCAAAGGTCTAGGCCTTACGGTTTCAGAGGAGAAGATTTTTAAAGATTTTCCTAAGAAAAACTGATTTCAGAGAAGAAGATGTTTAAGTAAATTGTTGACGATGCACATACGCACGACGCCGGACACTGCCCCCTCACAATACCTCACCTGGCACTTTGTGCCAGGTTAGCTAAAAAACTGATAAGCCTTGGGTGGGGCCATTTTTGGCTCGGGGTCATAATTTGAACAAACTTTGTAGAGGACCATAAGATCATGCCACATACCAAATATCAAAGGTCTAGGCCTTACAATTTCAGAGAAGAAGATTTTTAAAGATTTTCAAATGAAAAACTGATAAGCCCTTGGGCGGGGCCATTTTTGGTCTGGGGGTCATAATGCGAACGTTTTGTCCCCCCTAGCCACTGATGCTTCTGACAGAATTTCGTTATTATCAGGTCAGAAGTTTCAGAGGAGATGTCTTTTGAAAATGTGGCCGGACGACAGACGCCGGATGACGGACACATCGCGGTCACAATAGCTCATCCTGAGCCTTTGGCTCAGGTGAGCTAAAAATGATTACAGCTGTAATTCTTTCATTCATGCACATGTGTTCAAGAAGGCTGTCCATTTGTGAAAGTTTAACCATTTCTCTCAAACTTTTTCAAACCTTTACAAACAGAGTAGACCCTGATCAGGTGGCTCCAATAGGAACCGTCTGATCAGGGTCAGCTTTGTTTGTTTAGACCAGGCGTCCGCTAGGACGCCGAAGGGTTCCCGTAAGTGGATATTGCAGATTCTGGACGATTCGGCATGTCTTCGGGATGTTCTGGAACCTTTCCATGTCAATGCTGAATGCTTCGGGAACCCTTCTGGACACTTTGGGGACTGATCGGGATCGAAAAAGATTCGGCATCCAAGTTTTAAAATTTGGACACCAAATCTTTTATTTGGGAATGCTTCGGGACCTTGTGGAACCTTCTAGAACTGTTCTGGTCATCTATCCATCCTGTGCGGTTCCCGAATGAAGCAGAATTGATGCGGAAGGCTTCCCGAAGGCTCTGTGTGTGTGTGTGTGTATGTATGTGTGTGCATGCATGCGTGTGTATATGTATGTATCCTTTACAAGTAGTATACTTGCAAAGAGTGTACTTGTCTTTTGCAAACAGTGGAGATTCTGAAAAAGGGATTCCTTTTTGACCCACCCAAAAAGGGTCCATAGAGTTTGTTATTTTGCAACACATCTATAGCTAAAATTGATATTTTTCAACACTTATTTACATTAATTCTCATATACAAAGTCATACTTACTCATTTTGTAGTATAAGGTTGCGTGCATATAGTTTCAATATGTGTCAGTGGATCTATACTTGTACTATAGAAGCCTAAGAACTATCTTTAAATGTAAACTAGAGGTTTGTTTTTGTCACAAAAACAGATGTCTCCCCTTCCCATTCTCTTTCCAATACACAAGTGTAATGTCTGTAACTCCAAACTTATCAGGGTCTAATTTTAAGTCATCAGGGGCAATAACTCCAACATTATCAGGGGAGACATTTCAAAAACCTCGGGTACACAACAACACATGCTGATCAACATACCTGTGAAGTTTGGTGACTCTAGTACTAGTGGTTTCAGAGATACGCACGACACAAAGTAAAGTTTCTCTTATTTTAAGTCATATGGGGCAATAACTCCAAAGTTATCAGGGGGAGACAATTAAAAACCCAGATGCACAACAACTCATGCAGGTGAACATTCCTGTGAAGTTTGGTGACTCCAGCCCTACTGGTTTCAGAGATACGCACCACACTAAGTAAAGTTTCTCTAATTTTAAGTTATCATATCAGGGGCAATAACTCAAGAATTATCAGGGGGAGACAATTAAAAAAAACCAGGTGCACAAGAAATTATGCTGGTCAACATTCCTGTGAAGTTTGGTGACTCTAGCCCTAGTGGGTTCAGAGATATGCACCACACTAAGTAAAGTTTGTCTAATTTTAAGTCACCAGGGGCAGTAACTCCAAAATTAACAGGGGAGACAATTAAAAAATCCCAGGTGCACATCAACTAATGCTAGTGAACAATCCTATTAAGTTTGGTGACTCTAGCCCTACTGGTTTCAGAGATACGCACGACACAAATATTGTATAAATTTAAATGTTCATATTAGGGGCAATTACTCCAGAATTATCAGGGGGAGACAATTCAAAAAACATAGGTGCACATCAACTAATGCTGGTGAACATTCCTGTGAAGTTTGGTGACTGTAGTACTAGTGGTTTCAGAGATACGCGTGACACAGAGTTTTTCTAATTTTAAGTCATCAGGGGCAATAACTCCAAAGTTATCAGGGGGAGACAATTTAAAAACCCCAGGTGCACAACAACTCATGCTGGTGAACATTCCTGTAAAGTTTGGTGACTCTAGCCCAACTTGTTTCAGAGATACACGCGACACAAGTTTGTGACAGACAGACAGACAGACGGACGGACGACCGGAGGGACGGGCGGACGGAGGACAGACAACTCTGGCAAAAACAATATATCTCCCCATAAATGGGGGAGACATAATTAAGATATGAAATGGATATAAGCCATACATGAGTAATAGTCATTTAGAACTGACATGAGAAAATGAATCTTTCTCAATTAAGTATGAGAGGTTTTTAAGCAATCCAGTCACATATATTGAAATATTACGACATCATGGGGAGAAGGATAAGGTTACATACAGTTAAAAAATGGTATTAATATAAAGCAAGCATAAGGGACTGACCCGGGCATGAAGGGACTATCAGTATCAGTCTATTATTATATGATAATGGTGCCATGTGCTCCGACCCACTACATGGGAGCCGGAGGTAATCCGGCTCCCTTCAAATGGATCTAGTCCAAAGAGACATATTTTCCACTCCAAAACACAACAAGACAAGAGTGTTCGGAGGAACACATGTGTCACCTGCTCGCAGCTGACACAAAAACTTATTGTCAATATGATAATATGAAAAATGGGAATTACTAAAAAAATATTGATGCTAGAGTTGTGGCCCTTGTGCATGACACTTCCTCTCATCATGCTTGTTCCATTGTGAAATTTGAAAGCTCTATAATGATTAGTTTAGAAATGACAGCCAAAAAAAGAAATTGTGACGGACTGACAGACAACTCTGGCAAAAACAATATTTCTCCCCATAAATTGGGGAGACATAATAAACCTGACTCTACAGATTCTACCAATACAAAAATTTCAAATAAGTCATCCATAAAAATCCAGCTAATAAATATTCATTATGTTATAATTTCTTAACCCTTAATTTACTCCATAAATACACCTTTCTAAGTGTATTGCAAACAGACTCAGATCAGATGGCTCTTACAGGAGCTGATAAGGGTCTGCTGTGTTTGCTTATGAAATACTATAGTAAAATAACATCCAATCAGTATTCATTATATCATTAATTATTACATGAATATTCATGAAGGAAAGGGTTCAAACAACTGCAATCAATTGTGTATGTACAGACACACATATGTACCAACTGCGCAACACTATATGCCATAACAGTTTATATGGGATTTGTGGGGATATAAAAATTATGAGAATTGGAGATAACAATATAGAAGTATTAGAAATGTGTAGTTATTTGTCACAAATCTGACATAAAAACTAAATCCCAGGTTAGAACTCCTAATCCAAATAAATAATTGTTTTAACCCTTTCTATTTTGCAGATATAAAGACATCATGAATATTTATTAGTTGATTTTTTATACTGGCATCATTATGTACATATGACTTGTTAGTGTTGGTGGAAACTATAGAATATTTCATTAGCAAACAGCAGACCTTGTAGGGGGCTGTCTTATCATTCTATTATTATATAACTAGAGTTTGTTTTTAAGAAAAACACAGGTCTCCCCCCGGTACCCCGCCCCCGCACCAATAAGAGGAATGAACGTTGTAACCAAGAGTTGCGTTTTAACAACTATTATGATAATCAAGCTTAATTCAAAATCACATGACCACCTTCACATATTAGATTTCACATATAGATATAGATTGGTTGTGCGTCACTTATAGATACATATAGATTGGTTGTGCATCACATACAGATTGGTTATCTGTAAACTTTTGTAGACATTTATAAACACTAGTTTTCCCTATAAATTTCATATTTGAAAAAAATCCAAACTACTGTCAAAATTGTTGCAGCCCATATTCCAATCCACATCACCATCCTCACATATAGCTGGATCATACGTAAAAGTTTGAATGAAAACTCTTACATAGTATAGGAGGAGTTAGTGGCACAATACTTTTTCGCTATTACTCTATATAAGGAAAAACTCCAAAGGGTCATAACTTCTGTCAAAATTGCTGCAGCCAAAATTCCAAACCACATGACCATCCTCACATATAGTTGGTTCATATGTAAAAGTTTGAAGTAAATCCCTCAAATACACATATAGCTGGTTCATAAGTAAAAGTTTGAAGTAAATCCCTCAAATAGTGTAGGAGTTACAATGTAGCTGCACAAGATTTTTTTGCTATATATTCTATACAAGAACAAGATGTGTTTGTGAAACACTATGCCCCCTTGATATGATATTTGACCCTGAAGGATGACCTTGATCTTGACATGTCACCCTCAAACTGTGCAGCTTCATGGGGTACACATGCATACCAAATATCAAGTCTGTATCTCTACTGGTTCAAAAGTTATGACCAATGTTAAAGTTGGTGACCTTTGACCATGAAGGATGACCTTGACATGTCACCCCTCAAACTGTGCAGCTTCATGAGATACACATGCATACCAGTATCAAGGCTGTATATCTACTGGTTCAAAAGTTATGGCCAATGTTAATGTTGGTGACCTTTGACCTTCAAAGATGACCTTGACCTTGACATGTCACCCCTCAAACTGTGCAGCCAAATGAGAAACACATGTATACCAACTATCAAGTCTGTATCTGTACTGGTTCAAACTTGATGGCCAATGTTAAAATTGGTGACATTTGACCCTGAAATATGACCTTGACCTTGATATGTCACCCCCAAACTGTGCAGCTTCATGAGATGCACATGCATACCAAATGTCAAGTCTGTATCTACAGGTTCAAAAGTTATGGCCAATGTTAAAGTCGGTGACCTTTGACCCTAAAAGATGACCTTGACCTTGACATGTTGCCCCTCAAAATGTGCAGCTTCATGAGATACACATGCATACCAAATATCAAGACTCTATCTCTATTGGTTCAAAAGTTATGGCCAATTTGAATTTGGTGACCTTTGACCCTGAAGGATGACCTTGACATGTCACCCCTCAAACTGTGCAGCTTTATGATATACACAAACATGCCAAATATCAAGTCTCTATCTGTACTGGTTCAAAAGTTATGGCCAATGTTAGTCGGTTATTTGACCCATATGTTTGACCTCTGACCTTTAAGGATGACCTTGACATGTCACCCCTCAAAATGTGTGGCTTTATCAGATACATGTGAATGCCAAATATCAAGTCTCTATCTGTACTGGCTCAAAAGTTATGACCAATGTTAAAGTTACAAAGAAACAGACAATTTGACCTTTGACCCTGAAGGATGACCTTGACCTTTACATGTCACCCCTAAAAATGTGCAGCTTCATAAGATACACAAACATGCCAAATATCAAGTCTCTATCTGTACTGGCTCAAAAGTTATAACCAATGTTAAAGTTACAGACAAAGAAACAGACAATTTGACCTATGACCATGAATGATGACCTTGACCTTGACATGCCACCCCTCAAAATGTGCAGCTTCATGAGATACACAAACATGCCAAATATCAAGTCTCTATCTCTACTGGTCCAAAAGTTATGGCCAATGTTAAAGTCAGTGATTTTACCCATCTATTTGACCTCTGACCTTGAAGGATGATCTTGACTTTGACCCCTCAAAATGTGCGGCTTTATGAGATACATATGCATGCCGCATATCAAGTCTCTTTCTGTACTGGCTCAAAAGTTATGACCAATGTTAAAGTTGTGTTAAAGTTACAGACAAAGAGACAGACAATTTGACCTTTGACCCTGAAGGATGACCTTGACTTTGACATGTCACCCCTCAAAATGTGCAGCTTCATGAGATACACAAGCATGTCAAATATCAAGTCTCTATCTCTACTGGTACAAAAGTTATGGCCAATGTTAAAGTTGGTGATTTGACCCATATATTTGACCTCTGACCTTGACCTTGACATGTCACCCCTCAAAATGTGCGGCTTTATGAGATACATATGCATGCCAAATAGCAAGTCTCTATCTGTACTGGCTCAAAAGTTATGACCAATGTTAAAGTTGCTGACAGACAAACAGACAAACAGACAAACAGACAGACAAACAGACAGGGCAAAAACAATATGCCCCCCAGATCAGATCTGGGGGCATAAAAATCGAGTTGGAGCACAAGATTGTTTCGCTATATATTCTATATAAGGAAAATAGTGTTGGAGGAGTTAGCTGCACAAGATTTTTTCGCTATAAGGAAAATATACAAATGGCCATAACTTCTGTCAAAATTGTTGCAGCCAAAATTCCAAACCACATGACCATCTTCACATATAGCTGGTTCATATGTAAAAGTTTGAAGTAAATCCCTCAAATAGTGTAGGAGGAGTTAGCTGCACAAGATGTTTTCGCTATATATTCTATATATGGAAAAACTACAAAGGGCCATAACTTCTGTCAAAATTGTTGCAGCCAAAATTCCAAACCACATGACCTACCTCACATATAGCTGATTCATATGTAAAAGTTTGAAGGAAATCCCTCTAATGGTGTAGGAGGAATTAGCTGCACAAGAATTTTAACAGACAGACGGACGGACGTACGTACGTAGACGGACGGACGGACAGACAGCACGCACAACATCAATATGTCTCCCTCCCCTAAAGGGGGGGAGACATAATAAGCAAAGAGAGCAGACCCTGGTCAGATGGCTCCTATAGGAGCCATCTGGTTGGTCTACTCTGATTGCAAAGGCATAGAAAGGCGTTTATGCAGTAATAGGATAAGTGATATTGCTATCATTATCTTTATTCATACCATAAAATAACGACGTCATAAATATTTATTAGATTAAATTTTATAATGGCATAATTATGTACACAAGAATTTTTGGTATTGGTAGCACTATAGAAACAGATCTATTTTAAATTCATAAGAAAACAGAGCAGTCCCTGCATGAGCTGTCTGTAAGCAAACAGAGCAGACCCTGATCCCTGCACGAGATGTCTGTAAGCAAACAGAGCAGACCCTGATCCCTGCACGAGATGTCTGTAAGCAAACAGAGCAGACCCTGATCCTTGCATGAGATGTCTGTAAGCAAACAGAGCAGACCCTGATCCCTGCACGAGTTGTCTGTAAGCAAACAGAGCAGACCCTGATCAGACAGTCCCTGAACGAGCTGTCTCTTCTGGGTCTATTCTGTTTGCATAGGTGTGAAACAGCGTTTGTATGAAGGCAAGGGTTAATCTTGATACTACATACCACTGGGTATATACATGTACACAGTGTATATATATAGTGTGATATAACTATTTATAACTAAATTTCCAGTACATTAGTATAGTGATAGGAAAGCGACAGTTCTGAGAAAACACACATACCAGTTTCAGTATGGTTAGTAGAAAGATATACATAACAAGCAGATCTGGGTACACAATGGCACTCTAGGATATCTGTCATCTATCTGGCCTCACAAGTTGTCATCTTTGTAATACAATTTTATATTAAGGATGTTTGTAATGATCTAAATCACTTGTCAAAAGGGTTTTGTAGGGTAAATAGGAATGATGTCTTCTGAACGTGTAGGCTTCTTCCGCTAATATATGGTATTGTTTGAAAAATACTGTGATTAACCCATTCCCTCATATGCTATTTTTAGAAACAAACTCTTTGAATAAATCTACTGAAAAGGAGCATTAAATAGAGAAAAGGAATTTTTTTTAGAATCTTGTAGTTTGAAACCATTGTGATAAATAGAGCATTTGCTCCTATAGGAGCAAATGCTCTATCTATCACAATGGTTTCACAAAGTGACTTTTACAGAGTCGTCAGTACGAGGGAAAGGGTTAATACACCTGAAGCTTATTAATCCTATGTACTTGATAATCCCATCTTTGTATGCCAATGCAAACAGAGTAGACCAGATGAGACAGATCATGTGGGAACTGTCTGAATAGGGTGCAAACAGAGTAATTAACCAGATGAGACAGATCATGTGGGAACTGTCTGAATAGGGTATATCACAGTTCTCACTCTCTACTTTTTATCATGGCAATACTACTGGGCAAGTACTAAAATCCGAATTTGAAACTTTTCATACAAATATTAAATTCATTAACATTAAAAAATAACAAGAGGGCCATGATGGCCCTGAAATCGCTCACCAGAGGGAAAGATTTTTAAAGTTTTAACTACATGTATGTTTCGAAACAAAACTGGACACCTGTTTTGTGGGGTGTTATTTGACCCTTTGTGGATCCAAACTCTGTGTCATACCTGTTGGTCTTAATTCTGTTGAAAAGGGCCAGGAAGCAGTCGATCTTTAATAAACTTTTGGACCTTTAAACCCTTTCCTTCATATAAATGTGATTTGATGCATTTGCAAACAGAACAGACCCGTATCAGATGGTTTCTATAGGAGCTGTCTGACCAGGTTGTGCTCTGCCGGCTAATAGAATACTCTTTCCTCCATAAAAACGCCTTTCTACGCCTCTGTAATAGTCACTTTATTAAACCATTGTGATAAATAGAGCATTTGCTCCATAGGAGTAAATGCACTATTTATCACAATGGTTTCAAATCTACACAATTCTGAAATTTTCCTTTTCTCTAATTAACCCTTTCCCTCATAAAAACGTGTTTTCACGCATTTGCAAACAAAGTAGACCCAACTTTACCTATTTGAATAAGAGACAAAATTTCTAACAGATGACAACCCTATCACTGCTTAGCATGACTTGACTGAAATTAGCACACAGTTTGGATTCTGATCTGACGCATACCGGTATGTAACTTTATATGTAGTTTGTATATGAGTAAATTTTCTCCTATGGAGCAAATGCTCTATTTATTACAATGGTTTCAAATCTACACCATTCTGAAATTTTCCTTTTCTCTAATTAATGTTCCTTATCAGAAGATTTATTCAAAAAGGTAGGATCTGAAAAAAGCCTTTGTTCTACGCCTCTGTAACAGTCATTTTATGAAACCTTTGTGATAAATAGGATCTGAAAAAAGCCTTTGTGATAAATAGAGCATTTGCTCCATAGGAGTAAATGCACTATTTATCACAATGGTTTCAAATCTATACAATTCTGAAATTTTCCTTTGCTCTAATTAATCCTTCCCCTCATATACCCTATCACTGTTTAGCATGACTTGACCGAAATTAGCACACAGTATGAATTCTGATCTGACGCATACCGGTATGTAACTTTATATGTGGTTTGTATATGAGTTAATTTACTCCTATAGAGCAAATGCTCTATTTATCACAATGGTTTGAAATCTACACAATTCTGAAATTTTCCTTTCCTCTAATTAATGCTCCTTATCAGAAGATTTATTCAAAGAGGTAGGATCTGAAAAAAGCCTTTGTGATAAATAGAGCATTTGCTAACCATTGTGATAAATAGAGCATTTGCTCCATAGGTGTAAATGTTCTATTTATCACAATGGTTTCAAATCTACACAATTCTGCAATTTTCCTTTTCTATAATTAATGCTCCTTATCAGTAGAGTTATTCAAAGAGGTAGGATCTGAAAAAAGCCTTTGTGATAAATAGAGCATTTGCTCCATAGGAGTAAATGTTTTATTTATCACAATGGTTTCTACACAATTCTGAAGTTTTCCTTTTCTCTTATTAATGCTCCTTATCAGTAGATTTATTCAAAGAGGTATAATAGTCACTTTATGAAACCATTGTGATAAATAGAGCATTTGCTCCATAGGAGTAAATGCTCTATTTATCACAATGGTTTCAAATCTACACAATTCTAAATTTTTCCAAGAAACAGGATCAGAAAATAGCCTATGAGGGAATGGGTTAAAAACAGTGTGAACAAACAGACACTAATTCTGAAGCAGACAACTTCATAGAGTTTTGACCAGGAACTTGCCCTCACAAGTGATTGCGTAACACAGATGGAGTGCTAGCTCAGAGAAACCTTTATAGTGTAAAAGTCAATTTTAAAGTATAACCAACAGGGCAGGGCCAATTTTAACCTCAGAACTATGATATTAACCAATGTCAATAAGGTATACTAAGTAAATCTATACACCAAATATCTAAGCTCTGTGACATGTAGTTTTTGACAAGAAGATTTTAGAAGTTTTCCCCATGCCTAACCTAAGTGAGCCCAGCATTCTGCTACTTGTACAGAAAACAACAGTCAGCTAGAGAAAACTGGACACCCCTGGGACCGTGGCGGGGCCAATTTTGACTCCAGGGACATAATTTATATAACTTTTGTAGAGAACCTATAGGTGATGCTATGTGCCAAAGATGAAAGCTGAGAACCCTGTAGATTCAGAGGAGAAGACTTTTAAAGGTTCAAATTGTTGACGACGCACGACTCACGACGCATGACGCACGACTAACGCCGACAGACGACGGACATCAGGCGATCACAAAAGCTCACCCTGAGCACTTTGTGCTCTGGTGAGCTAAAAATGGATGGAGTTTTGTATGAATATTTATCAGGCAAATAGTTTATTTGTCCTTCCTATATACAATTACTTGATCTGACAAGACTGCCATTAATTCTTAAAATGCCAAACAACAGTTTAACCCTTCCCTCATATAAACATATTTTCACACATTTGCAAAGAGAGTACATGCCAATGAGATGGCTCCTAGGCGCTACAGGAGCAATTTGATTACATCTGCTCTGTTTGCTTATGATATGTCCAAAGTGTTCGTCAAAACAAACTAGAACTATCACTAAAGATGGGAAAATTAATCGAGACTTGATGAAGATTGATTAACATTTTATTGAACTACAGTATGGCTTAGACTTTACATGAGATAACAGGTGCTGAATGTCAAGGTCATTTTTCAGAGAATTATGTGGCCCAGTTATGCTGCACAAGGGATGGGTAAAACATATCACTATCAACTTTCTTTTGATTCCAATATCAACATGAACCCAAGTTCATAAACAATGGGTGGGCGTGTAAAGTCTAAGCCATACTGTAGTTCAATAAAATGTTAATCAATCTTCATCAAGTCTCAATTAATTTTCCCATTTTATTGAACTACCTCCTGACTTAGACTTCCCACGAGACTTTAGAGAAAACCAGCATAACTGCCACATCAAAACCGACTCAATAATATACGAATCATACAATTACATATTCATGTAATATCCTCCAAGATAGCTGATGAAAAATCATCCGTCTCAATATGTTTATGATAAAACTTTGCAAAAGTACCAGCAGATGACCACCCAGCTGCCTTCATTATAGTTTGTATTGGCAACCCTTTTACAAATGCAGCAGATGTGGAGGCTGCCCTACAACTGTGTGCTCCAAAAACAGTAATATCAATTCCAGCCTTACACAGTAAGGCCTTTATCCACCTAGATAATGAACTTTTTGTAACTGCTTTATGTGGTTTCACAGTACCAACAAACAGTTTATTTTCATCACCTCGTATGTCTGAAGTTCTTCTAATATATTCAGTTAATGTGAGCATAAAACATACTTTTGAATTACTAACATATCGACATATTTCAATTGGTTTAACATGAACACCTGGCTTTGTTTGTTTTATCAGTTCAGTTATATGTATCACAACCTTATCCTCACACATCTGAATGTCAGTGAGTTTAACAGTATGAATTGTTTGACATCTTTGACCAGACAACAACATGAATAACATGGCTAGTTTCTCTGATAACTCCAAAAGCGTAAGGTCACAGTTGTCCTTCATACTAGTTATATGCTTAACTACAATATTCACATCCCAAACCTTTTGATATTTAGGAAGAGACGGCCGTTGTTGAAAAACACCTCTCATGAAATTTTTAATCATTGGGTCATGCCCTAAATCCTTATTATGTAATAATTTGCAAAATTATGAAATTGCTGATTTGGCTATATTCATTTCATCTACAGATTCAATTATTCCCAATTGAAGAAATTTGTATACTTCTGCTGTAATCATTGATTTTTCCCCGTCGTTCCAAGAAATTGTTTGTGGATAACTATGTTGAACAGGCATAGATTCTAATTCAATTCCATAACCTTTAACTGTATTCAACAGCCATTCATCGGACGTTAATTCTTGCCATCTGTCTATGCAGTTAGCAATTTTGCCTCCATAAAAGTTTTCTGGAGTATTCATAAACATTAAAAGACAGTTACTTACAGTTACTTCCTTTGATAGGGATGTTGCCTTACATTGGACCTCGGCATTTTCGCATTGCCCCACTTTTTGAATTGGGACGGCGACCCTTGGCCTGTCCATTTCTGTCCCGGTCGAATATTGTTGTATTTGCGGTACTCTTTCGAGTACCGTTGCCCTAAAAAAGGATTTGGTCCATGATCCTGTGACAACTTTTGTGACCTCCGATTTTGTTTTTCTATTTCATCCACTTTTTGGTCAAGGTCATCCCCAAATAAAAACTCAGTGACTGGCGTTTCGCACTCTGTCACCTTCCTATACTTAAAGGGTACAGCAGGTCGTATTAAAGCTCTTCGCTTTTGATTTGTTGCATGGAGCCCCTGTGCCAGTGCCCGAAATCCATCCTTCACCAAGTCTTGTATTATCTTCGGGTCTCCTTTATTGAGCATGGTGTCCATGGCCTTCACTATTGGTACAAGGCCCAAACACATATATTTCTGAGCATTCTGAAGTCCCAGGTCTGCTGCTCGTTGATTCTTAAACACAGACCACAACTCTTTATTCACTTTAGGAACACGTATGTCCTTGCAGTTCTCAGGAGTTGTCTATCATTTTGGTCACTTGGTCTTCTGACAATGGGTTACTAACCGCATATTGCACAACCTTTGCAAGTTTTGGGCTGACTGCAGGCCCATATTCAGCCTTCTGCTTGTACATTTCCTCCAGCTCTTCTAGAAATGGATCTACAGTAACGGTTGCATCCGCCTGATCTGGATCACTGGGGCTAGTGTGTCCATCCCCCGAAGAGAAAATATCGTCTATATCAGGCCCAATAGCTCCGGGTCCAATCGCCATACCCCTTTGGTTACCTACACAGGCAGATTCCTGCAAAACTGTAGTCTGCTTTAAAGTATTAACTGTCTGCATCACTGTAGATAACAGCCTCTCTTCACGCCTAGCATTTTGTTCTTGTAAACATTGTAGCAGACGAATTACCTCACTTCCGCCCAAAGCTGAAAAAAGTTTATAGCTGCTTGTGGGGAACATGTGCTTTTACCCTTAGCCTGATTGTCATAATTATTGTTGTCCGGCAGAATTTCTCTGTTCACTTGTGAATTTAATGCACTTGGAGGTACAATGTTACTGTCCGGATTTCCCGGAGCTTCAGAAATCTGACCTTTCGCCAGTTTCCTCATTTCGAAGCTTCTCCTTGCTTGTAAATTCTGTTCCATTTCGGAACCCAATTCCATGTTGGCCATTTCGGCCATATTGATAAATGTTATCACGTTCTAGTGAAAAACCAATCCACCGCAATCTGATCTGTTCCAACTGTACACGTTCAGTTTTTCTGTCCAAGATGAAGTCTAGAAACTTTACATTCCAAAACTACACTTTTTTCCCAATTGATAACACATTAAATAAACTTTATGATGAAAATGATGTTAGATTTGTATTCTCTGACTATTCCCTCGGCATTTCAGACTCTGTAATGACCTTGACATTCAGCACCTGTTATCTCGTGGGAAGTCTAAGTCAGGAGGTAGTTCAATAAAATGATGAATACCCCTGCATCATGCAGCCTTGATCTGATAACAACTGTATGTTAGATACTGAACAAATTTATGTGATGCGAATTTAAACTTAACACAGAGTAGTTCATTTGTATCAACTTTCATTGGATTATGTAGAAGTTCACTCCACAAACATTGTTGGCCAGCAATTTAACACATATGGCACATAGGGGCAGATAACTCCTGTTTCGAATTGTAAGATACTGAAAAAATTTATGTTATGCTCATGCACATTTCAAAGAAACCATATGTGTACAAAGTTTCATAGAAATCTGATGAAATCTGTAGAAGGTTGTACAGTTACCCCTATACAACAGTAAACCATTACATCTATGTTCAAGGGCAGGTAACTCCATATAACATGGAGACAGGCAAACCAAACTTATTTAATGCACAAAATTTTATACTCAACATAGAGACCATGAATATAAACATTTTGTAACACCAACTACCCATGTTACAGAACCAAATGATAAAAGCACTCAAAGTTCAAGGGGAGATAATTATGCAAAGCCTACAGCATGAATATTGCATCTTTCACATCAACCATTCATGGCTATCATGCATGCCAAACATAAATTTAATAACTTGTAAGGGCGTAAAAAAGTGTATTAATGGAGTAAAGGGTTAATAGTTCAGCTGGTTACAGGCTAATATGTAAATAAAAACGAAAACAAATTGTAGCAGAGGATGCATGTTGGCAGTCAGCAGCTACAATTGGTAATATACTGACAGCTACAATTGGTAATATACTGACAGCTACAATTGGTAATATACTGACAGCTACAATTGGTAATATACTGACAGCTATAAAATTGGCAGCTACAATTGGTATATACTGACAGCTATAAAACTGGCAGCTACAATTGGTAATATACTGACAGCTATAAAATTGGCAGCTACAATTGGTAATATGCTGCAATTGGTAATATACTGACAGCTATAAAATTGGCAGCTACAATTGGTAATATACTGACAGCTATAAAATTGGCAGCTACAATTGGTAATATACTGACTGCTACAATTGGTAATATACTGACAGCTATATAATTGGCAGCTACAATTGGTAATATACTGACTGGGAATATTTGAAACATAACACAACATGATCACCAGTATATTGTATCATTGAAGTGCTTGCAAAAACTATAAGCGACACTGAAGCTGCTCTTGTAACTCATATATGTCAGGTCATAAAATAAACTGCACTTGGACACTGCAAACAGTGTAGACCCAGACCAATCTCTGGTTGCGCGTATGATCTGATCAACCTGAGAGTATTTTGTCGACCGCCACTGCCAATTCCCTGATAACGGACAATCTTAGGAAAATAGTACAGATCCAGATGAAAGTATTGCTGAAGAAGTCATCTGATCATGGTCTTATTACTTTCTCCATTAGTTTCATTTAAAGCTGTATGCTGTGCAAATTTCCGCAAATTTTGCGTTTCAAACTGACTTCAGAATTGGAATCTATGTACCTTAACACTTATTTAATGCTAAACAGCAGTCAGTAAATGGTTGTTTGTGTCAAAAAAACTAGAAATATGGATTGCTATGGAAACCAACGGAACAGCCTTCGCCATTGGCCAGAATCTGTCATAAGATTCAAATTTTTACATACCCGAAACAATCATTCAACGTAGCTGTATGCGTTAGCTCCCTTTGAATGTTATATTTGATTGACACCATTGAACGGTATATTTAGCTTATTTGCATGTAAATTATGTGGTCAGATGGGCATATTGCCTCATTTTCCTGAATAAAATCTATTATGTAGGCCAACAACCAGTGTCAGCTATTGTACATGTGGTAACAAGCTAATTAATATTCAAAGCGTTGTTCCGAAAGAGAATCGGAGTCATTCAGAACTTGGCCGAAGATGGCTGCTGATTTCCGTACAAAATCCCCGTTTCTAAAAAGGAGGCTCCTTTTAAAGAATTTAGCAGTATTCAGATAGTGATAATATTTAGCTGAACAAAACTTTAATATATCCTGTCGGAAAATGGGTTGTAAGCATTATTCTCATATGTATATCTGTACAGCTTCTGGTGTTGATTGATTAATACGAAATATGCGCATACTAAATCTTTAACCTTTTCTTTCATACAAACACCTTTTCACACAGAGTAGGCCCAGATCAGATGGCTCCTATAGGAGCTGCCTGAACAGGGTCTGCTGTGTTTGCTTATGGAATAATATAGTTGTGATTGTACAGTTTCTGACACAGCCAAGATCTGTGTACATACGTCATATAAGTACCCCAAAGAAGTAGAGCGGATCCCCGTGATACATACGCCATCAGTTTATTTTCTGCTCCATTAGTTTCATTTAGGGCAAATACGGTTGTAGAAACACTGACAAGACACCACACTGGAATTGCCATGGTTAATGTGGATCTACACTGTTTGCAACATTCAAATGTCCTTTATTTCCGTGACATTTCAAATATTCATAATAGGGAAAACACTTTCCTCCATAAATAAGCCTGTCTATGCCTCTGTAAAAATCATTTTTTGAAACCATTATGATAAATAGAGCATTTGCTCCATAGGAGCAAATGCTCTATTCATCACAATGGGTAGTTTCAACACTACATAATTCTAACTTTTTCTTTTTCTCTAGTTAATGCTCCTTTTTGGTAGATTTATTCAAAGCGGTGGGATCTAAAAATAGCCTATGAGGGAACGGGTTAATATTTTTTAGGGAAAACTATATGTTGAGAAATCTACTGATAAATACACAATTAAAACCATTAGTAAAGGAAATCACACTGTCAGGAAACTTTACCCCTTCGTTAAAGCTGGTTTTAACGGTAAACTTCCATGAGATGAACTACGCCTAAAATAAAAAAGTGATTAAATATTTGTAGTGTACCTATATACACTAAGAATCAAACCATGTTCAACCCTTTACTCCATGAATATTCATGTAAGAAAATGACCTCGTGAATATTTTTATAAGATTAATGTCATAATAACACATGGACACAGGAATATTTGGCCATATCTATACTGTAATATAAGCAAACAGAGCAGACCTTGACCTGGCGGCTCCTACAGGAGCAGTCTGATTTGAGTCTACTCCTGTTAACAAAGCAAGGTGTAGAAAGACTTAATCATTATGAAGTACAGGGTTAAACTATAAAGATCAAATTAGTATCACATGCAAGTCTGTTCATGCTTAGGATAAGGGTAAATTTACATTCTACATCTGTATGAGAAATCAATGTTCCCTGTTCTGTGTTTATTCCAAATTTCGAAATCTACTGAATATTCATGGACAAAATATTTATAATGAAATATGGATTCAGGTAGAAAATTGTAGCCATTCTGGAAAGTAAAGAGACAAATCCATCCAATTCCATTAGCAATTAGAGCCTGATCAGATGGCTCCTATAGGAGCTGTTTGATCTGGGTCTACTGTATTTGAAAATGTGTGAAAACATGTTTATATTAAGGAAAGGGTTAACCCTTATCCAGCTGATCACAAAGCTGAATGTCATTTGCTGAAAACAGATGACATTTTGAGAAACAGCACCTCTCAACCGCGCCTCTCATCAGGATCAAAGCTGTTTGACATTACACAGTAGTTTTTCAAAAGAATGAATGAATAGTATTGTAAGAACCATTTACAGGTGATAGGTATTTTTTTCTTCATTATGCTTAGGGTTAAACAATATGACTTTTGCTGTCGGATAAATAAATAACAAAATACCGGTACATGTGTATAGGTACATTTATTTGTAGCAGGCTATATATAAAATGTTAATGCAAGATTCATTTTAATACCCATGCAAGAATAACAACAAGAGGGCCATGATGACCCCCTATTGCTCACCTGCAAAGTGTTACATTAGAAAGAGGTGAACTATTCACAACCATGTCCGGAAAATGAAGATAGGGAGCTATAGATTAACTTAAGATTATTGTTTGTTTGTTGTTTTTTTCTATATACAGTAGAACCTGAAACAAGAGGGCCAGAATGGCCCTGATATCGCTCATCAGACAATCAGAGGAGAATATTTTCAAAGTTTTCACTATATGTTTCTATAGAAGCAGGGCCAATTTTATTCAGAAAGAATAAATTACTCTATACTTATGTTCAAAATTTCAGATATTTTCATTACACCTTCATGAGTTCATACTATTATTCATATCTTAACTTATTTTTTTCCCCGATCTATGTTTATTCAAAATTTAAATACCTACTGCATATTCATGGACAAAATAGTTATAATGAAACAGGGAAGGTGGGACAGTGTAGCCATTTTAGAAAGTAAAGAAACATCTTTCAAATTCCATTGACAAACAGAGCCGACCCTGATCAGACAGCTGCTATAGGAGCCATCTGATCTGGGTCTGCTCTGTTTGCAAATGCGCGAAAAGGCATTTATATGAGGGAAAGGGTTAAGTAAACATAAGTACCGGTACATGTATACTGTACACAAAATGAAAATACATGTAATTCATTTTAATGCAATTTGCACTATATTATATCATAAGCAAATAGAGCAGATTGATCAAATGGCTAGTACATGAGCCATCTGATCTGGGTCTACTGTGTTTGCAAAGATATAGAAATGCATATTTATGGAGTAAAGGGTTAGTGGTCCTATTTACTGGATCTAATTTGCAACTGCCTTTCCAGAAGAGAGGCAATCCAGTTGTTATCATTAAGTGCAAAGGGAGATAACCTACCTTTCATGTATGCTAAAAATAGCAAGCTAAAAATAGACGCATATCCATGAAGCATGAAGCTTTCAAAAACTTGCTACTCCTGGGATAGGGCCAATTTTGACCCCAGGGGCATGATTTATATAACTTTGGTATAGGACCTGAACATGATGCTATGTGCCAAATATAAAAGCTAAGAACCTTTCAGTTTCAGGAGAAGATTTTCAAAGTTTTCACTATATGTTTCTATAGAAAACTGGAACACCCCAGGGCGGGCCTATTTTGACCCCAGGGGCATACTTTATATAACATTTGTAGAGGACTTATAGGTGATGCTATGTGTCAAAGATTAAAGCTGAGAACCCTGAAGATTCAGAGGAGAAGAGTTTTAAAGGTTCAAATTGTTGACGACAAACGACGGACAATGGACAACGCACGCTAACGGACAACAGACATCAGGCGATCACAAAAGCTCACCCTGAGCACTTTGTGCTTTGGTGAGCTAACAAAAGCTCTACAGAGCATACTCAGATGAGCTAAAAGATGATTATAGCAGATGAAAATATTATCCCTGATTCAACCCTTTACCTGATAAAGACCCATATTTACACAGAGTAGACCCAGATCAGGTTCTTTTGTAGGAACAATGTGATGAGTGTCTGCTCTGTTTGCTTATACATATCAGATTTTCAAATTTCTGCAAAGGCCAAACGTTTTCTTATTCATATGCTATTATAAACAATTTTTAACATGTAAGTAATTAATATGTATGTGGTACCTGACATGAATATTCATTAGGTAAAGGGTTAAGGTCAGAGTTTGTTTCCTTATATAGCAGACACCAGGAAATGTTTTCCCATTGCATACATATTTCCCCAAGGAGAGAAAATCCTCCCTTGAGAGATCAATTTTTTTAAAATCCAAGATCTTTTAAATTATAGCTAAATCTACTACAGTATTTTTCTTTATCTAATTCAAACTGTTCTTTTTGTAGTGATGGATCCTTATACCACACAGAACTCGTAAAAGGCAACACTTTCACGGGTAGCGTTAATGCTTTTGCGATGTCATTTAAATGGAAATATGTTGATGTTTTCTGATTTCTTCCCCTAAAGCATGTTAATCGCCCTTATTTTTTTCCCTCTGGAAAGGCCAGGCTACTTTTCCAAAATCAGAGAAAAAAAATCTGAAGGTATTATTTCATTTAAATCCCTTGCAGTTATGACTCAGTGATGATGATGATGAACATGATAATAAAGTAAAGTACCTAGTTTTAGTCTACTTTCAGTCCGAATGACCACTCAGCCAACTGTTGATTTACTCCCCTGGTCATTGAGTCATTGGCCTACAATATTGAGCACTGCTAACATATGGCGCAATCATGCAGCCGCAGTACTGGCTTGTGACCCTCATAGGTACCCATTTTAACCCCTAGGTGGAGAGGAGATGCGGGTGGAAGACACTGAAAAGCATTTTTGAAAATTCCGGGAGGGACCAGTATTTGAACCCCGGACCTTCGGATTAATAATCAAGCACGTTACCACTAAACCACAGCACACCACATGATACATAAGAATACGTAACATTGTTGATGATTGTGTTGAGGACGATAACTAGATCTATATATACTAATTTTGTATATTATGACTATTACCATATTTGTTATTTATTCATATTTAAATTATACTTAATCATTTACTGGATAGACTCAATTGAAAATAGAGCTGACCTAGATCTGCTGTCTGCTTATTAAACAAGAGATGTTTGTAAAACATGTAACCCCCCAGAACCACTGACCTTTGACCTAGTGACCTCAAAAACTATAGAGGTCATCTAGTGGTCATGACTTATCACCACAGCAAGCTTGAAGATCCTAAGCGAAACCATTGAGCAGTTATTAATCAGAAACCATTTCATCAGTTTAGGTAATGGTGACCTTGACCTCTGACCTAGTGACCTCAAAAACTATAGAGGTCATGTAATGGTTATGACCAACCACCACAGCAAGTTTGAAGATCCTAAGCCAAACTATTGAGCAGTTATTAATCTGAAACCATTTCATCAATTTAGGTCATGGTGACCTTGACCTTTGACCTAGTGACCTAAAAAACTACAGGGGTCATGTAGTGGTCATAACCAACAACTACAGCAAGTTTGAAGATCCTAAGCCAAACAATTGAGCAGTTATTAATCTGAAACCATTTTATCAGTTTAGGTCATGGTGACCTTGACCTTTGACCTAGTGACCTAGAAAACTATAGGGGTCATGTAGTGGTCATGACCAACCACCACAGCAAGTTTGAAGATCCTAAGCCAAACCCTTGAGCTGTTATTGATTGGAAACCATTTCACCAGTTAAAGTAATGGTGACCTTGACCTTTGACCTCAAAACCATTAGGGGTCATGTAGTGGTCATGACCAACCACCACAGCAAGTTTGAAGATCCTACGCCAAACCCTTCAGCAGTTATTGATCGGAAAGCATTTCACCAGTGAAGGTCATGGTGACCATGACCTTTGACCTCAAAAACAATAGGGGTTATCTAGTGGTCATGACCAACCACCAAAGCAAGTAAGTTTCTATGCCAAGCCATTTTTCAGTTATTGATCGGAAACCGGTTGATCTATCGACCGACATGTGCATAGCAATATATCCCAATTTTTTCAGAAGTGGGTATAATAATATATAAATATGATCCTGGAGTCTCTGCCATGATGAATAGTGATCCGTAATGGTTTAACTGTTTACCACTACTGCAAGCTGTTACTATTACTACACACCACATACACCATTACAGTTACTACTACTAATACTTAATACTACCAGAAACAAATATTTGTTCAGCTACAGAACAAATAGTACTCCTGCTAAAACTAGAAATATCACTGAATATGATTAATATTGCCACATAAGTTCTTGTTAGAGGGTGGTATCTTTGATAATCAAGTGGCCATAATTTTGTCAACAAGATGGCCGTGATGGCCTTGTATTGCTCACCTGATTACTATTATCTATTGTGTTCAATAGCTGTGTGTATTACCCTCTGATCTGAGTCAGCTGTGTTTGCTTATGAAATAATACACATCTGATTGACGTGTTTCAAAAACACCTACAATATACAGAACCCATTTGTTTATATGCTGAAAAGTAGTATATTGCAAGAAAACCCATCCAATTAGCACTTATATTGACAAAACATGCATGTGTTTGATATCACCGATCCCGATTTTACTCCCAGATGTTTCAATTTTATTCGGGTTGGGATTTAGTTTCTTAACTGTTCGCCCTATTCGCGTTTCTCCGACCACTTCCGAGAAAAGCTATTACGTAAACAATGGAGGGATGGGGTGATCATCGGCAAAACACGGAAAATTTTAACAAAAAAAGGCCGATAATATTGTGTTGTAGAACAAAAATTATAAGTATTGATGAAATCGGTTTATTTATTTGTTCGTGTGTATGTGTATAAAATGCTTTCTATCGATGTTTTGATCGTGTGTGGCCTTTCCTGCTTGACTTTACTACTTTTTCATTTAGCAATTTTGGTAGAGGGTCACAAGACGACTATTCCTGTAAAATATCATTCAAGTCTGACCACTGGTTTTGGAAAAGATGTTTAAAGATTTTTCTTTGGAGAGTTGAACATGGTATCTAGATTATTTGAGCAATTTTGATAGAGCATGATACAAAGGTAATTTCTGTAAAGTTTAGTTACATTCTGCCTTGTGGTTTCAGAGGAGATGTTGTTTAAAGCAATTATTGATGGACAGACAGACGGATGGATGGAAGGACGATCACAAAAGCTCACCTAAGCATACTCAGGTGAGCTGATAATAAACTGTGGGCGGGTGAAAAAAATGACAGGCCCATTATTGCTCGGCGGCTTATGTCCCAAACCAAAATGCATACTTGTCGCAAGTTTGCGACAAGCTCGTTCTAAGCAAGCGCGAGCTTACCGCGATCTAGATAGCCAAAATTAAGCTTGCATTAAGATCGCACAAGCTTGCAGTTAAATTTAGCTCGCGTTTGGCTCGCAGCTGCAAGCTTAATTCGCGAGCTAAATTTATTCTGCAAGCTAAACAAGCTTGCAGTCAAATTAAGCTTGCGGTTTAGCTCGCAGCTGCAAGCTTAATTCGGGAGCTAAATTTATTCAGCGAGCTAAACAAGCTTGCAGTCAAATTAAGCTCGCGGTTTGGCTTGCAGCTGCAAGCTTAATGCAAGCTAAACTATATTTGGCTAGTGGTAGAAAAGGTACATAAATCTTAAATATATTGTATGTAGGGCTGACTATTGGGGCCAGTTTTGACTATTGCAATACTATTGCTATTGCTGAAAGTACTATTGCGATACTATTGCTATTGCAGGAAACTATTGCAATACTATTGCAATAGTTATTGCCAAGATTTGAAAACTTGTAAATGCAAATTTGCACAGTGTATGATATAACTTTGCTGTAAATACTTACTAAAAAATGTTTGTGGAAATGATTTAAAATGAATTGGGCTTTGCCACTTGTGTTTTACCGCTTTTGTTTTTAACAAACTCGATCTCTGCGATGGTCGACGCCATCTTGAAAACACAGTGCCAATTATATGAACGAACTATTGAAACTATCGATAGTCAGAGCAACTATTGCAATAGTCTATCGTCAATTGGAAATAACTATCGATAGTGTAACTGGGATAGAGAACTATCACGATAGTGCGATAGTTTGATGTATTGTTACACCACTAATTGTATGTTATATATGCTGGTCTTACATTTCTATAAACTATGCATTAATAGACATTATAAAAAGGGACATAGAAAAACTGTGTAGAACAAGTTCAGATGTCAATGACACTAGGAGAATGATCAAGGTGTTATTGGTTTGTTATACGAAACACATCATCCTTATAACAAAAGGTCATAACTAGTACTTTGTTACAACTGTTATAATTACCTCCCTTTAATTGCAAAAGATGAGACTTTTATAACAAATAAATTCGTAATGTGGAATAAGGCAAAGTTAATCTCCAGTATATAAATAAACAAGAGTTCCAAGATGGCCCTTAATCGCTCACCTGATTACCATAGATTTAAGATTTTTGCTGGGTAGCCCATGGGTAGGGCCAATATTGACCTTAGGGACAATATTTGAACAATGTTGATAGTGGATCATGAGCAGTGGTTCTGCAGAACAAGATTTTCAAAGATTTAGTATATTGATTTTATCAAGACAATGATTCTGACCAATGAAGATTGGGCTAAAAATGTGCCCTCTAGAGTATTTTTTCTAAGATTTGACCTAGTGACCTTCTTTTTATTCCCACCCAACCCATGATCACATTCAACCTTGATATCACCAAGACAAACACTCTGAGCAAGTTTGAAGAAGACTGGGCTAAAAATGTGGCCACTGGAGTGTAAACTATATTTTTCTAAGATATGACCCAGTGACCTACTTTTTGACCTCACATAACCCACTTTCAAACTTGTCCAAGATTTTATTAGGACAATCATTCTGACCAATTTTCATGAAGATTTGGCTATAAATGTGACCTCTAGAGTGTTCACAAGGTTTTTCTAATGTTTGGCCTAGTAACCTAGTTTTTAACCCCGCTTAACCCACTTTCGAACTCGTCCGAGATTTTATCAAGACATTCATTCTGACCAAGTTTCATGAAGATTGGACTAAAATTGTGACCACTAGAGTGTTCACAAGGTTTTTCTACTGTTTGACCTAGTGACCTAGTATTTTACCCCACGTAACCCACTTTACAAACTCCTCAGATATTTTATCAAGACATTCATTCTGACTAAGTTTCATGAAAATTGGGCTAAAAATGTGACCTCTAGAGCGTTCACAAGGTTTTCCTACTATTTGACCTAGTTTTTAACCCAACTTGACCCACTTTCGAACTCGTCTGTGATTTTATCAAGACATTCATTCCGACCAAGTTTCATGAAGATTGGACTACAATAATTGTGACCACTAGAGTGTTCACAAGCAAATTATTGACGATGGACGCCAGACATTCAAGTCTCCCAAAAGCTCACCCTGAGCTTAAACAAGAGAGTCGTCACGGGTGACAAATGCCCCCAAAGTGTTTGACACCGAAATGCATTTTGGCCGAAAAACAATACAATGTAATGCAGGTGTAACATGAAATTTTGATGCTGTTAAAAATGACACAGGAGTCAGTTCTTAACATTAGAAACAGAACCTTTGACGATTATGATAGCTAAGAAAAGAGCCAAGGGTCGAAACTTAGTTAAAAAGGACCCTAGGTCATTCTCAACCTTAAAAAGGACCCTGGGTTGATTGTCAACGTTAAAAACAGATCCTGGGTAAATTCTTAACGTTTTAAAAAAAGACCCAGGGTCAAATTTCAATGTTAAAAAACCATGCTGTGTTGACTGTTAAGTTGATTCTTAACGTTCAAGAAAGACCCTATGTCGAGCCTTAACGTTAAAAACATACCCTCAGTCAATTCTAAACACATGGTCAAAGTTTCATGTAACACTGGCTCTTAGACAGCTGCAACAGAAGTTACCTAATATGGATCTACATTCTTTGCATAAGCATGTATAGCATCTGATTTAGGTAGTGTTGTAAGCAAGCAATGAAGACCCAGTAGCTCCTACAGGAGCTGTCTAATATGGGTCTATATTGTTATAATGCTGTAATTCATCTGAAAGTTCTGACACTGCAAGTATTTGAACAGCATGGCCTACCCATGTACGAATAGTATTTAGAGCTCTTTATAATGTCTGATTCATGCTAATGTAGTAGCAAACAGTGTAGACCCTGTAGTTTGATTTGGGTCTACACTATTTGTCTAAGCATACCTGTCCAATACTCACAAATTACAAATTTGGAATCTGTAACTGATAAGGTACAGGAGATATGCTCCGGACAAGCTTTTAGTAAAATCAAGGTCAAAGGTCAAGGGCACATGAAAATGGTATGCGACACTCCGCCATCCCAAGATGAACTCACACACCAAATTTAGAATCCGTAGCTGGTAAGGTATAGGAGATAAACTCTGGACAAGCTTTTTGTATCTGGTAAGGTATAGGAAATATGCTCCGGACTGTAAAATTGAGGTCCAAGGTCAAGGTCAGTGATCTGAAAATGGTACACGACTCTCCGCCATCCCAAGATGAACTAACAAACCAAATTTGGAATCCGTACCTGGTATGGTAAAGGAGAAATGCTCCGGACAAGCTTTGTGTATAATCGAGGTCAAAGGTCAAGGTCACAGTGACCAGAAAATGGTATGCGACACTCTGCCATCCCAAGATAAACTCACAAACCAAATTTGGAATCCGTAGCTGGTAATGTATAGGAGATATTCTCTAGACAACCTTTTTGTAAAATCGAGGTCGAAGGTCAAGGTCAAGGTCACAGTGACCTGAAAATGGTACGCGACACACCTCCATCCCAAGATAAACTCACACACCAAATTTGGAATCCGTAGCTAGCTTTTTTGTAAATTCGAGGTCAAAGGTCAAGGTCAAGGTCATAGTGACCTGAAAATGGTACGCGACACTCCGTCGACACTTCTCCATCCCAAGATAAACTCACACACCAAATTTGGAATCCGTAGCTGGTAAGGAGATATGCTCCGGACAAGCTTTTTGTAAAATCAAGGTCAAAGGTCAAGGTCACAGTGAACTGAAAATGGTACGCGACACTCCTCCATCCCAAGATGAACTCACACACCAAATTTGGAATCCTTAGCTGGTAAGGTATAGGAGATATACTCCGGACAAGCTTTTTGTAGCTGGTAAGGTATAAGCTTTTTTTTTAAATCGAGGTCAAGGTCAAGGTCACAGTGACCTGGAAATGGTACTCGACACTCCGCCATCTCAAGGTGATCTCACACACCAAATTTGGAATCCGTATCTGGTAAGGTATAGAAGATATGCACTGGACAAGCTTTTTGCAAAATCGTTCAAAGGTCAAGGTCAAGGTCACAGTGAACTGAAAATGGTATGCGACACTCCTCCATCCTAAGATGAACTCACACACCAAATTTGGAATCCTTACCTGGTAAGGTATAGGAGATATACTCCGGACAAGCTTTTTGTAGCTGGTAAGGTATAAGCTTTTTTTTAAATCGAGGTCAAAGGTCAAGGTCAAGGTGACCTGGAAATGGTACGCGACACTCCCCCATCCCAAGATGAACTCACACACCAAATTTGGAATCCGTAGCTGGTAAGGTATAGGAGATATGCTCCGGACAAGCTTTTTGTAAAATCAAGGTCAAAAGTCAAGGTCAAGGTCACAGTGACATGAAAATGGTACGCGACACTCCGCCATCCCAAGATGAACTCACACACCAAATTTGGTATCCGTAGCTGATGTGACAAAGGAAATATACTCCGGACAAAAGGTACACACACCCACACACCCACCCCCACACACACACACCCACGCACGGTGCGATCACTATATGCCGCCAAAGCCTAGCTTTGGGGGCTTGGGGGCATAAAAATAAGACCCTTGTAAAACAAGAGGGCCAGAATGGCCCTGACATCGCTCACCAGAAAGTTTTCACTGTATGTTTCTATTGAAAACTGACCACCCTGGGGCGGTGCCAATTTTAACCCCAGAGGCATAATTCATATAACTTTTGTAGAGGACCTGAACATGATGCTATGTGCCAAACATGAAATCTGAGAACATTCCAGCTTCAGGAGAAGATTTTCAAAGTTTTCACTATATGTTTCAACCTGGGGCTGGGCCAATTTTGACTCCAGGGGCATAATTTATATAACTTTTGTAGAGGACACAAACATGGTGCTATGTGCCAAGTATGAAAGCTGAGAACCCTGTACATTCAGAGAAGTTTTCACTTTATTATTTCTAACAGATGACAGAAACTCAGTGTTATAACCCTATCTGTGACTGCTGAGCATGACTTGACTGAATTTAGCACAAAGTTTGGATTCTGATCTGATACATAATTGTGTAACTTCATATGTGGTTTGTACAAGAGAGTTAATTGTAAGATTGATATGTATTAAAAACAGTGTGAACAAACTTAAACAAGCAGACAACAATTCTGAAGCAGATAACATCACAGTACTGAAAGAATGGGTATAGTCAAACAACTAGGTCTGATGTGTCAAAGGTCAGCCGAGTCCATTTTTTAGGGAGAGCAGCATTCCGCATTTTCTCGGACCATTTTTTAAACAGTCGAGTTTAGTATATCAGATAAAAATGAAGGCAGAATTGTTGTCAGTAGTTTAGCACAGTAGGTTTTTCTATTAAGCATGGGTTCGAATCCCGCGTTGACCTTAAAACTTTTTTTTATCTTGAGTGAATAGTAAAGCGTTGTTTTAGTTCATACTGTATAATTATACTCACCATTTAAACACATGTTCGTCAATGTACTACTCACGTTGAGGACATTGAAATGACATATTGGGCATCAGACATTACTATAGATGAAATCATTGAACACTTCAGACCTGACATGATAATAAAGTTGACGAATCCAAGACGGACACTGCAAGTGAGGCAGAAAATTAATTTCATTGAAATGAAATGAATTGCAGTAAAACGTACGTCTATGAACCGATCACTCAATAAGGACGAAAGTGACCTTTTTAGACAGGTGACTGCTTAATACAGAACAAAATTAATACAAGATGCTCTTAAGGGAGCTTTCTGTATTGCCCTTTTCCTAAATTATGCTGCCACCTGCCTTAAAGGCAAACAATGACCTTTTGGGGTGTCCGCTTTAGAGATATTTCATGGCAGATATATAACAATGAAAATATATGCTGGTTGAAATGAACTCGGAAATAAAAGGGTAAAAATCAATCAAAATATAATACTAAGTAATTATAGTATCCTTAGTATCTTTTTACCAAAATAAAACTGTTTAGGCTGATGCGAGACTCGAACCCGCGTTCAATAAATGTGCCCTACCATATACTTCCTTATGGCCCTACGACTTATCCACTACGCTATGTTTCCGATAACTAATCCGCTTATTGTTTGTACCTATAACTAAATATTTTCTTTTAAACAAGAGGGCCATGAGGCCCTGAAGCGCTCACCTGAGATACCCCAGGGGCGGGGCCATCATTTATACAACCTTGGTAGAGAACCACAAAGCAAAGCAGTATGCCATTAATTAAAGGTCTAAGCCTTAGGGCTTCAGAGAAAAATAATATATTTTCCCCATGAAAAACTGATAAGCCAGGGCCAAGTTTCGCCCAGAGGTCATGGTCGTAAGTTGAACAATCTTGGCAGAGGACCACAAGCCAAAGCAACATGCCAAATATCAAAGGTCTAGGCCTTAGTTTCAGAGAAGAAGATTTTTAAAGATTTTCCTATGAAAAACTGATAAGCCCTTTGGCGGGGCCATTTTTGGCCTGGGGGTTATAATTTGAACAATCTTTGTAGAGGACCATTAGATCATGCTACATGCCAAATATCAAAGATCTAGGCCTTACAGTTTCAGAGAAGAAGAATGTTAAAGATTTTCCAATGAAAAACTGATAAGCCCTTGGGTGGGGCCATTTTTGGCCCGGGGTCATAATTTGAACAATCTTTGTAGAGGACCATTAGATCATGCTACATGCCAAATATCAAAGGTCTAGGCCTTACAGTTTTAGATAAGAAGAATGTTAAAGATTTTCCTATGAAAAACTGATAAGCCCTTGGGCGGGGCCATTTTTGACCCGGGGGTCATAATTTGAACAATCTTTGTAGAGGACCATAAGATCATGCTACATGCCAAATATCAAAGGTCTAGGCCTTACAGTTTCAGAGAAGAAGATTTTTAAAGATTTTCCTATGAAAAACTGATAAGCCCTTGGGCAGGGCCATTTTTGGCCCGGGGGTCATAATTTGAACAATCTTTGTAGAGGACCATTAGATCATGCTACATGCCAAATATCAAAGGTCTAGGCCTTACAGTTTCAGAGAAGAAGATTTTTAAAGATTTTCCTATGAAAAACTGATAAGCCCTTGGGCGGGGCCATTTTTGGCCCGGGGGTCATAATGTGAACAACGTTTCGTTCCCCCTAGCCACTGATGCTTCTGACAAAATTTGGTTAAAATTGGGTCAGCAGTTTCAGAGGAGATGTCGTTTGAAAATGTGGACGGACGCCGGACAAATAGCGGTCACAATAGCCTTTGGCTCAGGTGAGCTAAAAATGGCACGTGGATATCCGATATGCTGATCTCCCTTATAAATGGACTCGGCGAACCCGTGACCCGTCAGACCTAGTTGTTTGACTATATTAGTGCATAGAATACTGGAACTTGTATTAAGCTAACTTCACAACAGATACACTGATAAGGCTCTATATTGATAGCTGGCAGCTTAATGCAAGGCATAGGTATGAAAAGGTTTAAGAGCTTTCTGCATTTTGAGAATTATCCAAATAGTTTTTTCAATCTAAAATGAGTGTGTGTTATTTGTCTAAACACAATTTCTACTCTACTGATCAGGCTAAGGGTGATTACATCAGCACTCACACTGGCTAGTTTCAGTCTGGTTTAAGGAGGAACTTTTAAACTGTTGTTTCTGATGTGAAAAAGTCTATATACACAGGGCAGGGCCAATTTTAACCTCAGAACTATGATATTAACAAAACTCATAAAGGTATGCTAAGTAAATCTATACAACAAATATCTAAACTCTGGGACATGTAGTTTATGACAAGAAGGTTTTGAAAGTTTTTCCTATGCATAACTAGTGATCCCATGGGCTGTTTAAGCAGTCAGCTACAAAAAAACTGGCAATCCCTGGGGTGGGACCAATTTTGACCCTAGGAGCATAATTTATATAACTTTTGTAGAAGACCTGAAGTTGAAGCTATGTGCAAAATATGGACACTGAGAACCTTTTAGTTTCAGGAGAAGAATTTCAAAGTTTTCACTATATGTTTCTATTGAAAACTGAACACCCCTGAGGCGGGGCCAATTTTGACCCCAGGGGCATAATTTATATAACTTTTGTAGAGGACCTACAGATGATGCTATGTACCCAAGATGAAAGCTGAGAACCTTGTAGATTCAGGAGAGAAGATTTTTAAAGGTTGAAATTGTTGACGGACATCAGGCGATCACAAAAGCTCACCATGAGCACAAAAGTGCTCTGGTGAGCTAAAAAGCACAGTGAAAACTTCAATCTTTATTTTTTTTTAAAAATTTGATTATGGACATATACCCATTCTCTATATTATTCTGTGCACTACTATAAGAGTTGGCTTATGCATGTTAACATTAGTCTTTATACACCAGCTCCATGCAGGCAAAAAAAGCTTGTAAGTTAATTCCGAGCCAAATAAGCTTGCGCGAGCTAAATAAGCTTGCGCGAGCTTAATAAGCTTGCATGACCCAAATAAGCTCGTCGCAAGCTCGTATTCGTTCCAAATGCAAGCTTACCGTAAGCCTATTTGGCTTGCAGCTGCAAGCTTGTTGCAAACTTAATCCTAGCCAAAATAAGCTTGTGATTTCGGTTTGGGGTATGCCCTGTTCTTTGACTCAGATGGAATTGTGGTTCAAGTCACTGTCCCTGAACACAATAGTGTTAATGGTACATTTTACAAAACAAATGTTCTCTCTGCTGTTCTCGACCACTATACAATTAAACACCCAAGGTCAGAGGCACTCTGCATCAAGCTGCTACATGATAATGCACTGGCCCACCATTCAGTCATAGTACAGGAATACTATAGGAGCCACCTGATCTTGGTCTACTCTGTTTGCAAAGGTGTAGAAAGGCATACTTATGGAGTAAAGGGTTAATGCTGGATGAAAGTTATGCAGAAAGCTCCAGCAGTAACAAAATGCAGAGAAAGCTCCTGCAGCAACAAAATGCAGAAAGCTCCTGCAGCAACAAAATGCAGAGAAAGCTCCTGCAGCAACAAAATGCAGAAAGCTCCTGCAGCAACAAATGCAGAGAAAGCTCCTGCAGCAACAAAATGCAGAAAGCTCCTGCAGCAACAAAATGCAGAGAAAGCTCCTGCAGCAACAAAATTCAGAAAGCTCCTGTAGCAACAAAATGCAGAGAAAGCTCCTGCAGCAACAAAATGCAGAGAAAGCTCCTGCAGCAACAAAATGCAGAGAAAGCTCCTGCAGCAACAAAATGCAGAAAGCTCCTGCAGCAACAAATGCAGAGAAAGCTCCTGCAGCAACAAAATGCAGAAAGCTCCTGCAGCAACAAAATGCAGAGAAAGCTCCTGCAGCAACAAAATTCAGAAAGCTCCTGTAGCAACAAAATGCAGAGAAAGCTCCTGCAGCAACAAAATGCAGAGAAAGCTCCTGCAGCAACAAAATGCAGAGAAAGCTCCTGCAGCAACAAAATGCAGAAAGCGCCTGCAGCAACAAAATGCAGAGAAAGCTCCTGCAGCAACAAAATGCAGAAAGCTCCTGCAGCAACAAAATGCAAAGAAAGCTCCTGCAGCAACAAAATCCAGAAAGCTCCTGCAGCAACAAAATGCAGAGAAAGCTCCTGCAGCAACAAAATGCAGAAAGCTCCTGCAGCAACAAAATGCAGAGAAAGCTCCTGCAGCAACAAAATGCAGAGAAAGCTCATGCAGCAACAAAATGCAGAAAGCTCCTGCAGCAACAAAATGCAGAGAAAGCTCCTGCAGCAACAAAATGCAGAGAAAGCTCATGCAGCAACAAAATGCAGACAAAGCTCCTGCAGCAACAAAATGCAGAAAGCTCCTGCAGCAACAAAATGCAGACAAAGCTCCTGCAGCAACAAAATGCAGAAAGCTCCTGCAGTAACAAAATGCAGAGAAAGCTCCTGCAGCAACAAAATGCAGAAAGCTCCTGCAGCAATAAAATGCAGAAAGCTCCTGCAGCAACAAAATGCAGAAAGCTCCTGCAGCAACAAAATGCAGAAAGCTCCTGCAGCAACAAAATGCAGAGAAAGCTCCTGCAGCAACAAAATGCAGAAAGCTCCTGCAGTAGCTTTTTGCATTACTTTCATCCTGCATTAACCCTTTCCCTCATATAAACCCTTTTTCATGCCTTTGCATATAGAGTAAACCAAGATCAAATGACTTCAATGGGAACCATCTGATCAGGGTCTGCTCTGTCTGCTTATGAAATTATAATTAATAGATAAAATTCTTCAGTTTCTACCAATACCAGAAAGTTCCTGTGTACATAACTATGCCATTATAAAAAGTTTCAGCTAATAAATTTTCATAATATCATTATTTACATCAATATTCAATAAGCAACCACCTGCTTTTAAAAGACACCTATGTTTATTCATAACCATGTTACTTTATCCTGTATTAGAATCATTCCAAAGTGACAATTCCAGTAATATGTCACTAATATGGGTTTGGTGGAGAAATATTGACTTTTTCATCTGATAACAGTCCATGTATCTAGAGCTCTGAGGACATTACATAATAATGGACAACAGCTGAACCAGAGGACATTATGTGATGGACAACAGCTGAACCAGAGGACATTATGTGATGGACAACAGCTGAATCAGAGAACATTATGTGATGGACAACAGCTGAACCAGAGGACATTATGTGATGGACAACAGCTGAACCAGAGGACATTATGTGATGGACAACAGCTGAACCAGAGGACATTATGTGATGGACAACAGCTGAACCAGAGGACATTATGTGATGGACAACAGCTGAATCAGAGAACATTATGTGATGGACAACAGCTGAACCAGAGGACATTATGTGATGGACAACAGCTGAACCAGAGGACATTATGTGATGGACAACAGCTGAACCAGAGGACATTATGTGATGGACAACAGCTGAATCAGAGAACATTATGTGATGGACAACAGCTGAACCAGAGGACATTATGTGATGGACAACAGCTGAACCAGAGGACATTATGTGATGGACAACAGCTGGACTAATTCAGTAGTAAGGAAACTTGGAACAGAATAGAGCTTCAGCAGACATCATTTCTGAAGCATGATTAAGGGTTAGGATACTGATTATGGGACTGTTAGCATGATTAAGGGTTAGGATACTGATAATGTGACTGGGTTAGGATACTGATCATGTGACTGGGTTAGGATACTGATCATGTGACTGGGTTAGGATACTGATCATGTGACTGTTAGCATGATTAAGGGTTAGGATACTGATCATGTGACTGTTAAGTGTTCTATGACTAAGGGTTAGGATACTGATCATGTGACTGTTAAGTGTTCTATTGCTATTATCTGGATTATTCTCTTAGTTGTAATGCAATGTAAATTACTAATGACAATCCTATAAGATCTTTACCAGTACATCCTGTTTTGGTGTGTGAATTTGTCACCTAATGTATGAAAAGGAAGCTGATCACACCACAGGTCATACAGGATTGTTGAAGTGTTCTATCATCCCAGTAGACTTATGGTTCAATGGTTTTAGCGTTGATTTGCATCAGTACTAGACTAGTCCAGCCTTCTCCTGGGATATGTGTCTCATTAATTATGCAATGATGCTTGACAACAACAAAAACAAACAACTGTAACAGCTGCCACCAAACATGTCTTCCTTGGGTGGCTGCATGTATCTGCATCAAAACGTTGTCTGCTAAAATAATTTGACTAACTGCATCATATTAATTTTCTTCATGTGCTCAGTTAGTTTAAACAAGGTCAAACTCTGTTTACATGCTAAGTCCGGTGACCCTAAGGTTTAAAATTGAAGGAACATGGAACATGGTTTGACTAAAGGATTTGTATTGTTTCTGTGATGTTATGTAACCATGAAAACAGACATGGGTGCTTGGTCATCACAGTTGAATCCATGATAATCTTTGCAAACAGTCTGGATTCAGACTTGAAGATAAATTACATGTACTCAATGGCTTGTCTTGAACCAGACCACTTGAGACACCTGTTGATACAGAGCTACAGATAACTGTGCCTACTCAAATTCTAAACTCGTCATCGAGACGATTCTACGTTGTGGTCACAAGATAGGGTTCAGTGGAGAAATAAAGAAGTCATTCTTGAAAATGTTTTAATTTACAAATCTTATCTGGAGCTGTGTAGATATGGGGGAAATATACTTTGAGAATTGTAGAAAACGTTTTGTTTTGCTGCCCTGTGAATATTGAAAGGGGTTAGATTTTGTTTAACCCTTTCCCTCATAGGCTATTTTTAGACCCAACCAGTTTAAATAAATCTAGCGAAAAGGGAGCCATTGAAACCATTGTGATAAAAAGAGCATGTTTTAACCAAAGGTGCACGACGCATGCTGGGACTCACCCACGGGCGATTATTCGATATATTCAAAATGCATGATTGTCATAATTACCGGTACTTCTCAATATGGTCGGTCACTATTCCTACAAAATATCATTCAAATTGGACCATTGGTTTTGAGAAGAAGATTTTTAAAGGTTTTCTATAAATGGGATGATACACCGACTCCCTCTAAATCTGTGCCTGATGAATATTCAGTAAGTATGGAAAATTGGACTTAATACAAAGTAGGGAAAAGCTTAACCCTTTCCCTGTTCTATGTTTATTCCGAATTTCAATATATTCATGGGCAAAATAGTTATAATACAAGAGGGCCATGAAGCGCTCACCTGTGATAACCCCCGGGTGGGGCCATTTTTGACCCAGAAGTCATCATTTGTACAAACTTGGTAGAGAACCACAAGGCAAAGCAGCATGCCATTAATTAAAGGTCATTGAAGCCTTACTGTTTCAGAGAAAAATAATATTTTATATTGTTCCCATGTAAAAACTGATAAGCTCCAAGGCAGGGCCAAGTTTCGCTAAGAGGTTGGGTCGTAAGTTGAACATTCTTGGCAGAGTACCACAAACCAAATCTACATATTTGTTGAGGACCATTACATCATGTTACATACCAAACATCAAAGATCTAGGCCTTACAGTTTCAGAAGATTTTTAAAGATTTTCCAATGAAAAACTGATAAGCCCTTTGGCGGGGCCATTTTTGGCCCGGGGTCATAATTTAAACAATCTTTGTAGAGGACCATAAGATCATGCTACATACCAAATATCAAAGGTCTAGGCCTTACAGTTTCAGAGAAGAAGATTTTTAAAGATTTTCCTATGAAAAACTGATAAGCCCTTGGGTGGGGCCATTTTTGGCCCAGGGGTCATAATTTTAACAATCTTTGTAGAGGACCATTAGATCATGCTACATATCAAATATCAAAGGTCTAGGCCTTACATTTTCAGAGAAAAAGATTTTTAAAGATTTTCCTATGAAAAACTGATAAGCCCTTGGGCGGGGCCATTTTTGGGCCGGGGGTCTAGCCACTGATGCTTCTGACAAAATTTGGTTAAAATCGGGTCGGCAGTTTCAGAGGAGATGTCATTTGAAAATGTGGCCGGACGCTGGACGGATCGCGATCACAATAACTCATCCTGAGCCTTCGGCTCAGGTGAGCTAAAAACATGGAAGGTGGAATATTGCACCGAGGTGCCAGTCGCACAACAGTTTCATAAATACTACTAACAAACATCTTCAAATACGTTTAGAAATCACACTTTGACAGAAAAAGAAGTTTATGTAATGGTGTGTAACTAAATGGTCCAAAATGGCAGAAAAATTGCACCAACTACTTTCAACATCTTGTTACGGTGTCATTTTCGGCATAATTTTATTCAAATATGATTCATTACATGCAGAAATGTCTAAACTTTGAAATACACGTCATTGATGCTGATCATTAGCCAAAAAATTACTGTACTGAGACGATAAACTCAAACTTAGCTTTAGTCCACTGAGTCGCTACCGACACATACATGTACATTTTCAAGACTGATGACATCGAAAGTCACACCGAATCTCATAATATGGTCTGTATTCCACAGTCCTTCAATAAATTTAACATAAAAATCAAACTTACTGTCAATGTCAACCACAAAGTTACTTCTGTTTCTACGACCCTGGAGATTTTCCGGGGCAACTTGTGGCCGTCAACACTTGTACATGTACAATGTATACATTTGTCGGTAGTGACTCGGAAGGTCGACTAAAGCTGAGTTGGAGTTTATCGTCTCAGTACAGTAATTTTTCAGCCAATGATCAGCATCAAAGGTGTGTATTTCAAAGATTGGACATTTATGCGTGTAATGAATCTTATTTGATTAAAATCAAGCGGAAATTGATGTCGTAACAAGACGTAGAATGTAGTTAGTGCAATTTTCTGCCATTTAGTTAAACACCTTTACATAGTATTAGATACTACACGAATGAAATATGTCACGCGCCTGGCATCTGTGGAATATTGTAGCACTTTTAGAAACTAAAGAAACAGATCTATTAAATTCCATAAGCAAACAGCAGACCCTGATCAGATGGCTCCCATAGGAGCCGTCTGATCTGGATCTACTCTGTTTACAGATGTATGAAAATGCGTTTGAAATGGTTGAAGGCATCATTCGTCAAATAAAATCAGATCTATATAACTACAAACACAAACAGAGCAGATCCTGATCTGGGTCTATTCTGTCTGCAAAGGCATGAGAAGCATCTCTGTTAGGTAAAAAGGTTAATAAAACCATCAATCCATTCATAAATAGACTTCACATGCAGTTATTGAAGAATAGGACTGTCTGTAATGACAAGTACAATGACATATTCAACCACAGAAGAAGCTCTTGACAAGTGGTAAGTACACAGTCACAATAAAATAATGCTTGGGTATGTTTTAACCAAATATTAATACTTGGGTATGTTTTGACCAAAACATGGGTACGCTTTGACAAAACAAGAGGGCCAGAATGGCCCTGACATCGCTCACCAGAGGAGAAGGTTTTCAAAGATTTCACTATATGTTTCTATAGAAAACTAGCCGGCCCTGGGGTGGGGCCAATTTTAATTCAGAAAGAATTAATCTATACTTATACAGTAAAACCTCTCTATAACTACCACTAAATTGTGTTAATTAGTTGGTATTTTGGGCAGGTGGTTGCTTAAAGCAAGGTGAAAGTAAAACAGAACGCTCCTATAGGAGAGTTCTGTTTTACTTTCACCTTGCTTTAAGCATCCACCTGCCTTTAACACAAAATACTTGATGTAATTTAGTGGTCGTTATAGAGAGGTTTTACTGTATGTTCAAAATTTCGGATATTTTCATTACATCTTCACGAGTTTATATTATTATTCATATATCTTATCTTAAGATTGATGTACTTTTAACCCTTCCCCTGTTCTATGTTTATTAAAAAATTCAATACCTAGTGAATATTCATGGACAAAATAGTTATAATGAAATATGGAAAGTGGGACAGTGTGGCCATTTTAGAAAGTAAAGAAACATATTTCAAATTCCATTGACGAACAGATCAGACCCTGATTAGACAGCTGCTATAGGAGCCGTCTGATTTGGGTCTGTTCTGTTTGCAAATGCATGAAAAAGCATTTATATGAAGGAAAGGCTTAACCATGTATATTGTACACAAAATGAAAATAATTTAATGCAATTTGCACTATATTTTATCATAAGCAAATAGAGCAGATTGATCAGATGGCTACTACATGAGCAATCTGAGCTGGGTCTACTCTGTTTGCAAAGGTGTAGAAAGGCATATTTATGGAGTAAAGGGTTAATTGTTCTATTTACAGGTCAGATCTAATTTGCAACTGCCATTATCCAGAAGGGAGGCATTCAGGTTGTAATCAAAAAGTGCAAAAGGGAGATAACCTACCTTTTATGTATGCTAAAAATAGCCAGCTAAAAATAGACACTGCTCTCCAAGATGCAATAGAACACTTGAATTTGTATTAAGCTGAACTTCAAAACAGATACAATGATAGAATCTATGTTGATAGCTGGCAGCTTAATGCAGGGCATAGATATGGGAAAAAAGCTTTAAGATCTTTCTGCATTTTGAGAATTATCCACATAGTTTTCTCAATCTAAAATGAGTGTGTGTAATTTGTCTAAACACAATTTCTACTCTACTGATCAGGCTAAGGGTGATTACCAATACTAGTCCTATCAGAGCACTGGCTTATCTCAGATTAAGGGGGAACTTTTAAACTGCTGTTTCTGATATGAAGAAGTATATATACACACAGGACAGGGCCAATTTTAACCTCAGAACTATGATATTATCAAAACTCATAAAGGTATGCTAAGTAAATCTATACAACAAATATCTAAGCTCTGGGACATGTAGTTTTGACAAGAAGAGTTTCAAAGTTTTTCCTATGCATATATAGTGATCCCATGGGTTGTTTAAGCAGTCAGCTACAAAAAGCTGGCAATCCTTGGGGTGGGGCCAATTTTGACCCTAGGAGCATAATTTATATAACTTTTGTAGACCTGGAGCATAATTTATATAACTTTTGTAGACCTGAAGTTGAAGCTATGTGCCAAATATGAAAGCTGAGAACCCTCTAGTTTGGGAGGAGAAGAATTTCAAAGTTTTCACTATATGTTTCTATTGAAAACTGAACACCCCTGGGGCAGGGCCAATTTTGACCCCAGGGGCATAATTTATATAACTTTTGTAGAGGACCTACAGATGATGCTATGTACCAAAGATGAAAGCTGAGAACCCTGTAGATTCAGAGGAGATTTTTAAAGGTTGAAATTGTTGACGCCCGACGACGGACATCAGGCGATCACAAAAGCTCACCCTGAGCACAAAAGTGCTCTGGTGAGCTAAAAAATGTGGGAACGTTTTGGTATTGGGTACATGTACGTTTTGACCAGCTCCCGTCACAATTTACCTCTCTCAAGCCTTGCAGCTATGTACATACAGTAAAACCTCTCTATAACGACCACTAAATTACACCGACTATTTTGTGTTAAAGGCAGGTGACTGCTTAAAGCAAGCTGAAAGTAAAACAGAACACTCCTATAGGAGCGTTCTGTTTTACTTCCACATTGTTTTAAGCAGCCACCTGCCCTGAATACCAACTAATTAACACAATTTAGTGGTCATTATAGAGAGGTTTTACTGTACTTCTTAAAACATACTCTTTAACGGTGTCTCATCAGGATCCAAACTATTTGACACTTTGACCATACTTTTTGTGAAGAAATGAGAGAAAATTTATTTTAAGAATTGAAGCAGACGACAAGTATTGCAGACAGAAAGCTAGAGGTTTGTTTTTGTCACAAAAACAGGTCTCCCCCTCCCATCCCCTTTCCAATACACAAATGTAATGTCTGTAACTCCAAACTCATCAGGGTCTAATTTTATTTTTAAGTCATCAGGGGCAATAACTCCAAAGTTATCAGGGGAGACAATTAAAAAATCCCAGGTGCACAACAACTCATGCTGGTCAACATTCCTGTGAAACTTGGTGACTGTAGCCCTAGTGGTTTCAGAGATATGCACGACACTAAGTAAAGTTTGTCTAATTTTAAGTCATCAGGAGCAGTAACTCCAAAGTTAACAGAGGGAGACAATTAAAAAAACCCAGGTGCACAACAACTCATGCTAGTGAACAATCCTGTGAAGGTTGGTGACTAGCCCTACTGGTTTCAGAGATACGCGCTACACAAAGTTTGTATGAATTTAAGTGTTCATATCAGGGGCAATAACTCAATAACTATCAGGGGGAGACAATTAAAAAAAACACTGGTGCACAACAATACATGCTGGTGAACATGTGAAGTTTGGTGACTGTAGCCCAACTGGTTTCAGAGATACGCGCGTCACAAGTTTGTGATGGACAGACAGACAGACGGACTGACGGACAGACAGACAGACAACTGGCAAAAACAGTATGTCTCCCCATAAATGGGGGAGACATAATTACTTAGTGTGCAAAGAGTTAAGGCATCCGATTGACAGCTTCAATAGCTATATGCTCCTATATACAAGTATACAAACAATATATACACACAAACTGGTCGAGTGACTCAACATCACATACACATGTCTATTATCTCCCACATCTACATCCCATCCAGATTCATTTTACCTGTAGACTCTTAGCATGCTATGTGTGATAAATTTGTTTGTATAATTTGGATCCAGATTACATGCAAACTAGTTTTGCATCCCATCAAGATCTTAACTGCTTCAAACAAATACTTTTTCATGTCTTTGCTAACAGAGTAGACCCTGATCAGATGGCTCCTGTAGGAGCTGTCTTTTAAATCAGGGCCTGCTGTTTGCTAAATGAAATTATAATAGATCTGACTGCCTTTTCTTACCTTGGAAAACAGAGTAGGCCCAGATCAGATGGCTCTTGTAGGATCAGGGTTTGCTCTGTCTGCTTATGGAATTATATAGATCTGATTCTACTCTACCACTGTACATACTCCCTTGTTATAGTGCTGTTAAAAATTTCCTCTAATTAATATCTTTGATGTCATTATTTCTAACATTAATATTCATTGGGCAAAAGGTTAAAGTGCCAAAAGTTCAACGAAACTTACCGGGGCATTTTGTCTAATCTCTTGCTCGATAACCTCAACTAATACTGTAGTATCCTTATATCACTGTTTATCCAGATTTCACAGTAAAATGTTTATTTCCTATCCTAACCAATCTGATCCTAATGTTTCAGTAATTCATCAGAATATGAAACTTTCAACAGCAGCAGACGACAGCTGTATGGTAGTTTGCACACTGTACTAACTGACACTGAGGGCTGGGTGTTACAATATACCAATATAAACTGTTGTAACCAGGATATATAAGCCAGTAGCCATGAAACAAACACTTCTGTCTCATAGCAAGGTCATCAATTACTTATTAGTATTCTGGCATCCCATTGTCAGCTAAACTAAATCTTATACGTAAAAAATTATACTTTGCTTAATTTTTAAACACAGAGACTTCTACGATTTATTAAAAAAACAAAAACAAAGAGACAAATGTAGGTAGATATTCTGGTTTAATGAGTATCTCATCTGAAGTCAAACTGCTTCCAATGAATAGCACATAGTTTTACATTGCAGGTTAAGAATTACAGTTCCCCTGGGGCAATATACCAGTATAGTAAACCTGTAATCACGTGACAGTATCATGCGATACAATAAATGTTCACAAAAGGATTGCTTTCAGCATTGCACTATCTTTTCCCCTGGAGGTGTATCTATAAATATATATATTTATCCATTAAACCATAAATATTCATTTCAGAAATAATGACATCATGAATATTCATCAGCTGATTTTTTGTAATGGTATATGAATACAAGATTGTTTGACTTTGGCAGAAACTGTAGAATCATATCTATATCATTCAATAAGCAAACAGAGCAGACCCTGATCAGGCTCTACAGGAACCATCTGATCGGAGTTTACTCTGTTTACAAAAGCATAGAAAAGCGTATTTATGGAGTAAAGGGTTAAGTCCACATGAAAATAATAAGTGTAATTCTTTATGCTTTAGGCAGGTAGTACTCTAAAGCCTAGTACCAACTGCTTTTTAAACCTTCACTTCATTAATATTCATATAAGTAATAATGGTATTAAAATACATGTAGATGAATTTTTATTAGGGGCATAATCAGTAGAAATAATAATGATGTACCATCAATACCTGTCAGGCGATTCGATATCAATTTCGAAATACCGATATAAATGAAGCACAGGGTTGTCTCTTATGATCTGTTACTTTAAACACATCAGCAGCATTTTAAATTTAGATAAGTCTTAATTATGGGTGTGGAAGAAAGGTAGCAGCTGAATGCAGGTCAAAAGTAAAAACACTCATATCGGAGCTTTCCACATTACTTTTTCCCTGCATTAAGCAATCATCTGTTTTTTAGTACTCTTATGTTCAATAAAGGAATGAGACAGGTTCTACTGTATGCACAACTACAGTTCCCACACTCCTTTCTTGTGCCATTTTAATTACTTTTTTTAGGAACTTATTTCCACTAAAACACATCTATAATTATGTAAATATCTGTTTCTTATTCTACCCTTATCATTTAGCAAACTCTGAATTGATAAATACAGTAGAATTGTGTCTTATATATGAAGTACAAGGTTAAGAAACATTTCGTACCACTTTCACCTATGGAAGACAGGGGTTTTGCCCATGGAAGATGCCGCACATATCTTACATGTCATGTGAAGTGTATCTTCCATGCTATGTGATGCCAAATGACGTCATAATTATTATATCATTATTGTATGTTCAAGTTCGAAAATAATAAAATGTTTTTGTCATATTCCTCATTGGTCATTTACTAGAGAAGAGGATTTTTTTAGAATTGTGTTGTTTTTAAACCATTGTGATAAATTGCTCCAATGGAAATAAAAATGCAAAGGAATTGGTTAAAAGACAGGTTGGAAACAGGTAGTGAACCTGCTATTGGACTCTAGCCAAGAACAGGTAGTAAACCTGCCATTGGACTCTAGCTAGACAGGTGTGGAACAGGTAGTAAACCTGCCATTGGACTCTAGCCGGGAACAGGTAGTAAACCTGTCATTGGACTCTAGCTAGACAGGTGTAGAACAGGTAGTGAACCTGCTATTGGACTCTAGCCGGGAACAGGTAGTAAACCTGCCATTGGACTCTAGCTAGACAGGTGTAGAACAGGTAGTGAACCTGCTATTGGACTCTAGCCGAGAACAGGTAGTGAACCTGCCATTGGACTCTAGCTAGACAGGTGTGGAACAGGTAGTAAACCTGTTATTGGACTCTAGATAGACTGGTGGAACAGGTAGTAAACACCTGTTATTGGACTCTAGATAGACTGATAGAACAGGTAGTAAACCTGTTATTGGACTCTAGATAGACTGATGGAACAGGTAGTAAACCTGTTATTGGACTCTAGATAGACTGATGGAACAGGTAGTAAACCTGTTATTGGACTCTAGATAGACTGGTGGAACAGGTAGTAAACACCTGCTATTGGACTCTAGCCAACGGTGAAGTTATGAAAACCAATGCCAACAGTTTGGATGCAGATAAGATGTCATGTAATTCTGTGTCTCATAAGGATCAAAACTGTTCATCTCTCTACTTGCATATCTGAAGAAAAACAGAAGCAACTTTAAAGATATATTGTGCGCATTTTTTGTATTAATCAATACCAGAAGCTGTACACGAATACATACAATGAAAATAATGCTGACAACCCATTTTCCGACAGGATATATTTGTTCAGCTAAATGTTATAGCTATCAGAACACGGCTAAATTCTTTAAAAAGAGCCTCCTTTTTAGAAACGGGGATTTTGTACGGAAATCAGCAGACATCTTCAGCCAAGTTCTGATTGACTCCAATTCTATTTCAGAACAACACTCTGAATATTAATTTGGTTGTTATCATATGTACAATGGCTGACACTGGTTGTTGACCTACATATAGATCGAATGATTATTTCCGGTATGTAAATTTGAATATTACGACAGATTCTAGCCAGTGACGAATGCTGTTCCGTTGGGTTTCCGTACCAGTCCAGTTTTCTTTTCTTTTTCTATACAAACAATCATTTACTAACCATGCTGATTAGTGTTAAATAGGTGTTAAGGTACATAGAATCCCATTCTTAAGTCAGTTTGAAACGCAAAATTTGCGGAAATTTGCACAGCATACATCTTTAAGCAAATGATATTTTTCTGATTACGAACATTATTCACAGTGCATAGAATTAAGAATTAAGACATTAGACTTTAGACTAACCCGTTACTCAATAAATATGCCTTTCTACACCTTTGCAAACAGACTAAACCTCGATAAGACTGTCCTGTAGAAGCCGTCTGATCAGGGTCTGCTCTGTTTGCTTACGATATAATACAGATATGATTCTATGGCTTCTGTCATGGCCATAAGTTCCTGTGTCCATGTGCTATTATAACCAATTAATATTAATGATATAATTTCTTACATGAATACTCATGGAGTAAAGGGTTAAGACAAATATTAGTGTAATAAACTACCCAACGCCTCGGTTTGGTTCAAAAAATTTGTGGTGTTTAGCTGTGAAATATATTTGCCTAAAGAGCTGTAGTAAGTGAGGTGCCAATAAAGCATGTCCAATTAAAATCAATCACTTTTATGTGCATGATCACTGAAGTGGTGATGAAGCATTGGAAATCAATAGAAAAACTTGTAAAATATGTATAGTTCGCAGATGATATAAACAAGATGGTATCCATGACAATATCTGGGTAGGTCAAGAAATGGGATGGCATACTAATGATCTTGATCGCACAACCTGAATTCATTTACAAGCAGCTTGGATCCAGACATGATACAAAGTAACTCTCATTGGACATTAATTAAATCAATGGTTTCTAAACAGCTTGACGGAATTTGATTGTATCATCAGGTACCACGTGCACCTGACCCAACTGTAACTCTTTGATTGTATCATCAGGTACCACGTGCACCTGACCCAACTGTAACTCTTTGATTGTATCATCAGGTACCACGTGCACCTGACCCAACTGTAACTCTTTGCATGCTGAGTAATTTTGTTGTCTGCTTCATTTTCGCCTGCAAGACTGCAACATTTTTAAAACTGTTAGTTTTCTTTATGATTTTTTGTTTGCAGAAGCTGAGTCTGAGTGACTAATAGTGTGGATCTCAGATCAGGTTCCATAGGAGCAAATACTCTATTTATCACAATGGTTTAAAAACTACACAATTCTAAATAAATACTCCTTTTTGGTAGATTTATTCAAAGAGGATGGATCTAAAAATAGTCAATGAGGAAATGGGTTCAGCTAAAATCTGTCTTACAGACCAAACATTTCATTTCTTTTAATTCACTTTAAAGAGGTTTTACTCTAGAATGTACATGCTCTAGTCCTGTCATCATTATAACTTAATTATCAGATAAATTAATTACTGTAGTCTTCATAATGGATAGTTTTACCTGAATATTCATCAAATAAAGTGTTAACATCCTGATAGTAGATCTGGACTACTTATTGTCTGTACTACCCCATAACATTAGACTTAACATCAAACAAGGCAGATCAATAATCTACTCATTACAAAGATTGAGATGGAATAAAACACCAACTACCCTTCTAAGTACTGACTGGACCAGGACAAGCTATAATTGGACACACTTTGTGAATGGGTACTTACTCTCTAAATCCTCTTGACTTTTATGAGGATGTTTACCATAAAAGCAAAGCACTCAGATCAAATATTCATTTGTGAACCTCTTTGAATTTATTTTCAAAGTCCATCACTGTTTAATGAAAAAGTCCATTCAAACCCCTATAAACTGGACTATTTATAAAGAAGAATTTCCATATTTTTAGGCTGGTGCTTGCTTAATGCAGGGTGATAGTCATGCAGAAAGCTCCACAAGGAGCATTCTGCATGACTTTCGTTGTGCTTTGTGTGTAGGACAGTTTGTTCCCCGGACATTTTGTCCCTTACTTAATTTTGCCAGGGTGGACATTTTGTCCCTCATGCTTTTGCAAGGGTGGACATTTTGTCCCCCATGTTTTTTCAAGGGTGGACATTTTGTCCCCCATGTTTTTTCAAGGGTGGACATTTTGTCCCCCATGTTTTTTTCATTTTGTCCCCCATGTTTTTTCAAGGGTGGACATTTTGTCCCCCATGTTTTTTCAGGGGTGGACATTTTGTCCCCCATGTTTTTTCAAGGGTGGACTTTTTGTCCCTCATCATTTTTTACATGGCGGACGTAAAGTCCCTTAAGATTTATGGAGGGTATTTTGTCCAAAATTAAGTGAGGAGCAAAATGTCTGCCTTGTTAAAAATTATGAGGGACAAAATGTCCACCCTTGCAAAACCATGAGGGACAAAATGTCTGGGGGACAAATCGTCCGTATACCGCTTTAAGCTGCCACCTGCCTTTAAGACAGGTATTAATACTAATGTGTATGTCAAGTTTAGAGGGATTTTACCGAATTCATTATCAGTGCAAATAGTATAGACCAAGTTCAGATGCTTTATTCAAACACATAATCTGATATGGATATGAATCTACCTGTTCCTCATAAAATCTGCCACTGATCAAACATTAACATGTACTTGATAACTTACCCTAACTAGAGCTATCGCTAAAGGTGATCAAACTGATACCCCCACCCACCATCTTCTCAAAAGATCCAATATGACTTCAATACAATAGGAAATAGCTCAATAATCCTTTTATCCACACTTGTGGAAAGATTTTTTTAAAATCCAATCAAGGAATGACTCACATCACAATTATGCCACACACATCTACACATCATTATAAATGCATATGCAAAATTTGAGGTTCAATGGTGAAGAAATGTAGAGGTAGTACTTGAGAAGTTATGCGCTGGACAAAAGAATACTTATGAAAAGTAACAAAGGGGAACTAGAATTGTTTTTTATACAAAAACTGATGTCTCCACCCTCAGCCCATGGACAAAATTTTCCAAAGTCCCATAACGCTGCAGAAAATCATCGAACCGGAAAAGGAATAAACTATGCACAACTAGGCATGGCGCTGATCAATCCTATGAAGTTTCATGAAAATCCAATTAAAGGTTTTGGAGAAACCCTGCGGACAAAATTTCCATGTAAAAAGTCCCATAACTCTGCAGAAAATGGGAGGCAATTACTCCAATATTATTGAAGCCAGGGTTATGATACTTGTGCATAACACTTCCTCCCATCATGATGTTTCCATACATGAAATGTCATTCCAATAGAATCAGTAGAGCAGGATTTATTGATTGGAAAAAAATGTAACAAAGGGCAATAACTCCAAAGTATTGAAGCCAGAGTTATGGCCCTTGTACATGACACTTCCTCTCATCATGCTCTGTCAATGTCTGAAGTTTCAATCCAATTGCATTAGCCATGTAAGAGTTATCATCCGGACAAGAAAGTGTGAATAATTGAACTTGAATTGTGACCATGACCTTGAATTGTGACCTTGACCTTTGACCAATGTGCCTGAATCCTGCTGTCTGCACATCGGCTTGTCAAGGAGAACATTTGTGCCACAGCATTTTGGAATCATTTCAAGGGTTATACAGATGTGGAGCAGACATGAAAATTAAGGCTACAGCATTTGACCTTGAAGTGTGACCTTGACCTTTGAAGAATGCGCCTGACTCCTGCTGTCTGCACATCACCTTGTTATGGAGAACATTAATTTGTGCCACAGCATTTTGAAATACTTCCAAGGGTTTAAGAGATATGGAGGGGACACAAAGGGTGTGGCTAAAAACATTTGACCTTGAATTGTGACCTTGACCTTTGACCCAAGTGCCTGAATTAAACGCTCTGCACATCGTCTTGTTGAGTCGAACATTTTTGCCAAAGCATTTTGAAATCCTTCAATATTTGTGAGAGATATGGAGCGGACACAAGTGTGACAGACAGACAGACGGATGGACGGACGGACGGACAGGCGGAATCGAGCAAACCTATAGTCCCCCAACCGGTAACCGGTGGGGGACTAACAAACTGAATGATAAGGGACCAGTCATTGTAAAAATTCTACCTGTCATTCGTCATTCCATTTTCATTTGTCATTCGTTTTAAGGAGTCCCATAATTTGAACAATCTTTGTAGAGGACTATTAGATAATGCAACATACCAAATATCAAAGGTCTATGCCTTACAATTTCAGAGAAGACTTTTAAAGATTTTTAAGAGAAGAAGATTTTTTAAGACTTTCCTATGAAAAACTGATATGCCCCAGGGCGGGGCCATTTTCAACCAAGGGGACATAATTTGGGGCCATTTTCAACCAAGGGGACATAATTTGAACAATCTTGGTAGAAAACTATTAGATAACGCTACATACCAAATATTAAAGGTCTCTGCCTTACAGTTTTGGAGAAGAAGATTCTTAAAGCTTTTCATATGAAAAACTGATAAGCCCTTGGGCGGGGCCATTTTTGGTCCGGGGGTCATATTTTGATTTATCTTAGTAGAGGACGATTAAATAATGCTACATACCAAATATCAAAGGTCTATACCTTATAATTTTAGAGAAGAATATATTTAAAGATTTTCCTATGAAAAACTGATAAGCCCCAGGGCGGGGCCATATTTGGCCCAGGGATCATAATTTGAACAATCTTAGTAGAGGACCATTAGATCATGCTACATACCAAATATCAAAGGTCTATGCCTTACAGTTTCAGAGAAGATGATTTCTTCAAGATTTTCCTATGAAAAACTGATAAGCCCCGTGGCCGGGCCATTTTTGTCCTGGGGGTCATAATTTGAACAATCTTAGTAGAGGACCATTAGATGATGCTACATACCAAATACCAAAGGTCTATTCCTTACATTTTCAGAGAAGAAGATTTTTAAAGATTTTCCTATGAAAAACTGATAAGCCCCGGTGTGGGGCCATTTTTGGCCCAGGGGTCATAATTTGAACAATCTTAGTAGAGGACCATTAGATGATGCTACATACCAAATATCAAAGGTCTATGCCTTACAGTTTCAGAGAAGAAGATTTTTAAAGATTTTCCAATGAAAAACTGATCAGCCCTGGGGCGGGGCCATTTTTGTCCTGGGGGTCATAATTTGAACAATCTTAGTAGAGGACCATTAGATGATGCTACATACCAAATACCAAAGGTCTATGCCTCACATTTTCAGAGAAGAAGATTTTTAAAGATTTTCCTATGAAAAACTGATAAGCCCCGGGGCGGGGCCATTTTTGGCCCAGGGGTCATAAATTGAACAATCTTAGTAGAGGACCATTAGATGATGCTACATACTAAATACCAAAGGTCTATGCCTGACAGTTTCAGAGAAGATTTTTAAAGATTTTCCTATGAAAAACTGATAAGCCCTGGGGCGGGGCCATTTTTGGCCCGGGGGACATAATTTGAACATTCTTTGTAGAGGACCATTACATCATACTACATACCAAATATCAAAGCTCTTGGCTTTGTAGTTCCAGAGAAGAAGATGTTTAAGTAAATTGTTGACGCCCGCACGTACGCACGACGCACAACGCACATACGCACGACGCCGGACGCCGGACATAGGATCATCCCAATAGCTCACCTTGGCACTTTGTGCCAGGTGAGCTAAAAACAAGGCACCCCTGGGGCGGGGCCAATTTTGACCCCAGGGCCATAATTTATATAACTTTTGTAGAGGACCTAAAGATGATACTATGTGCTAAAGATGAAAGCTGAGAACCCTGTAGATTCAGAGGAGAAGATATTCAAAGGTTCAAATTGTTGACGACTGACGACGGACGACTGACGACGGACGACGCACGCCGACGGACGCCAGACATCAGGCAATCACAAAAGCTCACCCTGAGCACTTTGTCCTCTGGTGAGCTAAAAAATGGCCAAAATGTTCCACCTTCCATACTTCACTTTAACTATTTTGTTCATGAATATGCAATAGGCATTCAAATTAATAATAAACACAGAACAGGTAAAGGGTTAAGACAGAGCTACTACAGCTACTACCAGCAATACAGGTGCACTAAAAATAGCCACTGGTCATCCCCCTCTCTACTGCTTGACCTGATGACCTGTTTATGAGTAACGATAAGATGCTTAAAAGGCAGTCAGCTTCAAGTTTGCTAGAAAACTGGCCGCCCTGGGGTGTAGCCAATTTTGACCACAGGAGCATAATTTATATAACTTTTACCTGAACATGATGCTATGTGCCAAATACGAAAGCTGAGAACCTTCCAGTTTCAGAGGAGATGATTTTCAAAGTTATCACTATATGTTTCTATAGAAAATAATGCACCCCTGGGGTAGGGCCAATTTTGACCCCAGGGACATAATTTATATAACTTTTGTAGAGGACCTACAGATGATGCTATGTGCCAAAGATGAAAGCTGAGACCCCTGTAGATTCAGAGGAGAAGATTTTTAAAGGTTCAAGTTGTTGACGACGAATGACGAACGACGCACGCCGGACATCAGGCGATCAAAAAAGCTCACCCTGAGCATTTTGTGCTCTGGTGAGCTAAAAACTGATAAGCCCCCGTGCGGGGCCATTTTTGGCCCGGGGGACATAATTTGAATAATCTTTGTAGAGGACCATTACATCATGCTACATACCAAATATCAAAGCTCTACGCTTTGTGGTTCCAGAGAAGAAGAAGTTTAAGTAAATTGTTGACGCCCGCACGTACGCACGACGCACATAGACGGACACAGGATCATCCCAATAGCTCACCTTGGCACTTTGTGCCAGGTGAGCTAAAAACAATTAAAACAATTACCGTAACATATGCATATGGGGTATGCAAACAAATGGTACAATGCCAGTCTGCGAGAACTGAGCCGATTTGGCCGAGGACGTATCAGCTGTTTTGCTCTTCGTCTGTCAATTTATTTCCAACTCGTTTGTAAACAAAACAATATAACTTAACGCTGATAACTGTTGAAAAAGCTTTTTTGCATTGTATTATATTACCTACGTTATTGGTTATTAGTATTTCTGCGCAAGCAGCCTGTTTCTCCATATTATGTGTTCCTAATCTTCTTTTTAATTTTTATTCTTTTTCAATTATATGTTAATATTTTGTTATTAATTATTACATGTTATTATTAATATTTATTGTTGTTTTGTACGGACAGTATTTTTATAAAAAAAATAAAATTGGGTCACTGGTTAGAATCGAACTCAAGACCCGCATATGCAAGCCCAGATACATATCCACAAACATTGCAGCTTGCTAGGGCTTTTAAAAACAAGAGGGCCAGAATGGCCCTGACATCGCTCACCAGGCAATCAGAGGAGAAGATTTTCACTATACGTTTCTATAGAACAAGAGGGCCAGAATGGCCCTGAAGCGCTCACCAGACAATCAGAGTAGAAGATTTTCAAAGTTTTCACTATATGTTTCTATAGAAAACTAGCCGGTCCTGGGGCGGGACAGTTTTGACCCCAGGGGCATAATTTAGAAAACTTTTGTAGAGGACCTGAACATGACGCTATGAGCCAAATATGAAAGCTAAGAACCTCCCAGTTTCAGGAGAAGATTTTCAAAGTTTCCTCTATGTTTCTATTAAAAACTACCCACCCCTGGGGTAGGGCCAATTTTGACCCCAGGGCCATGATTAATAAAACAAGAGGGCCATTGGCCCTATATCGCTCACCTGAGTTACAGTAATACATGTATATTGACATGTTAATTTTTCAGTGGACAACATTTCTAGCAGATGAAATAAGCTTAGTGCACTGCTTTCACCCTTTCACTGCTGAATAAACTTGAACTGAATTCAGAACTAATACCAAGTGACTAGTTGACCAAGATCTAAACTGTTTACAACTTGTGCCATTTTTGCCTTAGCTCAAAATGCCTAAAACTGGTCTTTGAGAAATTCAAATGACTTCAATAAAGCTATGCAATTATACCTTGACCCAGGTATATAGGCAAATAGAGTGCTAGGCAGTACATAATGCCAGTTTTTGTGTGAAATGACCAATAAGAATATCTTTAAAAATCGTTTAACCCTTTCCCTCATATAAAGCTGTTTTTATGCATTAGCAAACAGAGTAGACTCAGATCAGACAACTCCTATGGAAGCTGTCTGATCTGGGTCTTCTGTTTCTTTTGACACAATATAGATCGGATTCTACAGTTTTTGTCAAAGCAAAAACTTCTCTTCAGAGAAATAATGTGTTTTACACATTAAAAATAAGAGTAGATTAGATCAGACGGCTGCTATAGAAGCTGTCTGATCAGGGTCTGCTCTTTTTACATTTGACAAGATATAGATTTGATTTTACAGTTTTTTTCAAAGCTAAAACTTCTATTTATGGCATTAACAATTTTTTTAAGCATTAGCAAACAAAAGTAGTCTTTAGTAGGTGTTTAGAAATAAGTCTAGCTCTAGGTGTGAATATCTGACGATAATTCAATTAAATGGGTCATTAGTATTTTTAACAATTGAAATTGAGAAGAGTTACGTCTACTGTTATAATTAAGTTATATTTACTCAGTTATTTCATTAATATCATACAAGATTCAGACATTTTAGGACTTTTTAATGTGTTGTCATCAAATTTTATAAAAAAAAGTTATATTTAAGATGCTTTTTGGGGCAGCAGACTTAATCCACAGTAGTAAGTTTAACACCTATCATTGTTGGGGGGGGGGGGGGGGGGGGGGATTATCATGACTTATATCAGTTGGGCCATTGCATAATCATGTTTTCACAGTTTTCTTAAACATTACCATGACTTACATCAGTTGGGTTTGGACCCAGATCAAAAGTCTAGATGGTGATCATTTTCCTTGATTGGCTGAATTGTTACTTTCCTATATCTCTCACATCTAATTTGAGAGACATTGGAAGACACTCACACTACACACTGGGGTTAATAGGTCAAAATGCCTTTAATGTTTCGTCTGCAACAAAAAGTTATTGTCATCTGCTTCAATTCTTAAAATAAACTTACTTTCATTTTTTTGCAAAAATATGGTTAAGATGACAAACAGTTTGGATCCTGATGAGATGCCGCAGTATGCGGCCTCTCATCTGGATCCAAACTGTTGGCATAGGTAATCACAGTTTCACCACTAGCATGCAAAGAGTTAAGAGTCAGGCATTGACCTGGAGAGATTTTACTGCCTAGCAGCTATAATCTTTGAACTGCTGCTGGTCTGCAGTTTAGGATCTGGAGTTGATATTTAACCCTTAATTTCTCTCATATAAACTTGTTTTCATGCATCTGCAAACAGAGTAGACCCAGATAAGGTGGCTCCTATAGGATCAAGGTCTGTTATTTGCTAATGGAATTTGATAGATGTTTCTATGCCTTCTAAAACAGCTACACTGATTCACCTTCAACATTTTACTATAAATAGTTATAAATAGAATGATACTCTAGCACTCCAATGCAGTTATCTCCCTTTGTCCCTTATGGCTATGCTGATGGGACAAGGGAAATAACTGTGAGGAAATTACCTTTTAAGTGTTACAGATTCTGATGTTAAGTAGCATAAAAACCCAGGGTGAGACCATTTATGGCCCAGGGGTCATTATTTGAACACACCTGGTAGTGGTATATTAGGTGATGCTTCATACATAATATCTTAGCTCTAGATTATGTGGTTTCAGACAAAGATTTTTAAAGGTTTCCCTATATAAGTCTATGTAAAAACTACAAGCCCCAGGGCAGGGCCATTTTTGGCCCGGGGGTCATCATTTTAACAAACTTGGTAAAGGACCATTAGATGATGCTATATACCAAATATCAAAGCTCTAGAAATTGTGGTTTCAGAGAAGAAGATTTTTAAAGATTTAAAAAAAAAACCTGTAAAAGTAGTGGGGCGGGGCCATTTTTTGCCCGGGGGTCATGATTTTAACAAAACTGATAGAGGACATCCTAAGGTACATTTCTGTGAAATTTGGTTGAAATCCTCCCAGTGGTTTAGGAGAAGAAGTCATTTGAAATAAAAGTGAACGGACAGACGGACGGACATACTAACAAATGGGTAGTTGTGTGACTTTTTCCTTTGATCTTTTCTTGTGTGACTAGTCCCACAAGAAAAACTATTTTTGGCTCTAACTTTGGAAAAGAATGATCTGGAAGCTAACCCTAACCCTAACCCTATGTCCCACAACTGGCCAGGTTAATGTCACAAGAAATGGCCAGGTTAATGTCACAAGAGATGGCCAGGTTAATGATTTTACTTGTGGGACTAGTTAGAAAAAGTCACACAACTACCCTTTGGTGAGTGCGGACAGACGGACAGACGGACAGACGGACAGACGGACAGACGGACAGACGGACGACGGACGACAGGCGGTCACAATAGCTCACCTTGAGCCTTTGGCTCAGGTGAGCTAAAAACCAGGAGGGCCAGAATGGCCCTGACATCGCTCACCAGACAATCAGATATGTTTCTATTGAAAACTGACCGTCCCTGGGGCGGTGCCAATTTTGACCCTAGGGACACAATATATAACTTTTGTAGATGTATATAACTTTTGTAAATATGAAGCTATGTGCCAAATATGAAATCGGAGAACATTCCAGTTTCAAAGGAGAAGATTTTCAAAGTTTGCACTATAAAATTGTTTCTATTGAAAACTGACCAACCCTGGGGTGGGGCCTATTTTGACAACAGGGGCATAATTTATATAACTTTTGTAGAGGATCGGAAAATGGTGCTATGAGCCAAATATGAAAGCTGAGAACTCTGTAGATTCAGAAAAGAAGATTTTCAAAGTTTTCACTATACGTTTCTATAGACAAGAGGGCCATTGAAAGTGTTAATTTTTCAGACAAACAAATTACAGATGACAGAAACCCTATCACTGCTGAAATTAGCACACAGTTTGTATCTGATCTGACACATATTATATGTAACTTCATATGTGGTTTGTACAAGAGAGTTAATTGTAAGATTGATATGTATTAAACGGGTAGTTTTAATTATGCAAGGCCATACAAAATTCTGACTAAAGAAAATCAACTGACCTCTCAAATAATCAACTGTTCCTCTGAAAAGGTATGTGTACCCTAGCATTCATAACAGATTTTTTGCATTTGAATATTATTATAAATTATTACATAATAATTTCATATTCATAAGTTGAACTTAATATTTTCAAGTTATACAATTTCATGTTAAAAATTATTTCACAATTTATTTAAAATCTTTAATTTGGCATTCTGGAGCCTTTACATGATTTACCCTTCTTCTGAACTGCAGGGCAGGTTATAATATGGTCATAATGCCAATCACTATTATTAATTAACCCTTCCCTCATATAAACGTGTTTTCACAAATCAGTAGACCAGATCAGATGCCTCCTATAGGAGCCATCTGATCAGGGTCTGCTCTGTTTGTTAATGGAATTTGACAGATCTGTTCCTTTAATTTCTAAAATGGCTACAATGTTCTACCTACAATAATCCATTATAACTATTTTGTCTATGAATATTCAGTAGGTTGTGAAATTTGGAAAATAAATGCTACAATGTTTCACCTTCCATACTTCACTTTAACTATTTTGTTCATGAATATGCAATAGGCATTCAAATTAATAATAAACACAGAACAGGCAAAGGGTTAAGATCTCTGTCTACTAGCTACTACCAGCAGTACAGGTGCACTAAAAATAGCCACTCTCTCCCTCTCTGATGCTTGACCTGATGACCTGTTTATGAGACAGTAAAGATAAGATGCTTAAAAGTGCAGTCAGCTTCAAGTTTGCTAGAAAACTTGCCACCCGGGTGTGTAGCCAATTTTGACCACAGGAGCATAATTTATATAACTTTTGTAGAAGTCCTGAAGTTGAAGCTATGTGCCAAAATGAAAGATGCGGATCTTCTAGTTTTAGAGGAGATGATGTTCAAAGTTCTCACTATATGTTTCTATTGAAAACTGAAAACCCCTGGGGCAGGGCCAATTTTGACCCCAGGGGTATAATTTATATAACTTTTGTAAAGGACCTACAGATGATGCTATGTGCCAAAGATGGAAGCTGAGACCCCTGTAGATTCAGAGGAGAAGAACTTTAAAGGTTCAAATTGTTGACGACGAACGACGGACGACGGACGACGCACGCCGACGGACGACGGACATCAGGCGATCACAAAAGCTCACCCTGAGCACTTTGTGCTCTGGTGAGCTAAAAATTGTAGAGGACCTGAACATGATGCTCTGTGCCAAATATGAAAGCTTAGAGCCTTCCAGTTTCAGAGGAGAAGATTTTCAAAGATTTCACTATTAGTTTCTACTGAAAACTGCTCACCCCTGGGGCGGGGCCAATTTAACCCCAGGGCCATAATTTATATAACTTTTGTAGAGGACCTGAACATGATGCTCTGTGCCAAATATGAAAGCTGAGAGCCTTCCAGTTTCAGAGGAGAAGATTTTCAAAGATTTCACTATTAGTTTCTACTGAAAACTGCCCACCCCTGGGGCGGGGCCAATTTTAACCCCAGGGCCATAATTTATATAACTTTTGTAGAGGACCTGAACATGATGCTATGTGCCAAATATGAAAGCTGAGAACCTTCTAGTTTCAGAGAAGAAGATTTTCAAAGTTTTCACTATTTGTTTCTATTGAAAACTGCCCACCCCTGGGGCGGGGCCAATTTTGACCCCAGGGCCATAATTTATATAACTTTTGTAGAGGACCTGAACATGATGCTATGTGCCAAATATGAAAGCTAGGAGCCTTCCAGTTTCAGAGGAGAAGATTTTCAAAGATTTCACTATTTGTTTCTATTCAAAACTTCCCACCCCTGGGGCGGGGCCAATTTTGACCCCAGGGGCTTAATTTATATAACTTTTGTAGAGGACCTAAGGGAGATGCTATGTGCCAAAGATGAAAGCTGAGAGCCTTCCAGTTTCAGAGAAGAAGATTTTCAAAGATTTCACTATTGGTTTCTATTCAAAACTGCCCACCCCTGGGGCGGGGCCAATTTTGACCCCAGGGCCATAATTTATACAACTTTTGTAGAGGACCTGAACATGATGCTCTGTGCCAAATATGAAAGCTGAGAGCATTCCAGTTTCAGAGGAGAAGATTTTCAAAGTTTTCACTATTTGTTACTATTGAAAACTTCCCACCCCTGGGGCGGGGCCAATTTTGACCCCAGGGGCATAATTTATATAACTTTTGTAGAGGACCTGAACATGATGCTCTGTGCCAAATATGAAAGCTGAGAGCCTTCCAGTTTCAGAGGAGAAGATTTTCAAAGTTTTACTATATGTTTCTATTGAAAACTTCCCACCCCTGGGGCGGGGCCAATTTTGACCCCAGGGCCATAATTTATATAACTTTTGTAGAGGACCTGAACATGATGCTCTGTGCCAAATATGAAAGATGAGAGCATTCCAGTTTCAGAGGAGAAGATTTTCAAAGTTTTCACTATTTGTTTCTATTGAAAACTTCCCACCCCTGGGGCGGGGCCAATTTTGACCCCAGGGCCATAATTTATACAACTTTTGTAGAGGACCTGAACATGATGCTATGTGCCAAATATGAAAGCTGAGAGCCTTCCAGTTTCAGAGGAGAAGATTTTCAAAGTTTTACTATATGTTTCTATTGAAAACTTCCCACCCCTGGGGCGGGGCCAATTTTGACCCCAGGGGCATAATTTATATAACTTTTGTAGAGGACCTAAGAGTGATGCTATGTGCCAAAGATGAAAGCTGAGAACCCTGTAGATTCAGAGGAGAAGATATTTAAAGGTTCAAATTGTTGACGACGAACGACGCACCACGCACGCCGACGGACGACGGACATCAGGCGATCACAAAAGCTCACCCTGAGCACTTTGTGCTCTGGTGAGCTAAAAATAGCCACTCCTGGGGCGGGCCAATTTTGATTGAAGGGACATAATTTATAGAGGACCTGAACATGATGCTATGTGCCAAATATGAAAGCTGAGAACCTTCCAGTTTCTGAGGAAAATATTTTCAAATTTGACACTATGTTTCTATTGTGAACTGGCTACCACTGGGGTGGGGCCAATTTTGACCCCAGGGGCATAATTTATAAAACTCTTGTAGAGGACCTGAACATGATGCTATGTGTCAAATATGAAAGCTGAGAACCTTCCAGTTTCAGAGGAGAAGATTTTCAAAGTTGTCACTTTATGTTTCTATTGAGACATGGCTACCCCTGGGGCCGGGCAAATTTTAACCCCTGGGGCATAATTTATATAACTTTTGTAGAGGACCTGAACATGATCCAATGTGCCAAATATGAAAGCTAACAACCCTGTAGATTCAGAGGAGAAGATTTTCAAAGTTTTCACTATATGTTTCTATTGAAAACTGGCCACCCCTGGAGCAGGGCCAATTTTGACCCCAGGGGCATAATTTATATAACTTTGTAGAGGACCTGAACATGATGCTATGTTCCAAATATGAAAGCCGAGAACCTTTCAGTTTCAGAGGAGAAGATTTTCACAGTTTTACTACATGTTTCTATTGAAAACTGGCTACCCCTGGGGCGGGCCAATTTTGACCCCAGGGGCATAATTTATATAACTTTTGTAGAGGACCTTCCAGTTTCAGAGGAGAAGATTTTCAAAGTTTCACTATATGTTTCTATTTAAAACTGGCTACCCCTGGGGCGGGGCCAATTTTGACCCCAGGGGCATAATTTATATAACTTTTGTAGAGGACCTGAACATGATGTTATGTGCCAAATATGAAAGCTGAGAACCTTCCAGTTTCAGAGAAGAAGATTTTCAAAGTTTTACTATATTTTTCAATAGAAAACAAGGCACCCCTGGGGCGGGGCCAATTTTGACTCTAGGGGCATAATTTATATAACTTTTGTAGGGGACCTACAGATGATGCTATGTACCAAAGATGAAAGCTGAGAACCCTGTAGATTCATAGGAGAAGATTTTTAAAGGTTCAAATTGTTGACGCCCGACGACGGACGACGCACTACAGACGATGACGGACATCAGGCGATAACAAAAGCTCACCCTGAGCACGAAAGTGCTCTTGTGAGCTAAAAACAAGGCACCCCTGGGGTGGGGCCAATTTTGACCCCAGGGGCATAATTTATATAACTTTTGTAATGGACCTACAGATGATGCTATGTACCAAAGATGAAAGCTGAGAACCCTGTAGATTCAGAGGAGAAGATTTTTAAAGGTTCAAATTGTTGACGCCCGACGAGGGATGACGGACGATGCACGACGACGGACATCAAGTGATCACAAAAGCTCACCCTGAGCACAAAAGTGCTCTGGTGAGCTAATAAAGAATCGCTGCAGTCCCTTCGTTTTGTTCATATTAGAGTCGGTCATGTTTTGTTTCAAAATAAGTTTGTCTATCCGTATAAACAGTCACAAACCAAACTGTCTAGTGTTTTGTCAACAAATAATAAAGGAGAAACAAAACAAACAAACAAATCAATAATACGTTTGTGTTCGTATCTGAATATTCGCCAATCGTCACTCACATTGGAAGGTCTTTTCCCTTCTATTTTTAGATGGACTATTTCTGTAGGTAGGGAGTTTCTCGGTCTCTATCCAAATGCCGTATCTATCTATCTATCTGTCTCTATCTATACCTTATGCCGTATTTACTGCAAATCAGACACAAAATCGAGCTCGTTCTTTTAGTAGTATAGATAACTCAAACAAAACTGAGACAATGCTGAAAGTGTGTTGCTACATACCCCTAAGATCAACCTATTGATGAAATGGACATGACGATGGCTTGATATCTGATCAATGATATATGTAAACTACATGTATAATGTCATGTTCCTAAGTTAGCTATGCATGCTGGCAGTGACCTTGTGTGCCTTTTAAATTGTCTGTTACCTTTATACATTTAAATTATTTTTGTCAAGTATAATGACATTTGTGACAAAATATTTAACTCTCTGTATATGCCTATGGCCAATTCAGGATAAACTAGAACTATCACTAAAGGTGATTGATACCCCCACTAGCACATGTGACACAGAGATGTGGTTATATAAATAAAGCTCCTGACCGCTAAATTTTCATTTGTTAATTTATGAAAAGGGAGATCATTCATTCAAAACCTTTATCACTTCAGATGGCGTTCAACAATACTGCAAAATTAAAAAAAGTTTTATTGAGGTATGACAGAAAAGCTCCGGAAAAAAATTTCATTTATTAAAACAAGCCTGAATTTTGAGAAAAATAACAAAGGGCAATAACTCCAAAAATACTGAAGACAGAGAGTTATGGATCTTGTGCACTGCACTTGCGGTCAATGTGTTCTATCTGTATTTGAGGTTTGAAGTCAATAGCTTTTATACTTATAAAGTTATGATCCGGACAAGCCAGATTTTGAGAAAAATAACAAAGGACAATAACTCCAAAAATACTGAAGACAGAGTTACAAACATTGTGCACTGCACTTGCGGTTAATGTGATCTATCTGTATATGAAGTTTGAAGTCAATAGCTATTATACTCTGAAAGTTATGATCCGGACAAGGCGGACGGAGAGACGGACATGGTGACTCCAATATACCCTCCAAAACTTTGTTTGTGGGGGTATAATTATACAACCAGTTTGGATCTAGATTCAATGCCAGGTGACATTAACAACCAGTTTGGATCTAGATTCAATGCCAGGTGACATTAACAACCAGTTTGGATCTAGATTCAATGCCAGGTGACATTAACAACCAGTTTGGATCTAGATTCAATGCCAGGTGACATTAACAATCAGTTTGGATCTAGATTCAATGCCAGGTGACATTAACAACCAGTTTGGATCCAGATCCAGTCAAGGAACTCATTAAAACAAGAGGGCCAGAATGGCCCTGAAGCGCTCACCAGACAATCAGAGGAGAAGATTTTCAAAGTTTTCTCTATATATTTCTATAGAAAACTAGCCTCCCCTGGGGCGGGGCTAATTTTGACCCAAGAGGCACAATTTATATAACTTTTGTAGAGGACCTGAACATGATGCTATATGCAAAATATGAAAGCTGAGAACATTCCAGTTTCAGATGAGAAGATTTTCAAAGTTTTCACTATATGTTTCTATTGAAAACTGCCCACCCCTGGGGCGGGGCCAATTTTGACCCCAGGGCCATAACTTATATAACTTTTGTAGTTGACCTGAACATGATGCTATGTGCAAAATATCAAAGCTGAGTACCTTCCAGTTTCAGAGAGGAAGATTTTCAAAGATTTCACTATTTGTTTCTATTGGAAACTGCCCACCCCTGGGGCGGGGCCAATTTTCACCCCGGGGCTATAATTTATATAACTTTTGTAGAGGACCTGAACATGATGCTATGTGCCAAATATGAAAGCTTAGAGCCTTCCAGTTTCAGAGAAGAAGATTTTCAAAGTTTCCCTATTTGTTTCTATTGAAAACTGCCCACCCTGGGGGCGGGGCCAATTTTGACCCCGGGCCATAATTTATATAACTTTTGTAGAGGACCTGAACATGATGCTCTGTGCCAAATATAAAAGCTGAGAGCCTTCCAGTTTCAGACGAGAAGATTTTCAAAGATTTCACTATTTGTTTCCATTGAAAACTGCCCAACCCTTGGGCGGGGCCAATTTTGACCCCAGGGCCATAATTTATATATCTTTTGTAGATGACCTGAACATGATGCTATGTGCCAAATATGAAAGCTGAGAACCATCAAGTTTTTAGAGGTGAAGGTTTTCAAAGTTTTCACTATTTGTTTCTATTGAAAACTGCCTACCCCTGGGACGGGGCCAATTTTGACCCCAGGGCCATAATTTATACAAATTTTGTAGAGGACCTGAACATGATGCTATGTGCCAAATATGAAAGCTGAGAGCCTTCCAGTTTCAGAGAAGAAGATTTTCGAAGATTTCACTATTTGTTTCTATTGAAAACTGCCCACCACTGGGGCGGGGCCAATTTTGACCCCGGGCCATAATTTATATAACTTTTGTAGAGGACCTGAACATGATGCTCTGTGCCAAATATGAAAGCTGAGAGCCTTCCAGTTTCAGAGAAGAAGATTTTCAAAGATTTCACTATTTGTTTCTATTGAAAACTGCCCACCCCTGGGGCGGAGCCAATTTTGACCCCGGGGCCATAATGTATATAACTTTTGTAGAGGACCTGAACATGATGCTCTGTGCCAAATATGAAAGCTGAGAGCCTTCTAGTATCAGAGAAGAAGATTTTCAAAGAATTTCACTATTTGTTTCCATTGAAAACTGCCCACCCCTGGGGCGGGGCCAATTTTGACCCCAGGGCCATAATTTATAAAACTTTTGTAGAGGACCTGAACATGATGCTATGTGCCAAATATGAAAGCTGAGAACCTTCCAGTTTCAGAGGAGAAGATTTTCAAAGTTTTACTATATGTTTCTATTGAAAACAAGGCACCCGTGGGGCGGGGCCAATTTTGACCCCAGGGGCTTAATTTATATAACTTTTGTAGAGGACCTACAGATGATGCTATGTACCAAAGATGAAAGCTGAGAACCCTGTATATTCAGAGGAGAAGATTTTTAAAGGTTGAAATTGTTGACGCCCCCCGACGACGGACGCCGACGGACATCAGGCGATCACAAAAGCTCACCCTGAGCACTTTGTGCTCTGGTGAGCTAAAAATGGATTTTTTGCATTAGACAATTCATGATGTTGTCTGTTAGAAATGTTAAGTATGTCTGCTTACTTGGACTGTGTGAGCTGTGAACTTTGGCGAGTTGTCTTGTGACCATTAGTGTCTGAAATCAAACAAAACTTACTGTATCTAAGTCAACAAGATGTGTTTGTGAAACACTATGCCCCCTCGATATGATATTGGACCCTAAAGGATGACCTTGATCTTGACATGTCACCCCTCAAACTGTGCAGCTTCATGGGGTGCACATGCATACCACATATCAAGTCTGTATCTCTACTGGTTCAAAAGTTATGGCCAATGTTAAAGTTGGTGACCTTTGACCATGAAGGATGACTTTGACCTTGACATGTTACCCCTCAAACTGTGCAGCCAAATGAGAAACACATGTATACCAACTATCAAGTCTGTATCTCTACTGGTTCAAAAGTTATGGCCAATGTTAAAGTCGGTGACCTTTGACCCTGAAAGATGACCTTGACCTTGAAATGTCACCCCAAACTGTGCAGCTTCATGAGATACACATGCATACCAAATGTCAAGTCTTCATCTACAGGTTCAAAAGTTATGGCCAATGTTAAAGTCGGTGACCTTTGACCCTAAAAGATGACCTTTACCTTGACATGTTGCCCCTCAAAATGTGCAGCTTCATGAGATACACATGCATACCAAATATCAAGACTCTATCTCTATTGGTTCAAAAGTTATGGCCAATTTGAAGTTGATGACCTTTGACTCTGAAGGATGACCTTGACATTTCACCCCTCAAACTGTGCAGCTTCATGATATACACAAGCATGTCACATATAAAGTCTCTATCTGTACTGGTTCAAAAGTTATGGCCAATGTTAAAGTCAGTGATTTGACCCATATGTTTGACCTCTGACCTTTAAGGATGACCTTGACCTTGACATGTCACCCCTCAAATTGTGCGGCTTTATGAGATACATATGCATGCCAAATATCAAGTCACTAGCTGTACTGGCTCAAAAGTTATGACCAATGTTAAAGTTACAGACAAAGAAACAGACAAGTTGACCTTTGACCCTGAAGGATGACCTTGACCTTGACATTTCACCCCTCAAAATGTGCAGCTTCATGAGATACACAATCATGCCAAATATCAAGTCTCTATCTCTACTGGTCCAAAAGTTATGGCCAATGTTAAAGTCGGTGATTTGACTCATATATTTGACCTCTGACCTTGAAGGATGACCTTGACATGTCACCCCTCAAAATGTGCGGCTTTATGAGATACATATGCATGCCAAATATCAAGACTCTATCTGTACTGGCTCAAAAGTTATGACCAATGTTAAAGTTGCGTTAAAGTTACAGACAAAAAACAGACAATTTGACCTTTGACCCTGAAGGATGACCTTGACCTTGACATGTCACCCCTCAAAATGTGCGGCTTCATGAGATACACAAGCATGCCAAATATCAAGTCTCTATCTCTACTGGTCCAAAAGTTATGGCCAATGTTAAAGTCGGAGATTTGACCCATATATTTGACCTCTGACCTTGAAGGATGACCTTGACCTTGACATGTCACCCCTCAAAATGTGCGGCTTTATGAGATGCATATGCATACCAAATATCAAGTCTCTATCTGTACTGGCTCAAAAGTTATGACCAATGTTAAAGTTGCTGACAAACAAACAGACAAACAGACAAGACAGACAGACAGGGCAAAAACAATATGCCCCCCAGATAAGATCTGGGGGGGCATAAAAAGCAAATGATTACACAATCTTACTGTTTGGCATATTAACCCTTTCCTTCATATGAATGCATTTTCACACCTTTGCAAACATAGTGGACCCAGATCAGTTTGCTCCTATAGGAGCCATCTGATCAGAGTCTGCTCTGTTTGCTTATGGAATTATATAGATCTGATTGTACAGTTTCTACCATGGTATAGATCTAATTACCCGGTACACAGATCTGATTGTACAGTTTCTACCATGGTATAGATCTAATTACCCGGTACACAGATCTGATTGTACAGTTTCTACCATGGTATAGATCTAATTACCCGGTACACAGATCTGATTGTACAGTTTCTACCATGGTATAGATCTAATTACCCGGTATACAGATCTGATTGTACAGTTTCTACCATGGTATAGATCTAATTACCCGGTACACAGATCTGATTGTACAGTTTCTACCATGGTATAGATCTAATTACCCGGTACACAGATCTGATTGTACAGTTTCTACCATGGTATAGATCTAATTACCCGGTACACAGATCTGATTGTACAGTTTCTACCATGGTATAGATCTAATTACCCGGTATACAGATCTGATTGTACAGTTTCTACCATGGTATAGATCTAATTACCCGGTATACAGATCTGATTGTACAGTTTCTATATGGCCAAAATATCCTGTACTCATTCAGCATTGTAAACAAGAGGGCCATGATGGCCCTGATATCGCTCAACAGACAATCAGACATGGTTTTCACTATATGTTTCTAAAGGAAACTGGGCTTCCCTTGTAATAGTTAACATGCATGCCAAATTTGAACCAAATATCTTGGACAGTTTCTGAGACATGGACCTTAACAAAAAGGTTAACCAACGCCGATGCTGACGCAAAACGCCAACGCCGACAAGAGGGTCATGACAATAACTCCGCTTTTTGAAAAAGTGGAGCTAAACAAGAGGGCCAGCATGGCCCTGACATCGCTCACAAGACAATCAGAGAAGAAGATTTTCAAAGTTTTCACTAAATGTTTCTATAGAAAACTAGCTGGCCCTGGGGCAGGACAAATTTTGACCCCAGGGGCATAATATATATAACATGATGCTATGTACCAAATGTGAAAGTTGAGAACCTTCCAGTTTCAGAGGAGAAGCTTTTTGAAGTTTTCACTATATGATTCTATTGAAAATGGACTACCCCTGGGGCGGGGCCAATATTGACCCCAGGGGCATAATTTATATAACTTTTGTAGAGGATCTGAACATGATGCTGTGTCAAATATGAGAGCTGAGAACGCTGTAAATTCAGAGGACAAGATTTTCAAAGTTTTCACTATACATTTCTATCGAAAACTGGCTACCCCTGGGGCGGGCCAATTTTGACCCCAGGGGCATAATTTATATAACTTTTGTAGAGGACCGCAACATGATGCTATGTGCCAAATATGAAAGTTGAGAACCTTCTAGTTTCAGAGAAGAAGATTTTCAAAGTTTTACTATATGTTTCTATAGAAAACAAGGCACCCCTGGGGCGAGCCAATTTTGACCCCAGGAACATAATTTATATAACTTTTGTAGAGGACCTGAACATGATGTTACGTGTAAAATTAGAAAGCTGAGAACCCTGTAAATTCAGAGAAGAAGATTTTCAAAGTTTTCACTAAATGTTTCTATAGAAAACTAGCTGGCCCTGGGGCAGGACAAATTTTGACCCCAGGGGCATAATATATATAACATGATGCTATGTACCAAATGTGAAAGTTGAGAACCTTCCAGTTTCAGAGGAGAAGCTTTTTGAAGTTTTCACCATATGTTTCTATTGAAAATGGACTACCCCTGGGGCGGGGCCAATTTTGACCCCAGGGGCATAATTTATATAACTATTGTAGAGGATCTGAACATGATGCTATGTGTCAAATATGAGAGCTAAGAACCCTGTAAATTCAGAGGACAAGATTTTCAAAGTTTTCACTATACATTTCTATCGAAAACTGGCTACCCCTGGGGCGGGGCCAATTTTGACCCCAGGGGCAAAATTTATATAACTTTTGTAGAGGACCTCAACATGATGCTATGTGCCAAATATGAAAGTTGAGAACCTTCTAGTTTCAGAGAGGAAGATTTTCAAAGTTTTACTATATGTTTCTATAGAAAACAAGGCACCCCTGGGGCGGGCCAATTTTGACCCCAGGAACATAATTTATATAACTTTTGTAGAGGACCTGAACATGATGCTACGTGTAAAATATGAAAGCTCGAGAACACTGTAAATTCAGAGAAGAAGATTTTCAAAGTTTTCATTATACATTTCTTTTGAAAACTGGCCACCCCTGGGGCGGGGCCAATATTGACCCCAGGGACATAATTTATATAACTTTTGTACAAGACCTGCACATGATGCTATGTGCCAAATATGAAAGCTTAGATCCTTCCAGTTTCAGAGAAGATTTTCAAAGTTTTCACTATATGTTTCTATGGAAAACTGGCCATCCCTGGGGCGGGCCAATTTTGACCCTAGGCCCATAATTTATATAACTTTTGTAGAAGACCTGAACATGATGCTATGTGCCAAATATGAAAGCTGAGAGACTTCCTGTTTCAGAGGAGAAGATTTTCAAAATTTTACTATATGATTCTATTGAAACTGACCACCCCTGGGGCGGGGCCAATTTTGACCCCAGGGGCATAATTTATATAACTTTTGTAGAGGACCTATAGATGATGCTATGTGCTAAATATGAAAGCTGAGAACCCTGTTGATTCAGGAGAAGATTTTTAAAGGTTTAAATTGTTGACGACTGACGACAGATGACGCACACTGCACGATGGCCGACGCACGCCGACGCACGATGGACATCAGGTGATCCCAGAAGCTCACCCTGAGCACAAAAGTGCTCTGGTGAGCTAAAAAGAACTTTCTATACTAAGGTTGGACTGTATATGCCAAATTTAGGTAATTTGCATAATTCATAATGACAGATAATTTATTACCCTTTCCAATGATACATAGTTTTATGGGATCTGAGCCCTATAACAAAACACATCGTAATGATTATATACACCATTTACATTCAATTTGCAGATTGGTATAATTTCCTGACTATATTATTCAAAACGACAGGAATAAGGGTCACCTATAGATTAATCATGTGAAATTTGGTAAAAATCCAGTGAGTGGTATAAGAGTAGATGACACAGAGCCATCCCAATGGCTCACCAACAGTCAAGACATGTTATATAGACCAACAGTCAAGACATGTTATATAGACCAACAGTCAAGACATGTTATATAGACCAACAGTCAAGACATGTTATATAGACCAACAGTCAAGACATGTTATATAGTGAACAATAAGGGAAATTACTCATGAATGCTAGAAATTAGGTAAACAGTAATTATCTCTCCTCCCTTATATTATCTGTGACAAGAAATGATTTTCCAAAGTTCTTCTTAACAAGAGGGACCATGCTAGCCACTTATTGCTCACCTGGTTATTTAGGACAAGTGATCTATTATGTACTTCTACTAAAATTGTTCAGGTAATTGTATCATACTTTAATAGAGGACCATCTAAGGATCAGTCATGATCAAATTCTATTCAACAGTTTAAGAGGAGATGTTGTTTCTGGGAATTGTTCACTAAAAGTCTATTTTCAGCTACTGTGAATACTTATACAGCCATTGAAAATGATTTATGTAACTCTGATAGAGGAACTTAGCATCATTCCTGTGAAGTTTGGTCAGAACCGATTCAATGTTTTAGGAGAATGTTTAACCCTTCACTCCATATATAATATTACCCTTAAACGTCTTAGCAAACAGAGTAGACCACAAGATCAGGCAGCCCAGGGTCTGCTCTGTTTGCCTTTGAAATAATATAGATCCGATTCCATAGTTTCTGCCATGGTAAAGAATTCCCTTGTACATCTGCCATTACATGTATATTAATATAGCTATCCATTCTTCAATTCAACCCTTTCCCTGTTGAATATTCATGTAAGAAATAATGACATCATCATACTTTATAATGGCATATGTACACAGAATGTTTTGGTATTGGTAGAAACCACTGAGTCAGATCTACAGTATACTCCCTGAAAACCGGACTCTCTGAAAACCTGATTCCTCTGAATACCGGAAGATTTTCGAAGTCCCGTATTTTTCTCCTATAAGTTCAATGCAAAAACCTCCCTGAAAACCGGACTCTCTGAATTCCGGATACCGGACGCTTTTCTATAGCTGTGGACTGGTTTTGTTCTATATTAGTTCTCTGAATACCGGACGCAGCTTATGCAAACAACCTGTCAGGGTTGTGTGTATTGCAAACTTAGCTTGAGGGCTATCTTTGATTGGTGTGAAAATCACATTGTTGTCATTAAAGCAGTTATGCGTGTTATCTATCTAGGCGTGAAAAACACTAAACGGTGCAGCAGAACATGCAATAATCGTAACCGTTATCCCTTTGAAATTAATATCGTATAATGACACTGATAAGTATGCCGACAAATACATTTTCAAGATTGTTTGTTGAAAATGTGTTTACAGGTATGTTTAGAAACAAAATGAAATATTTAAACGTGTTAATTGACTTATAGAGTGAAACTTTTGCTTATTCATTTTTGTTTCAGTTTATATTTTAAGAACCATTATAAGATACATGTAATAATCAGAGAGATATAAATATTGATAACAAATATCCCTTATGATTAGATCACTACACTTAGGAAGCAGGGTTATGGATATGTCAACTTTTCAATTTTGGTAAACTCCCTGAAAACCGGAACTCTCAGAAAACCGGACTTTTGGCCAAGTCTGGAAGGGGTCCGGTTTTCAGGGAGTTTACTGTATTATAATCTCATGTGCAAACAGGGCAGTCCCTGATCATACGGATCCTACAGGATCTGGGTCAACTTTGTTTGCAAAGGTGCGAAACAGCTTTTATATAAGGGAAACGGTTAAGAGCTGATGTCGCTTATGGAAATTGACCATAGAAATCTATTTCTAGCTCATGTGACTTAATTATTCTGCAACTTCTACTTCGAGTGAAATGAGCTTAAGAAGAAAATACTTTGTGTCAGAAAAGTTGTTCTTGACCATACCATCAATGCTGTTGGACACAGAGCCCCATTTCTTGCCAACACTAGATGCTGACCCTCCTCTTGGAGTGGCTCTTGGAGAAGCTGGTGTACGATGTGAGAAACTGTCACTGACCATCGATTTGGGTCTCTCTTGTCCACTAGGGGCCCGTCTGGGGCTCTTTGGGAAGGTCTTGGAAGGAAGTAGACTGTTTTGAGCTGAAAGAGTAAAAAAGACAATATCTCATTTAATGCTGGAAACAATCGTACTGGCATTTGCAAACTGTGCAAACTCAGATGAGGGCTGATCATAGTCTGCACTGTTTGTCATTCAACATCCTCCCACAAATTATAACCTTTCACACTGAATAGACTCTATCTTTAAGCATGATAAACCATCTAACTTTGAATATTCAGCTTTCAATGGGATATAGCAGAGATACAGATAAAGTGTGTACCCAAATACTAAAATTGTCATTTCTCCACCAAACCCTATAATGTGACCTCAGTTTAGAATCGTCTCAGAGACCATTCTAAAGAGTGGTCCCAGTATAGGGTTTGGTGGAGAAATAAAGGAGCTTACCTATCTTATCTGGACATCTGGGATATAGAGATAGTAACTATCATGTCAATCAATTTCAATATCAGCAATCTAGGCAAACAAGGCAATGTTAGTAAGATAAAACAGTTCCATACCCAGAGATTGTTAAACTGTTGAGTTTCAGTCTGAATTCATTTTCGAGTATCTGAGGGTCAGATTTTGAGTGGAAAATAAAAATGCTTGAGAATTAACTCCTGTACATGGTATCTCATCTGGATAATAAATGTTTGTAACTAGAATTGTTTTTGATACAAAAACTGATGCCCCCCCCCCCTCCCCAACCAACACCACCACTAAATTTTCCATGTAAATATTTCAAAGTCCCACAACTCTGCAGAAAATTATAAAACCGGAACAGGAATAAGATAGGCAGACCTAGACATGGTGCTGATCAATCCTATGAAGTTTCATGAAAATGCGACGAAGGTTTTGGAGAAACTGTGCGGACAAAAATTTCCATGTATAAATTCAAAGCCCCATAACTCTGCAGAAAATCATTGAACCTGAACAGAAATAAGATATACACAACTAGACATGGTGCTGATCAATCCTATGAAGTTTCATGAAAATCTGATGATAAGTTTTGGGAAAATGTGTGGACAAAATTGTCTATGTAAAACTTTCAAAGTCCCATAACTCTGCAGAAAATCATCAAACTGCAACAGGAATGAAATATGCACAACTAGGCATAGTGCTGATCAATCCTATGAAGTTTCATGAAAATCTGATGAAACATTTTGAGAAAATGTGTTTTCCATATATAAATTCAAAGCCCCATAACTCTGCAGAAAATCATTGAACCTGAACAGAAATAAGATATGCACAACTAGACATAGTGCTGATCAATCCTACGAAGTTTCATGAAAATCTGATCAAAGGTTTTGGAGAAACCGCACTAACAAACAAGAAGGCCAGAATGGCCCTGACATCGCTCACCAGACAATCAGATATTTTTCTATTGAAAACTGACCACCCCTGGGCCAGTGCCAATTTTGACCCCAGGGACCCAATCTATATACTTTTTGTAGAGGACCTAAACATGATGCTATGTGCCAAAAATGAAATCTGAGAACATTCCAGTTTCAAAGAAGAAGATTTTCAAAGTTTGCACTACAGTAAAGATTGCTTATAATGTATTGCAAGGGACCGTGGTAAAGGAAACGTTGTAACAGAGAAACGTTATATTACTATTTTATCTTTCATTTTGAGCAACAAGCTACCTGTGCCCACTGAGCCTTTCACACACTTCCGTTACTTCTTTTGAATCGATAGATCTATTTGTTTCTATTTCTTACCTTACTGAGATTAAGTTTAAATCATTTTTTCTGTTTTTTAGGAACTCTGTGTCCGTGTTTCCCATGATTGCATGTTAAAATAAATATATCCCTATTGTAAACATCTTTTCAAATTGCAAATGGCGGACGAATAATGTCGAATGGAACTTCAGATTTTTTCCGAGGGTTAATAAAGCTCTTAGAACTTGATGTCGTATTATCAAATTGGATCGAGATCATGTTCCAAACAGTCATAGTGTTAACGGGATACAGATTAAGAATTGCACGTTAGTAACCACAAATCAGACTAGAGTTTTGACAGATCAATATAGACGGTGCGGTAATGATAAAACTCGGACCAAATCTCAACAGAAAGTGAATGGTTTAAATTGAAGCAACAATTCGCGGCTATTAAATTCTTTATTTTAATTGATCCTGTACAAACATATTTACCCAATGTTAAACGAAAGATGCCATACAATTAGGTGTCAAGTAATGACTCTAAGTTTGCGGATTCGCTAAAGTGTTTGCAAACACGCCTTTTGGGCACTTTTCACGGTTAATTGATTCCCACGCATGACCGTTATAAGTGACTAGTGACCCCAAGGCCTGTTTAAGCAGTCAGCTACAAAAAAACTGGCCATCCCTGGGGTGGGGCCGATTTTGACCCTAGGGGCATAATTTATATTACTTTTGTAGAAGACCTGAAGTTGAAGCTAAGTTTCGGTATAGAAGAACTTCAAAGTTTTCATTATATGTTTCTATTGAAAACTTCACACCCCAGGGTGGGGCCAATTTTGACTCCAGGGGCATAATTTATAGAAATTTTGTAGAGGACCTATAGGTGATGCTATGTGCCAAAGATGAAAGCTGAGAACCCTGTAGATTCAGAGGAGAAGATTTTTAAAGGTTCAAATTGTTGACGACAGACAACTTACGACGACGGACATCAGGCGATCACAAAAGCTCACCATGAGCACTTTGTGCTTTGGTGAGCTAAAAATGCCATGTAAAAAAAATTCAAAGTCCCATAACTCGCCAGAAAAATCATTGATCAAGATCAGGAATAAGGTATGCACATCTAGGCATGGTTCTGATCAATCCTATGAAGTTTCATGAAAATCTGATCAAAGCTTTTGAAGAAACCGCACGGACAAAATTTTCCATGTAAAAATTTCAAACTCCCATAACTGCAGAACATCATCGAACCGGAACAGGAATAAGATATGCAAAACTAGGCATGGTACTGATCAATCCTATGAAGTTTCATGAAAACCTGAGCAAAGCTTTTGGAGAAACCGCACAGACAAATTAAAATCGGATGGACAGATGGAGGCCACGCACAACAAGAGGGCCATGATGGCCCTGTATTGCTCACCTGGTTAAACTAGAACTTTAAGCCAAAGGCTAACGAATACCCCCACCTGTCTGCTTGTCAGAACACCTATCATCAATCTGAACATATGTACATACAGAAACGTGAAGAGATTTAAAAACCCAATTTATGTAATAACAAGAGTGCCAGTGGGCACAATATACGCCCGTCGAGGTTTTGTTCAACATAAACTGGGGTTAACGTATTTGCTAAATTCAAATTCTAAGTCCAATTTTGTGACCAAGTTTCAAGGTTGTAAATAGGCATACTTTAACAAAAAAACTTAACCAAAAATTCTAAATTAAAAAGTGCCATAATTGTGTCTAAATGCTTGAGATGAAGATGAAGCTTCAGATGGTGAACAAATGTTTCAAGTTTAAAAGCTTTATCTGAAAGGATTATGTAAATAAGTGGACTTTAACCAAAACCTTAACCAAAAATTCCAAGCTAAAAAGCGTCATAATTATGTCAAAATGTTAGACAGAGTTATGTACTCTTGCCTACACGTGAAGCTTGTGATGGTGAACAAATGTTTCAAGTTTAAAACCTTTATCTGAAAGGATTATGTAAATAAGTGGACTTTAACCAAAACCTTAACCAAAATTTCTAAGTTAAAAGGGGGCATAATTCTGTCAAAATGTTGGACAGAGTTATGTACTCTTGCCTACAGGTAAAGCTTGTGATGGTGAACAAGTGTTCCAAGGTTAAAAGCTTTATCTCAAAGGGTTATGTAAATAAATGGACTTTAACAAAGCCTTAACCAAAAAGTCTAAGTTAAAAAGGGGAATGATTCTGTCAAAATGCTTGACAAAGTTATGTACTCTTGTCTACAGGTGAAGATTGTGATGGTGAACAAGTGTTCCAAGTTTAAAAGCTTTATCTCAAAGGATTATGTAAATAAGTGGACTTGTTCCACATAAATTGAGGTTAACATTTTTGCTTAACGCAAATGCTAAACGCAAATTCTAAGTCCAATTAAGCGACCTTGACCTTGGATAAACGAGCCGGGACTTGGCAGGCTACTGTAGCATGTCTAGATAAACATTGTGGTTAAATTTGGGAAGGATCCACCAAGCGGAACTTGAGTTACAGACAGACAGACCGGTTAACATTTTTGCTAAATGCAAATTCTAAGTCCAATTGTGTGACCTTGACCTTGGATAAACAAACCGGGACTTGGCAGGCTACTGTAGCATGTCTAGATAAACATTGTGGTTAAATTTGAGAAGGATCCACCAAGGGGAGCTTGAGTTAGAGATGTTACAGACGGACAGACGGACGGACATACTAACAAATGGGTAGTTGTGTGACTTTTACCTTTGACCTTTTCTTGTGGGACTAGTCCCACAAGAAAAACTATTTTTGGCTCTAACTTTGGAAAAGAATGATCTGGAAGCTAACCCTAACTCTAACCCTATGTCCCACAACTGGCCAGGTTAATGTCACAAGAAATGGCCAGGTTAATGTCACAAGAGATGGCCAGGTTAATGATTTTACTTGTGTGACTAGTTAGAAAAAGTCACACAACTACCCATTGGTGAGTGCGGACAGCCAGACGGACGGACTGACTTACGTACAGACGGACAGAAGGACGACGGACGACAGGCGGTCACAATAGCTCACCTTGAGCCTTTGGCTCAGGTGAGCTAAAAAGTTGACGACGGATGACTGACAACGCACGACGGACACAGGGCGATCACAATAGCTCACCTTGGCACTTTGTGCCAGGTGCGCTAAAAACTGATAAGCCCTTGGGCAGGGCCATTTATGTTCCGGGGTAATCATTTGAACAATCTTTGTAGAGGACCATTAGATCATGCTACATACCAAATATCAAAGGTCTAGGCCTTACAGTTTCAGAGAAGAAGATTTTTAAAGAATTTCCTATGAACAAGAGGGCCAGAATGGCCCTGACATCGCTCACCAGACAATCAGAGGAGAAGATTTTCAAAGTTTTCACTATATGTTTCTGTTGAAAACTTAACACCCCAGGGGCGGTGCCAATTTTGACCCCAGGGACACAATTTATATAACTTTTGTAGAGGACCTGAACATGATGCTGAAAGAATGTAGTGAAAGAATGGATAGAGCATAGACCACTGGAACTTGTATTAATTCTTTGGATGCTAGAGGCGGATTCTCCCACCACTAATGACCTATGCAAACAGTTTGGATCCAGATCATGGCCAACATAATGTGGGGCCTGATCTGATATCCAAACTGTTTGTCAATGAGACTGAACTTCTGAAAAACTTAGAAAGAAAGTGTGTAGTTAGGATAACTTATGAATATGCTGCAGACAACAATTTAGCAGATGACAAAATTACCCAGCATGCAAAGAGTTAAGCTGAAATTCACAACAGATATGCTCTATATTGATATCTGGTAGCTTAATGCAGGGCATATGTATGAAAAAAAGCTTTAAGAGTGTTCTGCATATTGAGAACTATCCACAGTTTTCTCAATCTTAAATGAGTGTGTGTTATTTGTCTAAACACAATTTCTACTCTACTGATCAGGCTAAGGGTGATTATATAAGAACTCACACTGACTGGTCTCAGCTCTGCAGGCTGATATATTAAGGAGAAACCTTTAGACTGTCGTTTCTGATGTGAAGAAGTCTATACACACAGGGCAGGGCCAATTTTTACCCCAGAACTATGATACTTATAAAACTCATAAAGTTATGCTAAGTAAATCTATACACCAAATATCTAAGCTCTGGGACATGTAGTTTCTGACAAGAATATTTTTAAAGTTTTTCCTATGCATAACTGGTGATCCCATGGGCTGTTTAAGCTGTCAGCTACAAAAAACTGGCAATCCCTGGGGTGGGACCAATTTTGACCCTAGGGGCATAATTTATATAACTTTTGTAGAAGACCTAAAGTTGAAGCTATGTGCCAAATATGAAAGCTGAGGACCTTCTAGTTTTAGAGGAGATGATGTTCAAAGTTTTCACTATATGTTTCTATTGAAAACTGAAAATCCCTGGGGCAGGGCCAATTTTGACCCCAGGGGTACAATTTATATAACTTTTGTATAGGACCTACAGATGATTCTATGTGCCAAAGATGAAAGCTGAGACCCCTGTAGATTCAGAGGAGAAGAACTTTAAAGGTTCAAATTGTTGACGACGAACGACGCACGACGCACGCCGACGGACGACGGACATCAGGCGATCACAAAAGCTCACCCTGAGCACTTTGTGCTCTGGTGAGCTAAAAACTGATAAGCCCTTGGGTGGGGCCATTTTTGGTTGAACAATCTTCATAGAGGACCATTAGATCATGTTACATACCAAATATAAAAGGCCTAGGCCTTAGAGTTTCAGAAGAATTTTTTTTAAAGAATTTCCCATGAAAAACAGATAAGCCCTTGGGCGGGGCCATTTTTGGCCGGGGGTCATAATGTGAAAATAATTTGTTCCCTCTAACCACTGATACTTCTGACAAAATTTGGTTAAAATTAGGTCAGTGGTTTCAGAGGAGATTTCATTTGAAAATGTGGATGGACGACCTACGCCGGACGGATCGCGGTCACAATAGCTCAGCCTGAGACTTCAGCTCAGGTGAGCTAAAAAGGGGCTAAGTTTTCCCTTCTAAAATTTCTTCGGTCAGATTAAAAGGCTGGGGTGGTGTTGTCATTGTTAGTTACCTCTAGTTGCCTCCAACTGCTGCATTCGTCTCATCACTTCAGCCAAGGCGCCTTTAAGACAAACAATGTCATCCTCCTGTTCAAGCACCCTTTTCTCCAAATAAGCCACACGCTCTGGCAGCTCTCGCTGATCTTGTCTGAGTAGGTCATCTAAACAAGCAATGTCAATACAATGTTACAATGTAATTTCACTATCATCTATACAAAGTCAAGAATCAAATACCGGTATTTCAATTTCCAATATATTTATTTATTTTTGTAGATAATGACAAGGCCAACATAAAAGTACATGTATATAGTTCCCTGTTCTAAGTTTATTCCAGGTTTTGATATCTACTGAATATTCATTCAATTAATTCAATTAGAAAACAGAGCAGACCCTGTTAGTATAGGAGCCGTCTGAGTCTACTCTGTTTGCAAAAATGTGTGGAAAACATGTTTATATACAGGAAAGGGTCAAATACCTAAATTACAAATATCTGCTATAAGAGGTCAAGTCAAGGTCAATACAATTTATCTTTCAATTTCATTATTACATGTAAGGCAACATTACTGACTTACAATCAGTTTTAGAGAAGTAAATGAGTTGGTACTCATAAGAATCACCTCTGTCAAAAGATCCAAATGATTACCAACAAGATAGAACTTGGTTGAGACTAACATAGATCAGTACACCTCTGTAAGGTGATCCTAATAAATACCAATAAGATAAACCTCTTATCTACAACTTTGCCTAATACATGTACATGTACATACAGCAGATAGTGGAACTCTTTGCCTAATACATGTACATACAGCAGATAGTGGAACTCTTTGCCTAATACATGTACATGTACATACAGCAGACAGTGGAACTCTTTGCCTAATACATGTACATGTACATACAGCAGATAGTGGAACTCTTTGCCTAATACATGTACATGTACATACAGCAGATAGTGGAACTCTTTGCCTAATACATGTACATGTACATACAGCAGACAGTGGAACTCTTTGCCTAATACATGTACATACAGCAGACAGTGGAACTCTTTGCCTAATGCATGTACATACAGCAGACAGTGGAACTCTTTGCCTAATACATGTACATGTACATACAGCAGACAGTGGAACTCTTTGCCTAATACATGTACATGTACATACAGCAGATAGTGGAACTCTTTGCCTAATACATGTACATGTACATACAGCAGATAGTGGAACTCTTTGCCTAATACATGTACATACAGCAGACAGTGGAACTCTTTGCCTAATACATGTACATACAGCAGACAGTGGAACTCTTTGCCTAATACATGTACATGTACATACAGCAGATAGTGGAACTCTTTCCCTCATGAATATTCATGTGAGAAATAATCGATTTTATATTGGCATCATGAACAAGAGAACTTTTGACTAAGGCAGAAGTTGTAGAATCGGATCTATATGTCATAAGCAAATAGCAGACCCTGATCAGACAATCCCTACAGGGGCTATAGGATCTGGGTCAGACAATCCCTACAGGGGCTATCGGATCTGGATCTGGGTCAGACAATCCCTACAGGGGCTATCGGATCTGGGTCAGACAATCCCTACAGGGGCTATCGGATCTGGGTCTACTATGTCTGTAAAGGTGTCAAAAGTTGTCTATATGAGGGAACACTGTAGATATCAAGTGCTGACACCACAGATCACAGATCACTTTGTACAATTCTGATATGGTTTTCCCCTGACAGTGAGTTTTGTATTTCAACCCTGTGATGAATACCCCTGTATGGCAGCCTTGATTGCAAATCCTAGGGCTGAATACCCCTGTATGGCAGCCTTGATTGCAATGCAAATCCTAGGGCTGATAACTTTTATGTGATGCAAATCTACACTTCACAGAGATCAGATGTATCAACTTTCATTTAATTGTGCTGAAAACTGTAGAAGTCCACTCCATCAACTTTATTGGCGAGCAACATATATGGTACTGGGGCGGGCCAATTTTGACCCCAGGGACATAATTTATATAACTTTTGTAGAGGACCTACAGATGATGCTATGTGCAAAATATGGAAGCTGAGAATCTTCTAGTTTCAGACGAGAAGATTTTCAAAGCTTTCACAATATGTTTCTATCGAAAACTGTCCATCCCTGGGGCGGGGCCAATTTTGACCCTAGGGGCATAATTTATATACCTTTTGTAGAGGACCTGAACATGATGCTATGTGCCAAATATGAAAGCTGAGAACCTTCCAGTTTAAAAGGAGAAGATTTTCAAAGTTTTCACTATATGTTTCTATTGAAAACTGGCTAACCCTGGGGAGGGGCCAATTTTGACCCCAGGGGCATAATTTATATAACTTTTGTAGATGACCTGATCATGATGCAATGTGCCAAATATGAAATCTAAGAACCTTCCAGTTTCAGAGGAGACGATATTCAAAGTTTTACTATATATTTCTATAGAAAACAAGGCACCCATGGGGCGGGGTCAATTTTGACCCCAGGGGCATAATTAATATAACTTTTGTAGAGGACCTGAACATGATGATATGTGCCAAATATAAAAGCTGAGAACCTTCCAGTTTCAGAGGAAAAGATTTTCAAAGTTTTCACTATATGTTTATATTGAAACTGACCACCCCTGGGGCAGGGACAATTTTGACCCCAGGGCCATAATTTATATAACTTTTGTAGAGGACCTGAACATGATGCTATGTGCAAAATATGAAAGCTGAGAACCTTCCAGTTTCACAGGAGAGGATTTTCAAAGATTTCACTATTTATTTCTATTGAAAACCGCCCATCCCTGAGGCGGGGCCAATATTGACCCCAGAGCCATTATTTATATAACTTTTGTAGAGGACCTGAACATGATGCTATGTGACAAATATGAAAGCTGAGAACCTTTCAGTTTCAGAGGAGAAGATTTTCTAAGTTTTCACTTTATGTTTCTATTGAAAACTGTCCATCCCTGGGGCGGGGCCAATTTTGATCCCAGGGCCATAATTTATATAACTTTTGTAGAGGACCTGAACATGATGTTATGTGTCAAATATGAAAGCTGAGAACCTTCCAGTTTCAGAAAGAAGATGTTCAAAGTTTTCACTATTTGTTTCTATTGAAAACTGCCCACCCCTGGTGGCGGGGCAAATTATGACACCAGGGCCATAATTTATTAAACTTTTGTAGAGGACCTGAACATGATGCTATGTGCCAAATATGAAAGCTGAGAAACTTCCAGTTTCAGAGGAGAAGATTTTCAAAGTTTTACTATATGTTTCTATTGAAAACAAGGCACCCCTGGGGCAGGGCCAATTTTGACCCCAAGGGCAAAATTTATGTAACTTTTGTAGAGGACCTGAACATGATGCTATGTGCAAAATATGAAAGCTGAGAACCTTCCAGTTTCACAGGAGAGGATTTTCAAAGATTTCACTATTTATTTCTATTGAAAACCGCCCATCCCTGAGGCGGGGCCAATATTGACCCCAGAGCCATTATTTATATAACTTTTGTAGAGGACCTGAACATGATGCTATGTGACAAATATGAAAGCTGAGAACCTTTCAGTTTCAGAGGAGAAGATTTTCTAAGTTTTCACTTTATGTTTCTATTGAAAACTGTCCATCCCTGGGGCGGGGCCAATTTTGATCCCAGGGCCATAATTTATATAACTTTTGTAGAGGACCTGAACATGATGTTATGTGTCAAATATGAAAGCTGAGAACCTTCCAGTTTCAGAAAGAAGATGTTCAAAGTTTTCACTATTTGTTTCTATTGAAAACTGCCCACCCCTGGTGGCGGGGCAAATTATGACACCTGGGCCATAATTTATTAAACTTTTGTAGAGGACCTGAACATGATGCTATGTGCCAAATATGAAAGCTGAGAAACTTCCAGTTTCAGAGGAGAAGATTTTCAAAGTTTTACTATATGTTTCTATTGAAAACAAGGCACCCCTGGGGCAGGGCCAATTTTGACCCCAAGGGCAAAAGTTATGTAACTTTTGTAGAGGACCTAAAGATGATGCTATGTGCCAAAGATGAAAGCTGAGAACCCTGTAGATTCAGAGGAGAAGATTTTTAAAGGTTCAAACTGTTGACGACTGTAGACGGACGACGTACGCTGACGGACGACGGACATCAGGCAATCACAAAAGCTCACCCTGAACACTTTGTGCTTTGGTGAGCTAAAAACAATGGTATGTTTGAAAACATCATAAGACGGAAAAGATACATACCAAGTATGGGAGTATTATGCATTTAAAGACTTTTGCAAAAGTAGGTCAAAGGTCAAGGTCAGAAAGGCAAACATGTTGGCATGGTTATACCAAGTATTGAAGCCCTAGGCCTATTGGTTGCAATGCTATAGTCACTTAAAGATTTTAGCAAAACTAGGTCAAAGGTCAAGGTCACATGGTAAACAAGAGGGTCAGAATGGCCCTGAAGCACTCACCAGACAATCAGAGTTGAAGATTTTCAATGTTTTCACTATATGTTTCTATAGAAAACTAGCCGGCCCTGGGGCGGGGCCAATTTTGACCCCAGGGGCATAATTTATATAACTTTTGTAGAGGACTTGAACATGATGCTATGAGTCAAATATGAAAGCTGAGAACCTTTCAGTTTCAGAGGAGAAGATTTTCAAAGTTTTCTCTATATCTTTCTACTGAAAACTACCCATCCCTGGGGCGGGGCCAATTTTGACCCCAGGGCCATAATTCATATAACTTTTGTAGAGGACCTATACATGATGCTCTGTGCCAAATATGAAAGCTAGGAGCCTTCCAGTTTCAGAGGAGAAGATTTTCAAAGATTTCACTATTGTTTCTATTTAAAACTGCCTACCCCTGGGGCAGGGCCAATTTTGACCCCAGGGTCATAATTTATATAAATTTTGTAGAGGACCTATAAGTGATGCTATGTATCAAAGATGAAAGCTGAGTTAAAAACATTGGTATGTTTGAACAAGATGTGTTTGTGAAACACTATGCCCCCTCGATATGATATTTGACCCTAAAGGATGACCTTGATCTTGACATGTCACCCCTCAAACTGTGCAGCTTCATGGGGCGCACATGCATACCACATATCAAGTCTGTATCTCTACTGGTTCAAAAGTTATGGCCAATGTTAAAGTTTGTGACCTTTGACCATGAAGGATGACCTTGACATGTTACCCCTCAAACTGTGCAGCAAAATGAGAAACACACGTATACCAACTATCAAGTCTGTATCTCTACTGGTTCAAAAGTTATGGCCAATGTTAAAGTCGGTGACCTTTGACCCTGAAAGATGATCTTGACCTTGAAATGTCACCCCCTAAAATGTGCAGCTTCATGAGATATACATGCATACCAAATATTAAGACTTTATCTCTATTGGTTCAAAAGTTAGGGCCAATTTGAAGTTGGTGACCTTTGACCTTGAAGAATGACCTTGACATTTCACCCCTCACACTGTGCAGCTTCATGAGATACACAATCATGCCACATATCAAGTCTCTATCTGTACTGGTTCAAAAGTTATGACCAATGTTAAAGTCGGTGATTTGACCCATGTGTTTGACCTCTGACCTTTAAAGATGACCTTGACCTTGACATGTCACCCCTCAAAATGTGCGGCTTAATGAGATACATATGCGTGCCAAATATCAAGTCACTAGCTGTACTGGCTCAAAAGTTATGACCAATGTTAAAGTTACAGACAAAGAAACAGACATTTGACCTTTGACCCTGACGTATGACCTTGACATTTCACCCCTCAAAATGTGCAGGTTCATGACATACACACGCATGCCATATATCAAGTCTCTATCTCTACTGGTCAAAAAGTTATGGCCAATGTTAAAGTCGGTGATTTGACCCATATATTTGACCTCTGACCTTATAGGATGACCTTGACCTTGACATGTCACCCCTCAAAATGTGCGGCTTCATAAGATACATATGCATGCCAAATATCTAGTCTCTATCTGTACTAACTCAAAAGTTATGACCAATGTTATAGTTGCGTTAAAGTTACAGACAAAAAACAGACAATTTGACCTTTGACCCTAAAGATGACCTTGACCTTGACATGTCACCCCTCAAAATGTGCAGCTTCATGAGATACACAAGCATGCCAAATATTAAGTCTCTACCTCTACTGGTCCAAAAGTTATGGCCAATGTTAAAATCGGTGATTTGACCCATATATTTGACCTCTGACCTTGAAGGATGACCTTGACCTTGACATGTCACCCCTCAAAATGTGCGGCTTCATGAGATACATATGCATACCAAATATCAAGTCTCTATCTGTACTGGCTCAAAAGTTATGACCAATGTTAAAGTTGCTGACAAACAAACAGACAAACAGACAGACAGACAGACAGGGCAAAAACAATATGCCCCCCCAGATCTTATCTGGGGGGCATAAAAAGTCATAAGACAGAAAAGATACATGGAAGTATATGCATTTAAAGACTTTTGCAAAAGTAGGTCAATGGTCAAGGTCAGAAAGGCAAACATGTTGGCATGTTCATACCAAGTATGGAAGCCCTATGCCTATTGGTTGCAATGGTATATATAGGCATTTGATTTTTTTTGCAAAAGTAGGTTAAAGGTCAAGATCACATGGTAAAAACAATGTATGGTTGGAAAATTCTTAAGATAAGAAAGTTGCATAACAGGTATAAGAAGCCCTTGGCCTACTGGTTCAATTTAAAGAATTTTTCAAAAGTAAGTCGAAGTAACATGACAAACACAATTATATTGTTGGAAAGGTCTGAACACAAAAAAGTTACATAACAAGTATGGAAGCCCTTGGTCCATGGTTCAAATGTTATCTATGCATTTCAAGATTTTTGCAAAAGTAAGTCAAAGGTCAAGGTCAGAAGGGCAAAAAATGTTGGTATGTTCATACCAAGTTTCGAAGCCCTAGGCATGTCGGTTCCAACAATAATTTAGACATTTAAAGATTTTAGCAAAAGTAGGTCAAAGGTCAAGGTCAGAAGGACAACCAATGATATTGTTGGAAAAGTCTTGACACAAGAAAGGTGCATACCAAGTATGGAAGCCCTAGGTCCATTGGTTCAAATTTTATAGGCATTTAAAGATTTTTGCAGGTCAAGGTCAAGAAGGTCAGAAGGGCAAAAATGTTGGCATGGTCGGAAAAGTCTTGACACTATGAACCTTCTCACCAAATTTCAGCATCATAGCACAAATATTTAGCTTTATACCAATCCAGTCCCAAAAAATTTAACCTGGTGATTCTGGCCCCCAAAAAGTCCAAAACATGTCAAAAATTGAATAAAATTTAAAAACATTTTGAATGTTTGAAGGGGAAGTCCCTACATTCATGAAAATCTGAACAAAGGATTTTGATAAACCGTGCGGACAAAAAATTCCATGTAAAAATTCAGTCCCGTAACTCTGCAAAATATCATCAAACCAGAACAGGAATAAGATATGCACATCTAGGCATGGTGATGATCAACCCTATGAAGTTTTATGAAAATCTGATCAAAGGTTTTGGAGAAACCGTGCGGACAAAATTTTGCATGAAATTTTTTTCAAAGTCTCATCACTTTGCAGAAAATCATCGAACTGGAAGAGATGCACAACTCGGCATGGTGCTGATCAATCCTAAAACCTTTCATGAAAAACCGACCAAAGGTTTTGTAGAAACAGTGTGGACAAATTAAAATTGAACAGGCAGACGGACGCAACACACAAAAACAAAATGTCTTCCAGGCATACAGGGGGAGACATAATATTTCTGCCTGGCGCTAAACACATAAAAAAATTGTGCTGCCCATCTACAATTTGTGGTTATTACATAAATATGTCAAGCATCAATTCAATAACTGAATCAATGTAAGACATGAGAAACTTTATGCAAAAAGCTCCTAAAGGTTTAGAGGAATTTTACTGTATAATATTTATAATGTCTATAGTATTTATTACACAATTTATATATATGCCAATAGTATTTAAAACGTTGTGCATTACTTACTTTACATGTACTAACAACTTCCAAAATCACTATTGATGGTGCTGTAACAAGCAGATACAGACATAATCATCATTAACCCTTTACCTCATGAATATTCATGCAAGATAAACATGTAATAACATCATGAATACAAATTAGATGATTTTTTTATAATGGCATATCTGGGCCATGGCAGAAACTTTAAACTAGAATTATCACTAAAGGTGATTGAATACCCCCCCGCTCAGCTGCCTTAATCGCAAATCAAACTAGTGACCTAATTTTTGACCCAACATGACCAATTTTCGATCTTGTCAGAAATTTTATCAAGACAATGATTCTGACCAAGTTTCAAGGAAATTGGACAAAAAATGTAACCACTAGAGTGGTCACAAGGTTTTTCTACTGTTTGGCTTAGTGACCTAGTTTTTGACCCCAATTCACCCACTTTCACACACTTCCGAGATTTTATCAAAACAATCATTCTAATAAAATTTCATGAAGATTCAGCTACAAATCCGGCCTCTAGAATGTTCACAAGGTTTTCCTACTATTTGACCTTGTGACTTAGTTTTTCAAACAACATGACCCACTTTCAAACTCTTCTGAGATTTTATTAAAACAATCATTCTGTCCATGTTTCATGAAGATTGGGCTGAAAATGTGACCTCTAGAGTGTTCAGAACGTTTTCCTACTATATAACCTAGTGACCTAGTTTTTTACTCTATGTGACCCACTTTCGAACCCATCAGAGATTTTATCAAGACAATCATTCTGACTAAGTTTCATGAAGATTGTACTAAAATTGTGACCACTAGTGCTCACTGTGGGAGGTTGTGCCACAAACGGACATGCCACGACAGATGGACAGACCAACCAACACACTGACTCCTATATAGCCTCTTTCAAACTTTGTTTCGGGGGGTATAATTAAGATATATATAATTATGTATGTAAACAAAGCAGACCCTAACTAGTAATTTCCTACAGGTGCCATCTGATCTGGGTCTACTCTGTTTGCAAAGACGTGGAAAGGTGCCTCTGTGAGGTAAAGGTTTAATGATATAATGGAGATGCTGCATAATGTTAGTTCTCATCAGGATCAAAGCTGTTTGACACTTTCATCATATATCAAAACCGTTTGAAAACTTCATCATACAATAAAACTGACACTTTCATCATATATCAAAACTGACTTTCATCATATATCAAAACTGACACTTTCATCATATATCATGTTATAAGAATTGAAGCAGATGACAAGTACATGTATTGCAGACGAAAAATGACTTAACCTGCAAAGAGTTAATGAACTCAAAAGTCTGTAACAAAGTAATAACAAAGGTTACCATGGCATGGGTACATCCACATTGTTGACAGATGGTAATGGCACATGAAGAAATAGCAGCCAGCTGAACGATTTGTTCTGTTACCTTATATAATCTCATACATTTGCCTACTCTCATATTTGTTAATTCTAAGATTTGGATCTTGATTACCTGATAAAGAAAGCATCTCAAATACTAAACCTTTAAACTCGTGTGATACACTTGACAAAAACAGTTTGAATCCTAATAATCCCAGACGAGCCCCCAAATTGTCAGGATGCTGGGTGATGCCCCAATGACAAGACCCAGCTTCAGACCTTTTTAAATATTTCGGGCGTTCCGTGAGGTGACAATGTCTTGAGCCAAACACAGCACAGGGCTTGAAACTATAAAATTGATGTGGCTGGGCTATGCTAGCCGATGATGATAGTATGGTGTTCTGAGGCTACTTTGCCTGAGACGAACACTATGAAAACATGAAATTATACACAAAAACCTATGTTATGGTGATCAACAATACCTCAGCTTTGGGGCCAACAATTAAACAATAAACTATAACTGTGAACAACTACTACAGCCCCAAGCCAGCGAGACGGCTGGTCGATGCCTCAACTTCAAAATGGTGCTTGGAACACAATCCTCAAGCTATGTCATGAAACTGTATAAATGTGAGCTATATAACCCTAGACTATGCGAGTTGAGACCCTAAGCATCAAACCCTGTTGAAACCTGTGGTTTGAAGCTATCTCAACACTACTGTGACTTCAAACCTACGTATCAGACCCTATGTCTCAAAGCATGTATGTAACCCTACGCTCTGAAACCTATCTTGAGCAGTGTATGAAACCTGCTTCAAGAAGCTTATAACACTAACGCTTTGAAGCCTGCCTGCAGTATGTTCCGAGCCCGGCTCGAAAACACTGCCTCAAAAAGACAGCCTCAAAAAGACGGCTTCAAAATGACAGCCTCAAAAAGACGGCTTCAAAATATAGCCTCAAAAAGACGGCCTCAGGCAGACAGTTCAGCAACGCTCCGAACCCTGAACAGGGTCTTCAGCAAACCTGCTTCAAACCGAATATAACCCCAGGCTATATCAGTCTGAGCAACACTATCTCAATGCCTCAGCTAATCTGAGACCGCTATGAAATAGCAGTATAATATTATTAAAGGCTGGTTGGACTGTCTAAACGTGCAATTTTCATGCCCAAAGAGAGAACTCAGAGGACAGTTACTTAGCCCATTCAAACAACAGGTAACTGCACAATTACGTAGCCCAAGCAGACAATATATTCGCCAGTCTTTAACCTTAATGAGTACAATACTCTATCAGTCAAAAACCAACGATATAGCTTCTATATATAAGTATATAAAGCCGTCACTGAAAGTTCTATGAATATTCAGTGCCCTGCTCACAAAATAACCAGCAGTGATCGTTGAATAAGTTTGCTCCAGTCTCAGCATTTGTATACAGCTTCCATTAGTTTGAGGTACTTCGGCAAATTAGCATATAAACATATTTCATTCATATTAATTATTTCAATCCTAATTGCCACTCAATTAGTAATTCCTCAAAAGCTTGAATGAATCCAAAGTAAGAAAAATGTTCCAGACCTGCAGTTGATCAACCATGGACTTTTACAACAAGATAAGGATTAAATACAATCATGAAAGTATTAGTGGCTAATTAACTACAATCATGAAAGTATTAGTGCCTAATTACCTACAACTATCTGTGACCCTTCACTTCATTAATATTCATGCAAGACTCCATACATCAAAATAATTTATTTTTTGTATTAAAACAAGATGTGTGTGTGTGTGTGAAATATTATGCCCCCTGTCCAATTTGAAATTTGACCCTCAAGGATGTCCTTGACATTGACATGTCACCCCCCAAAATGTGCAGCTTCATGAGATACTAGAAAAGAGCCCGCGCTGGCGCGGGCAGACTATTTGGTACATTTTGGTGAATTGCAAAGTACAATCACTACAATGCTTTCCCAATATCGTTATTAACTAGAGGTTTGTTTTTGTCACAAAAACAGATGTCTCCCCCTCCCAACCTCTTTCCAATTCACAAGTGTAATGTCTGTAACTCCAAACTTATCAGGGTCTAATTTTTAAGTCATCAGGGGCAATAACTCCAACATTGTCAGGGGGAGACAATTCAAAAGCCCCAGGTACACAAAAGCACATGCTAGTCAACATTCTTGTGAAGTTTGGTGACTCTAGTACTAGTGGTTTCAGAGATATGCACGACACTAAGTAAAGTTTGTCTAATTTTAAGTCATCAGGGGCAGTAACTCCAAAGTTAACAGGGGGAGACAATTCAAAAAACCCAAGAGCAAAACAACTCATGCTAGTGAACAATTTCAGTGACACAAAGTAAAGTTTCTCTTATTTTAAGTCATAAGGGGCAGTAACTCCAAAGTTATCAGGGGGAGACAATTAAAAAACCCAGATGCACAAAAACTCATGCTGGTGAACATTCCTGTGACTCTAGCCCTACTGGTTTCAGAGATACATGCAGCACAAAGTTTCTCTAATTTTAAGCTATCATATCAGGGGCAGTAACTCAAGAATTATCGGGGAGACAATTAAAAAAACCCAGGTGCACAACAACTCATGCCGGTCAAGATTCCTGTGAAGTTTGGTGACTCTAGCCCTAGTGGTTTTAAAGATATGCATGACACAAAGTTTCTCTAATTTTAAGTAATCATATCAGGGGTAACTCCAAAGTTATCAAGGGGAGACAATTCAAAAATCCCAGGTGCACAACAACTCATGCTGGTCAACATTCCTGTGAAGTTTGGTGACTCTAGCCCCAGTGGTTTCAGAGATATGCACGACACTAAGTAAAGTTTGTCTAATTTTAAGTCATCAGGGGCAGTAACTCCAAAGTTAACAGGGGGAGACAATTCAAAAAACCCAAGAGCAAAACAACTCATGCTAGTGAACAATCCTGTGAAGTTTGGTGACTCTAGCCCTACTGGTTTCAGAGATACGCGCGACACAAAGTTTGTATAAATTTAAGTATTCATATCAGGGGCAATAACTCAAGAATTATCACGGGGGAGACAATTAAAAAACCATAGGTGCACAACAACTCATGCTGGTGAACATTCCTGTGAAGTTTGGTGACTCTAGTATTAGCTGTTTCAGAGATACGCGCGACACAAAGTTTTTCTAATTTTAGGTCATCAGGGGCAATAACTCCGAAGTTATCAGGGGGAGACAATTCAAAAACCCCAGGTGCACAACAACTCATGCTGGTGAACATTCCTGTGAAGTTTGGTGACTCTAGCCCAACTGGTTTTAGAGATACGTGCGACACAAGTTTGTGACGGACAGACAGACAGACAGACAGACGGACATACTAACAAATGGGTAGTTGTGTGACTTTTTCCTTTGATCTTTTCTTGTGGGACTAGTCCCACAAGAAAAACTATTTTTGGCTCTAACTTTGGAATAGAATGATCTGGAAGCTAACCCTAACCCTAACCCTATGTCCCACAACTGGCCAGGTTAATGTCACAAGAAATGGCCAGGTTAATGTCACAAGAGATGGCCAGGTTAATGATTTTACTTGTGTGACTAGTTAGAAAAAGTCACACAACTACCCTTTGGTGAGTGCGGACGGACTGACAGACGGACAGATGGACAGACGAACGCCGGACGCCGGACACAGGGGTATCACAATAGCTCACCTTGAGCACTTTGTGCTCTGGTGAGCTAAAAAGTCATGTGCTGCTAGTAGGCAATGAGATATGTTTGGCTTAGCTCTTGTACGCTGAGAACACTTCCATTGCAGACTCTAACACAACATACATGTATCATACAAATACTATAAATTAACTGCAGTTTTTTTTCTCTGGAGTAAACAGGCCAAACCTGCAAAGCTGTTAACCCTTCGCTTGCTATTCGCGTCAATATACCTACCTGTAAATAGTGAAGACCCTGATGAGACAGCTCCTGCAGGAGCTGTCTCATCAGGGTCTGCTCTATTTACAAGTTGTTTGTGCAACCAGTGCACTCCACAGCAGTGATTGCACAGTGAAATACTTGTACACAGTGAAGATATAAAAATTATGTAATTATACAACAGGGCATGGGTAAAGGAGAAATGTGTTTTAAAATTCAGCAAGCGAAGGGTTAATCTTCTCTTATTCTGACACGTTTGTCCTTTCAAGAAGCTCAGCCCATTAACTAAACATCATTAGATGCCTCAATAAGCAATGCTTTATACATTCAGTAGATCATGGTAACCTTGGAGAACCTTTATCTGTAGCCTTTACCTCATGAATATTCATGTAAGAAGTTATAACTAAAACATCAGTTAGCTGAATGTTATAATGGAATTATAAAGAAGGGAGTATTAGGCATGGAAGAAACTGTAGAATATCACATCTGTTTTATTTCAAAAGCAAACATAGCAGATCCTGATCAGATGGCTCCTATAGGAGCAGTCTGATCTGGATCTACTATACTTGCAAATGCGTGAAAACACCTTTAAGGGTTAAACATTCAGCATTCAAAGGGTTATGTGTGCACTGTTTACAACTGGGGGCCAGTGCCTCTAAGAGGTTATGTGTGCACTGTTTACAACTGGGGGCCAGTGTCTCTAAGAGGTTATGTGTGCACTGTTTACAACTGGGGGGGGGGGGGTCTCTAAGAGGTTATGTGTGCACTGTTTACAACTGGGGGTCAGTGTCTCTAAGAGGTTATGTGTGCACTGTTTACAACTGGGGGCCTGTCTCTATGAGATTATGTGTGTACTGTTTACAACTGGGGCCAGTGTCTCTAAGAGGTTATGTGTGCACTGTTTACAACTTGGGGGGGGGGGGGGTGTCAGTGCCTCTAAGAGGTTATGTGTGCACTGTTTACAACTGGGGCCCAGTGTCTCTAGGAGGTTATGTGTGCACTGTTTACAACTGGGGGCCTGTCTCTAAGAGGTTATGTGTGTACTGTTTACAACTGGGGGCCAGTGTCTCTAAGAGGTTATGTGTGCACTGTTTACAACTGGGGGCCAGTGTCTCTAAGAGGTTATGTGTGCACTGTTTACAACTGGGGGCAGTGTCTCTAAGAGGTTATGTGTGCACTGTTTACAACTGGGGGCCTGTCTCTAAGAGGTTATGTGTGTACTGCTTACAACTGGGGGCCAGTGTCTCTAAGAGGTTATGCGTGCACTGTTTACAACTGGGGGCCTGTCTCTAAGAGGTTATGTGTGTACTGTTTACAACTGGGGGCCAGTGTCTCTAAGAGGTTATGTGTGCAATGTTTACAACTGGGGGCCTGTCTCTAAGAGGTTATGTGTGTACTGCTTACAACTGGGGGCCAGTGTCTCTAAGAGGTTATGTGTGCACTGTTTACAACTGGGGGCCTGTCTCTAAGAGGTTATGTGTGCACTGTTTACAACTGGGGCCTGTCTCTAAGAGGTTATGTGTGTACTGTTTACAACTGGGGGGGGGGGGGCTGTCTCTAGGAAGAACAGACCACATAATGATTATGTAACAACAGTGATTTCAGTACATGTATTGCAATACTACATCAAAAGAATAATACAGAAAGTTTTAATTAATCTTATATCTAGCCATCCAAGTGCTGAGTTTTGAAAGTACAATGATGTAATTGGGGTGAATTGTGTAAAATTTCTACAATATTTTGAATGAGAACAGTGCAGACCCTGGTTAAAGGGCTCCTCTAGGAGCCCTTTGATTTGGGCCAACAGTGTTTACGATTCACAATCAACTGGTCTCCAGCATTCAAAGAGCTAATGTTGCACACTATGTATACAGACAGGGCAAAAAATGCTAATCACATTTATTTCACTGTACTTAGACCATGATGTAGACTGTATGCCACTTTCTAATCCCAATTTCCATTTCCCCCCCCCCCCCCCCCGACACAAGGGAGAAGTTATTAGCATGTAATGTTGTAATTAGGGCTGTAACAAGGCCATATGAGCATGGCAGATACAGCTGACAGGCGGGACACTAATAGTATTATTAGTTGGCAATCCGATGTGTAAAAAGTCGCTTATTTTTCGAGGTCCATGGCATTTTTTAGTAGAAATGTTTGAATACCATATCTGTGTTGCCAGATACTAATCATTTGTGGTTCTGGTCCATGCCACTGCCAAAACCCTCTTTGAAGGTGTCATAAACTAGGTCAAAGGTCAAATGAGTGCAAAAATGTGATAAAATATCTATATAGTATAAAATAACAGTCATTTTGACAATTCTGACACTTCGTTTTGCATTTAATTTCTTAGCAATGTCTCCATAGTAAGTATAGAAATATTTATGACACATATAAGAAAGATTTGAGTGACCTGTGATGATTGCAAGTTCGGAAAACATCGTTTACAGTACATTATCATACAGTATAATTATAACTTTGATGCAAATCTGTGCAAGTTAAAGTGCCTCCTCACACAGATGTACCTCTTTCACGCAGATGTATCATTTAGAGATGATAATAAAAATGCCAGAATATTAGTCTCTAATAGAGACTAATTTCAAAACGAAACTCTTTTGCATTCGGCAAACACAAATTAATTCATCCTTTATTTTTGGCGCGTTTGATTTTACAGGAATAAAACCTGGTCGTGAATTGTCTGGTTCTTTTCTGCAAAATACTTTGTGCAATATTCTAGTATGTTTTCTTTTTCAATTATTTGTTGTTCAAAACATAAGATTTTTTTATATAGCAACACGGTACACCAGTTAAACAAAACACACACACACACAATACGTTACTAGGATGTTGTATCAAGTTTGCATACATACGTGCACATTGTTAGTGCATTCAACTTCATTTCGACTCTGTGTTTGAGGTTCCGATTCTAATTCCTAATGGACTTTGTTTTCAGTTTCACATCAGTCTAAATTTTATTTTGCCAACAAAATCTATTAATTCTGTTATGAGAATAGTCCACACTAGTCTTCTTATTATTCCTGTATAGATCTATATAATTATTTTGTTGGCAGGCGAAACAATTGAGGGGTTTTATTAACTAAATGCATCTAATATCAATCACCTCGAACTTTCAGGCAGGTGAGTTGTAAAGTTAGAATTTTTCTCCATTATTGGTATTGGTTCGGCAACTTGAAATGTACGTTTTAACCGGTTTCAATACTCGCTCGAATGATACATGACTGTATGGTTGTTTTATTAAGCTTAGTGCTTGATATTTTACTGTGTAAAAATGTACCTGTGTACATGCTTTGTCTTTCTGCTTGATACACATGTACTGCATATTTAGATGCTGCTCAATCGATTCACTGACATGATGTACATGTATCCTATGGATGAAACATGAGGGCCAGAATGGCTCTGACATCGCTCACAAGGCAATCAGAGGAGAAGATATTCAAAGTGTTCATTATATGTCTCTATAGAAAACTAACCACCCCTGGGGCGGGGCAAATTTTGACCCCAGGGCCATAATTTATACAACTTTGTAGAGGACCTGAACATGATGCTATGTGTCAAATATGAAAGATGAGAACCTTCCAGTTTCAGAGGAGAAGATTTTCAAAGTTTTCACTATATGTTTCTATTGAAAACTGGCTACCCCTGGGGCGGGACCAATTTTGACCCCAGGGGCATAATTCATTTAACTTTTGTAGAGGACCTGAATATGATGCTATGTGCCAAATATGAAAGCTGAGAACACTGTAGATTCAGAGGAGAAGATTTTCAAAGTTGTCACTATATGTTTCTATTGAAAACTGGCTAACACTGGGGCGGGGCCAATTTTGACCACAGGGGCATAATTTATATAACTATTGTAGAGGCCTGAACATGATGCCATGTGCCAAATATGAAAGCTGTGAACCCTGTAGATTCAGAGGAGAAGATTTTCAAAGTTGTCACTATATGTTTCTATTGAAAACTGACCACCCCTGGGGCGGGGCCAATTTTGACCCCAGGGGCATAATTCATTTAACTTTTGTAGAGGACCTGAACATGATGCTATGTGCCAAATATGAAAGCTGAGAACACTGTAGATTCAGAGGAGAAGATTTTCAAAGTTGTCAGTATATGTTTCTATTGAAAACTGGCTAACCCTGGGGAGGGGCCAATTTTGACCCCAGGGGCATAATTTATATAACTATTGTAGAGGACCTGAACATGATGCCATGTGCCAAATATGAAAGCTGTGAACCTGTAGATTCAGAGGAGAAGATTTTCAAAGTTGTCACTATATGTTTCTATTGAAAACTGACCACCCCTTGGGCGGGGCCAATTTTGACCCCAGGGGCATAATTTATATAACTTTGGTAGAGGTCCTGAACATGATGCTATGTGCCAATTATGAAAGCTGAGAACCTTCTGGTTTCAGAGAAGAAGATTTTCAAAGTTTTCACTATATGTTTCTATTGACAAGAGGGCCAGAATGGCCCTGACATCGCTCACCAGGCAATCAGAGGAGAAGATGTTCAAAGTTTTCACTATATGTTTCTAGAGAAAACTAGCCACCCCTGGGATGGGCCAATTTTGATCCAAGGGGCATAATTTATACAACTTTTGTAGAGGACCTGAACATGATGCTATGTGCCAAATATGAAAGCTGAGAACCTTCCAGTTTCTGTGGAAAATATTTTCAAATTTGACACTATATGTTTCTATTGCGAACTGGCTACCCCTGGGGCGGGGCCAATTTTGACCCCGGGGGCATAATCTATATAACTCTTGTAGAGGACCTGAACATGATGTTATGTGTCAAATATGAAAGCTGAGAACCTTCCAGTTTCTGAGGAGAAGATTTTCAAAGTTGTCACTATATGTTTCTATTGAGACATGGCTACCCCTGGGGCGGGGCCAATTTTGACCCCTGGGGCATAATTTATATAACTTTTGTAGAGAACCTAAATATGATCCTATGTGCCAAATATGAAAGCTAAGAACCCTGTAGATTTAGAGGAGAAGATTTGTTTCTATTGAAAACTGGCCACAACTGGGGAGGGGTCAATTTTGATCCCAGGGGCATAATGTATATAACTTTTGTAGAGGACCTGAACATGATGCTATGTGCCAAATATGAAAGCTGAGAACCGTTCAGTTTCAGAGAAGAATATATTCAAAGTTTTACTATATATTTCTATTGAAAACTGGCTACCCCTGGGGCGGGCCAATTTTGGAGGACCTGAACATGATGCTATGTGCCAAATATGAAAGCTGAGAACCCTGTAGATTCAGAAGAAAAGATTTTCAAAGTTGTCACTATATGTTTCTATTCAAAACTGGCCACCCCTGGGGCGGGGCCAATTTTGACCCCAGGGGCATAATTTATATAACTTTTGTAGAGGACCTGAACATGATGCTATGTGTCAAATATGAAAGCTGAGAACCCTGTAGATTCAGAGGAGAAGATTTTCAAAGTTGTCACTATATGTTTCTAATGAAATATGGCTACCCTTCGGGCGGGGCCAATTTTGACTCCTGGGCCATAATTTATACAACTTTTGTAGAGGACCTGAACATGATGCTATGTGCCAAATATGAAAGCTGAGAACTCTGTAGATTCAGAGGAGAAGATTTTCAAAGTTGTCACTATATGTTTCTATTCAAAACTGGCTACCCCTGGGGCGGGGCCAATTTTGACCCCAGGGGCATAATTTATATAACTTTTGTAGAGGACCTGAACATGATGCTATGTGCCAAATATGAAAGCTGAGAACCCTGTAGATTCAGAGGAGAAAATTTTCAAAGTTTTACTATATATTTCAATAGAAAACAAGGCATCCATGGGGCGGGGCCAATTTTGACCCCAGGGGCAAAATTTATATAACTTTTGTAGAGGACCTAAAGATGATGCTATGTACCAAAGATGAAAGCTGAGAACCCTGTAGATTCAGAGGAGAAGATTTTTAAAGGTTCAAATTGTTGACGCCCGACGACGCACGACGACGGACATCAAGTGATCACAAAAGCTCACCCTGAGCACAAAAGTGCTCTGGTGAGCTAAAAACAAGGCACCCCTGGGGCGGGGCCATTTTTTACCCCATGCCATAATTCATATAACTTATGTAGAGGACCTGAACATGATGCTATGTGCCAAATATGAAAGCTGAGAACCTTCCAGTTTCAGACGAGACAATTTTCAAACATTTCACTATTTGTTTCTATTGAAAACTTCCCACCCCTGGAGCGGGCCAATTTTGACCCTTGGGCCATAATTTATATAACTTTTGTAGAGGACTTGAACATGATGCTATGAGCCAAATATGAAAGCTGAGAACCTTTCAGTTTCAGAGGAGAAGATTTTCAAAGTTGTCTCTATATGTTTCTACTGAAAACTACCCACCCCTATTTTCTATTGAAAACTGGCTACCCCTGGGGCGGGGCCAATTTTGGAGGACCTGAACATGATGCTATGTGCCAAATATGAAAGCTGAGAACCCTGTAGATTCAGAAGAAAAGATTTTCAAAGTTGTCACTATATGTTTCTATTCAAAACTGGCCACCCCTGGGGCGGGGCCAATTTTGACCCCAGGGCCATAATTCATATAACTTTTGTAGAGGACCTATACATGATGCTATGTGCCAAATATGAAAGCTGAGAACTTTCCAGATTCAGAGAAGATTTTCAAAGTTTTCACTATTTGTTTCCATTGAAAACTGCCCACCCCAGGGATGGGGACAATTTTGACCCCAGGGCCATAATTAATATAACTTTTGTAGAGGACCTGAACATGGTGCTATGTGCAAAATATGAAAGCTGAGCGCCTTCCAATTTCAGAGGAGAAGATTTTCAAAGATTTCACTATTTGTTTCTGTTGAAAACTGCCCATTCCTGGGGCGGGGCCAATTTTAACCCCAGGGCCATAATTTATATAACTTTTGTAGAGGACCTAAACATGATGCTTTGTGCCAAATATGAAAGCTGACAACCTTCCAGTTTCAGAGGAGAAGATTTTCAAAGTGTTCACTATATGTTTCTATTGAAAACTGCCCACCCCTGGGGTGGGGCCAATTTTGACCCTAGGGATATAATTTATATAACATTTGTAGAGGACCTGAACATAATACTCTGTGCCAAATATGAAAGCTGAGAGCCTTCCAGCTTCAGAGGAGATTTTCAAAGATTTCACTATTTGTTTCTATTGAAAACTGCCCACCCCTGGGGCGGGCCAATTTTGACCCCAGGGGCATAATTTATATAACTTTTGTAGAGGACCTGAACATGATGCTATGTGCCAAATATGAAAGCTGAGAAGCTTCTGGTTTCAAAGGAGAAGATTTTCAAATGTTTACTATATGTTTCTATTGAAAACTTCCCACTCCTGGGGCGGGCACAATTTTGACCCCAGTGCCATATTAATTTATAAAACTTTTGTAGAGGACCTGAACATGATGCTCTGTGCCAAATATGAAAGCTGAGCGCCTTCCAGTTTCAGAGGAGAAGATTTTCAAAGATTTCACTATTTGTTTCCATTGAAAACTGCCCACCCCTGGGGCGGGGCCAATTTTATCCCCAGGGCCATAATTTATATAACTTTTGTAGAGGACCTAAACATGATGCTTTGTGCCAAATATGAAAGCTGACAACCTTCCAGTTTCAGAGGAGAAGATTTTCAAAGTGTTCACTATATGTTTCTATTGAAAACTGCCCACCCCTGGGGTGGGGCCAATTTTGACCCTAGGGATATAATTTATATAACATTTGTAGAGGACCTGAACATAATACTCTGTGCCAAATATGAAAGCTGAGAGCCTTCCAGCTTCAGAGGAGATTTTCAAAGATTTCACTATTTGTTTCTATTGAAAACTGCCCACCCCTGGGGCGGGCCAATTTTGACCCCAGGGGCATAATTTATATAACTTTTGTAGAGGACCTGAACATGATGCTATGTGCCAAATATGAAAGCTGAGAAGCTTCTGGTTTCAAAGGAGAAGATTTTCAAATGTTTACTATATGTTTCTATTGAAAACTTCCCACTCCTGGGGCGGGCACAATTTTGACCCCAGTGCCATATTAATTTATAAAACTTTTGTAGAGGACCTGAACATGATGCTCTGTGCCAAATATGAAAGCTGAGCGCCTTCCAGTTTCAGAGGAGAAGATTTTCAAAGATTTCACTATTTGTTTCCATTGAAAACTGCCCACCCCTGGGGCGGGGCCAATTTTATCCCCAGGGCCATAATTTATATAACTTTTGTAGAGGACCTGAACATGATGCTATGTGCCAAATATGAAAGCTGAGAACCTAGTTTCAGAGGAGAAGATTTTGACCCCAGGGCCATAATTTATATAACTTTTGTAGAGGACCTGAACATGATGCTCTGTGCCAAATATGAAAGATGAGAGCCTTTCAGTTTCAGGAGAAGATTTTCAAAGATTTCACTATTTGTTTCTATTGAAAACTGGCCACCCCTGGGGCGGGGCCAATTTTGACCTCAGGGTCATAATTTATATAACTTTTGTAGAGGACCTGAACATGATGATATGTGCCAAATATGAAAGCTGAGAACCTTCTGGTTTCAGAGGAGAAGATTTTCAAAGTTTTACTATATGTTTCTATTGAAAACTTCCCACCCCTGGGGCAGGGCCAATTTTGACCCAAGGGGCATAATTTATACAACTTTTGTAGAGGACCTATAGGCGATGCTATGTACCAAAGATGAAAGCTGAGAACCCTGTAGATTCAGAGGAGAAGATTTTTAAATGTTCAAATTGTTGACGCAGGACGTCAGATGTCTGCATCAATTCTTAAGGCCAAACTTTTCATAGCAAATTTCATTGCAAAACTATGGTCAAAGTGTGAAATCACTTTGGATGAGCCACAACATTATGTGGCATGCAGAGTTAAGGCTAAAGTCTAACAATAAAGACCAGAATTTGGGTATAAACCACAATCATGTATGTTTTTTGGAACCTCCATTTTACATGGTAAAAGTAATATTGTTGACTATTTTGCTGGCAATTATTGTCATCTGCAATTTGTCTGTTTCAATTTTCATCTTTAACACTTTTCCTTTAACCCTTAACTCCATGTACACACTTTAAAAAGTGTTCAATGCCTTTGCAAACAGAAAAGACCTAAATCAGATGGCTCCTGTAGGAACCGTCTAATCAGGGTCTGCTCTGTTTGCTTATGATATAATATAAATATGATTCTGCTATTTCCAAACCTTCCTGAGTCTATGGGTTACAAATAATCTAATTAATATTCATGATGTCATTATTTCTTTTATCAATATTCATGGAGTAAAGCGTTAAGGACATTCATCTCATCTGGATCCAAACTGTTTGTAGAGGCAATCACTGATTCACCCATGGCAGTACAAAGTCCTACAGAGTTATTAATGTATGGTCACACCTATGACAGTACAAAGCCCTAACAGACTTGTTAATGCATGGTCACCCATTGCAGTACAAAGTCCTACAGAGTTATTAATGTATGGTCACACCCATTGCAGTACAAAGTCCTACAGAGTTATTAATGTATGGTCACACCCATTGCAGTACAAAGTCCTACAGAGTTATTAATGTATGGTCACACCTATGACAGTACAAAGCCCTAACAGACTTGTTAATGCATGATCACCCATTGCAGTACAAAGTCCTACAGAGTTATTAATGTATGGTCACACCCATTGCAGTACAAAGTCCTACAGAGTTATTAATGTATGGTCACACCCATTGCAGTACAAAGTCCTACAGAGTCATGCATGATCACCCATTGCAGTACAAAGTCCTACAGAGTTATTAATGTATGGTCACACCTATGACAGTACAAAGCCCTAACAGACTTGTTAATGCATGGTCACATCCATAGCAGTACAAAGTCCTACAGAGTTATTAATGCATGATCATCCATGGCAGTACAAAGCCCTAACAGACTTGTTAATGCATGGTCACATCCATAGCAGTACAAAGTCCTACAGAGTTATTAATGCATGATCACCCATTGCAGTACAAAGCCCTAACAGACTTGTTAATGCATGGTCACATCCATAGCAGTACAAAGTCCTACAGAGTTATTAATGCATGATCACACTCATTGCAGTACAAAGTCCTACAGAGTTATTAATGCATGGTCACATCCATTGCAGTACAAAGTCCTACAGAGTTATTAATGTATGGTCACACTCATTGCAGTACAAAGTCCTACAGAGTTATTAATGTATGGTCACACTCATTGCAGTACAAAGTCCTACAGAGTTATTAATGTATGGTCGCTCATGGCAGTACAAAGTCCTAACAGAGTTATTAATGATTTTTTTTGTGTGTGTTGATTAACGCCCGTTTCTGCTCACTATGGGGCTAATTGGACGCCCTAGAGAGAGGGGAGAGGATACAGGGAAACCCGGGCGCGATGCCCTACTCTTATTATCGACTGAGTTTCTCTGGTTCTTTTAGATGCCCAGAGAAAAGCACTGATACATCGGACCTCGGTTTATAGTCTCGTCCGAAGGACTTGGTCTGGAGGGGGATCGAACCTATGACCCCTGGTATTGCAGTCAAGCGCATTAGCCACACAACCACGTCCGCCGGTAGTTATTAATGAATGATCATCCATGGCAGGACAAAGTCCTACATAAATTTCACCTTGAGGTCAAAGGTCAAGATCAAATGAAGGTCTGCCAGGTATGTGACACTCAATCCCATGATGATACATCCACATGTCAAATATAATTCAACATTTTATTTCCCTGTTTGGTGGGTGAGACAAGGTCACAGAGACAGCAAAGCGGTATTTGAAACACCACCTTTCTAAGCTACATCCACAAAAGAAATCTTAACCCGAGAAGTAGAGAAGATATTCTGACAAAATTTGCCTAAATTGAGGTCGAGGTCAGGGTAAAGGTCATAGAGACACAAAAGTAGTGTGAGACACTCCATCTTCTGAAGATACATCTAAACAAGAAAACTGTAAACACTAGGCCAACTCTGGTTGAGGAGATACGTCCAGACAAATTTCTTGATAAACTTTTAATAAAATTCAGTTCAGAGTCAAGGTCACAGAGACACCAACCTCATACGTGACACTCTGCCTTCCCTGAAGATGCAGCCACAAAAGAAATTTCGAAATCCTTACTCAGGGGCTTGAGGTAGTCCAAATCATTTGACAGTCAAGCAAGCTTATTTTTCATTCAAATAACCCTGTTATCATTCTTCATTGTGTTTTTCATCATTCATAGTCATATTTAGTTTTCACTGCTATTTCGTAGGAATGATAAAAGTGGAAAAAATATAAACAAGAGGGCCAAGATGGCCCTTAATCGCTCACCTGATTACCATAGATTTAAGATTTTTGCTGGGTAGCCAATGGGTAGGGCCAATATTGACCTTAGGGACAATATTTGAACAATGTTGATAGTGGATCATGAGCAGTGGTTCTGCAGAACAAGATTTTCAAAGATTTAGTATATTGATTTTATCAAGACAATGATTCTGACCAATGAAGATTGGGCTAAAAATGTGCCCTCTAGAGTAATTTTCTAAGAGTTGACCTAGTGACCTACTTTTTATTCCCACCCAACCCATGATCACACTCAACCTTAATATCACCAAGACAAACACTCTGAGCAAGTTTGAGGAAGACTGGGCTAAAAATGTGGCCACTGGAGTGTAAACTAGATTTTTCTAAGATATGACTCAGTGACCTACTTTTTGACCTCACATAACTCACTTTCAAACTTGTCCAATATTTTATTAGGACAATCATTCTGACCAATTTTCATTAAGATTTAGCTATAAATGTGACCTCTAGAGTGTTCACAAGGTTTTCCTACTATTTGACCTAGTTTTTAACCCCACATAACCCACTTTCAAACTTGTTTGAGATTTTATCAAGACAATCATTATGACTTAGTTTCATGAAGATTGGACAAAAAATGTGACCACTAGAGTGTTCACAAGGTTTTTCTACTGTTTGACCAAGTGACCTAGTTTTTAACCCCACTTGACCCACTTTCGAACTCGGCCGAGATTTTATCAAGACATTCATTCTGACCAAGTTTCATGAAGATTGGACTAAAATTGTGACCACTAGAGTGTTCACAAGGTTTTTCTACTGTTTGACCTAGTGACCTAGTTTTTTACCCCACGTAACCCACTTTTCAAACTCCTCAGATATTTTATCAAGACAATCATTCTGACAAAGTTTCATGAAAATTGGGCTAAAAATGTGACCTCTAGAGGGTTCCCAAGGTTATCCTACTATTTGACCTAGTGACCTAGTTTTTAACCCAACTTGACCCACTTTCTGACTTATCCGAGATTTTATCAAGACATTCATTCTGACCAAGTTTCATGAAGATTGGACTACAATTGTGACCACTAGAGTGTTCACAAGCAAATTGTTGACGACGGACCACTCACAACGGACGCCGGACATTCAAGTCTCCCCAAAAGCTCACCCTTTGCTCAGGTGAGCTAAAAAATTGGAAAAAACAGTTATAAAAGGATGAAAATGTGATGAAGAACTAAAATTAGGTTATATTTCGAAATACAAGTTTTATATTGTAGAACTAGGGCTTGAGGATATATTATCCGGACAAATTTCTGAGTTTTATACTATAACTGAGGTCACGGTCAAGGTCAAAGTTACAGAGACACCAAAGTAGTATATAACACTTCCCCTTCCCAAGATGCACTCACACATTCTAACCCAAGGGCTTGAGGTCAGGACATAATTATCATCCGGACAAATTTTAGACAACTTTTTATTAAAACTGAGATCACAATCAAGTGAAGATCACTGAGACACAAACGTAGTATGTGACATGCCTACTTCACAAGATGCATCCTCACAAGAAATTTGAAATCATAACCCAATTGGTTGAGGAGATATCGTCCTGTTACCAATGGGGGACTTAAAATCTGCTATTAATAAGGAAGTTGGGTTTTTTTCACTAAAGTTGTACATGTAAAATGTATAATTAACCCTGTACTCCATAAATATGCCTTTGCAAACAGAGTAGACCCAGATCAGACAACTCCTATAGGAGCCGTCTGATCTGGGTCTGCTCTGTTTGCTTATGGTATAATATAGATATGATTCTACAGTATCTGCCATTGCCAAAACTTCCTGAGTCCATGTGCTATTATAACAAATCAATCTGGTTAATATTCATGACATCATTACTTCTTGCGTGAATATTCATTGAGTAAAGGGTTAACCCTTTCCCTGTTCTATGTTTATTCCAAATTTCAATAACTACTGAATATTCATGTATGAAATAGTTCTAATGAAACATGGAAGGTGGAACATTGTAGCCATTTTAGAAACTAAAGAAATATCTATCAAATTCCATTAGCAAGCAGAGCAGACCCCGATCAGATGGCTCCTATAGGAGCCATCTGATCTGGGTGAACTCTGTTTGCAAATGCGTGAAACAGTGTCCATTGGACATGGATGCTCAAACATCCACATTTGTCACCAAAAAGAAAGTCTATGTTTGACCTAAAATCGCTGATCATCAGATGGTCTTCCTGGTTGGACATATAATTGGATATACTTCTTATCCCAATAAACATTTTAATGATTAGGACTTAAGGACTGGTACAGGACTAGCGTGCACCACAAGATTTTCTTGACAAACAACCTTGAAGATGGATAAGAGCAAATCTATACGGCCCTCCCTGCACAAGTAGGGGCATAAAAACATTGAAGCTGATGACATCTTCACTGAACTGTTTAATATACATGTATGTATATTTACACTATACACCTAGAGACACATGTACAGTGAACATCTGGAGATGTTTTCCACTTATTAGAACACCTAAATGAACTCAACACAGCTGAAAACACACTCATCATGTAAACTGGTCTGAAACAGACATACCTGACTTGTGCGGGGTTTGCTCGCTCTCTGGGGCATCCCCATTAAGCCCCGCTTGATCAGCTTGTCCAACATCCACAACTGGTTCTGCTTCCATTTTGTCTTGTTATCCCTTTTATAACTTTCAACAACTCTTTATCAGTCCAACACAGATCACCTTCAATATCCACTCCTTTACTCGACTTGAATACCCAGCTAACTCACAACATAAACAAAGTCCTGCTGTTTTCCTCCAGTAGTTAACTTATTCCTCAAAAGAAACTACACCTAGACAAAAACAACAATCACATAAGTGGAAATCAAATCTTTCATTAAACTACAAATATATCCACAACCCAATATTTTAAGCTTTTCCAATCAATTATTCTTTTGATAGAAAATACACCAACACTAATGCATACTAAGCAAACGCCTGTTGCATTAACTCTTTTGCTGCAAATGTCCTCTGATTACTTATGCAAACAGTTTGGATCCAGATGAGACACCGAGTTACTCGGCGTCTCATCAGGATCCAAACTGTTTGTTACTGTGACTGTTTTTTTAAACAAAAATGAAGAAAGATAAAAAGAGAAATTGTAGCAGACAACAAAGTTTGCAGACAACAAAGTTTGGCAGCGAAAGAGTTAACCCTGACTAAACATATTAACACTTATGCTGCCCATGTCAAATTATTTGATAAACTATGCAAACAGTTAGGATCCAGACAGGACGTTTAGTAACTCAGGATCCAAACTGTTTGATGCTGCGAGTACAATTCTTGAAAGAAAAGCAAAGACTCATGAGAACTGTACTAGACAACTAACTTGACATGGCAGAGAAACAGTTCATACATGTATTCACCACAAGTGTAGCTCTTTTCTAATGAATGAACAGGAATACTAGAGGGGAGAGCGGCAACTGTTATTAGTCACCTTAACCCAAGGTGGACTGGCCCATCAGTGTTTAATTATAGAGTCCATTCAGTATCAGAGGTGAATGACAATGACATACCCTGATTATAGAGGGATCCTCAAAGAGCCCTTTGATCTGGGTCTACACTACTTGGAAATGCCAGTATTCTCATTCACCTTCACTAATGACCCCTGCAAAAACTGTTGTCTCCATTTATTCAAAAAGTTTTTTTCTTCCATGTTTTTATCAGATTCGTGATATGAGTATCCAATAGTTTGGATTCTGACCAGAACTCCAGTAACTGTTACTCTACATCTCGTCCTGATCCAAACTGTTTACAAATCAATCATACAGTGTACAAGTGGCAAGGCTAAACAGTGTACAGGTGGCAAGGCTAAACAGTGGGCGTGTCTTATCCAGTTATCTTTTTGGGCCAATGACAGAGATGTCTACCGCAATGTCGTCTGCTATATTCAAATTGCTTTCTTGAAGTGTCTAAAGATCGTTTTTGTATGTCATACAGATTAACAAATTCTTGTATCTAAGTTTTTATCTAATCTCTAAAAATTTAACCAGTTTAAGCAAATTGCTTTGTTAAGATTGAACATGCATACAAAACACTCCCTGATATTGTCGATAAGGTTTGACCTGGCACTTCATGAATATGCCGCCTTTTTCCGTAAGCTGTTTTTATCCTTCCAAACACACACGTGAAACACGCGTCACTACCACGATTTTGCATCGACGAAAGTCGACGGAAATTGATGAGTGCCAGTTCAAACCTTACGGATAATACTAGCAAATCTAAAATGTTGTGTTGAGTCAACTGTCAACACTAAAGTATTTGTAGCAAGATAACAGCAGTGTCCTTTAGTCTACACCTTCCATGAAATTTAACTATGTGCACATTTTATGATTACCCATTCCCTCATACTGACCCTCTTAATGCCTCTTTAAAAGTCACTTTTTGAAACCATTGTGATAAATAAAGCATTTGCAGTGGTTTCAAAACACTTTTTCCTTTTCACTAGTCAAATAATGTTCCCTTTTTTGTAGGTTTATTCAAAGAGGTAGGATCTAAAAATAGCCTATGAGGTAACGGGTTTAATATCTGCCAGACTTGTTGTCTGCTGCAATTCTGAGTTATCATTCATCCATTTCTCCTGCAATAATAGTCTGAGCATTTAACAGTTTGCATCCAGATGAGACGCAGAGATACTCAGGCTTTCATCTGGATCTAAACTGTTTGCATAGGTAATCACAAGTTAGCTGATAGCATACAAAAAGTTCAGTTTATATTTTGGGGTAAGCTGAAAACATTTTATAATACCCAAATGATATCAGGTCTGGATAATCAACAACATTTCTGGTCAATTTTCTGTTTTGCTTAGGATCTCTATTCAGTGACCACTGTTCATTATACATTAACCCATTCCCACATATTGATGCCTCTGTAAATCTCGCTTTTTGAAACCATTGTGATACATAGAGCATTTGTGCCATAGAAGCAAATGCTCTATTTATCACAATTGGTTTCAAAACTACACAATTGTAAAATTTTCCTTTTCTCTAGCAAATGCTCATTTTTGGCTAGATTTAATCAAGGATTTTAAAAATAGCCTATCATTAGCCTATGCAGGAATGGGTTAAATGTCACATACCTGAGCCTGCAGGAATGGGTTAAATGTCACATAACCTGTAACACTTTACCTCATACCAATGGGTTTTTTTCACCTAAGTTGCAAACAGGGTAAACTGGTAGGGTCTGCTCTGTTTGCAATGAAATGATCTGTCTAAAGTTTCTACAAAAAAAATAAATATTCCCATTTTCTTTTGTCTTTATAAAAATTCAACTAATAATTATTCATGGTGTCATTATTTCTTACATGAATATTCATCTGAGGCCTGTTCAGGAGTGTGGGCGCTCGATGTCACTTCGAGCGCTTGGACTCTGAACGAGGGCGCCCGCCTAGTGCCAGCTAGCCTACTCGTGAGGTGTATCGCTTTGACATTCGCTTGTGTTTCCAAGATGGCTACCAACACGGTAACAGAAGCAACCGACTGGAAGAAAACAATCGTAATTAACAAACTGATGCTCTAGAACCCGACCGCAGATCAAAAATTTACTTGATTTTAGAAAGGGCGCTCGATCGCGTTCAGCAGTGATACTTTTGCTCGGGCAAGCGCTCATCAAGCGCCCGCGCTCCTGAACAGGCCTCAGGTAAAGGGTTAAAATCCTGTGAGCATAAGCATACACTTTGGATCTAGATAAGACACAAAGTCACATAGCATCTTGTTTGCCACTAGTTGTACATTGTATACAGAGAAACACTTCACACTTATTTTAACCCTTTCAGGAACAAGTCACTTATATAATTATGTCCTTTGCAAACAGTGTAAACCTAGATGAGAGGGCACCTAGAGGCTCCAGCGTGTTAAGAGGCCTGCGTGTTAAACCATATAAGTTACTCAATGTCCCATCTGCAGGTTACCATCATTCAAATCTATCCTGCAACACAGTTAATTAACATATATATTCAACTACCATTCAGTTAAATTGTACAGAAACTGTTTGCAAATATTATGTATATATAACGAGAAGCATAAGAACCACAATTAAGGTACGAACCATACAGTGAGAACCACAATAATTTACCAACAATACAGTGAGAACCACAATTAAGTTACCAACGATGTAACTAACTCCACTCATAAACAAGACACAAACTACTCCCAAAGTCCACCAACAGTTTTTTTGCCTTCACATGACACAGAGTGTAGACATACCAGTATGTATGTATACAATAATTTGTGTGTAAACACAAGACAGTTACCTCAACCCCTTGAATAATTGGTTATGAGTTAACCATTACAGTGCGTGACACAAGTCACTAATGTCCTTTGCAAACAATGTAGACCCAGATGAGAGGGCTCATAGAGGAGCCCTCTAATCCGGGTATGCACTGTTTGTCGTGTACACTTAATTTTCTTTACAAAAATCCCTAAATATTCACCATAAGCTTGACCTGTTTGAATTTTGGAATAGTCCATTAGAAAATTCAGCATTGTAAGGGTTAACAGGCATTTCCTGATCAGAGAAATCTGCACTGTTTGTCATTCAAAATGCACCAGCAAGTTTAATCCTTTCATACTGAATGGACTTTACCTGTAAACCATGATGAACCATTCCACTTTAAAAAACACTCACCATTCTAAGGGTTAGTTTAACTATCTTTTTAAGAAGTATCAAGCATATGATGGTTGTTTTACAGGTGATAGACACTTAGCTGACTAAGAGCTAAACAGTCCAGGTAAACAGCATTATAGGTCAAGGTTTTGGAGGGCGGGTTAACCACACAAGTCAAGGTTTTGGAGGGCGGGTTAACCACACATTTAAACAATTTCCATAGCGTCATTTTAACAAAACACTATTTATAATCACAGGCAGTATGTGACATACATGTAACTAAATTGAACATGTATGTCCTTCTGCTCAGCCTTTAAAACAAATGTCTGATGCAGTCAATTTTTTAAAAATTTTTGACAGATAACTCATTCCAAGGAAAAAAACTCTTCATACAATTAATTTTAACAACCCAATTCTTACCTCCCTTGATTTACATAATGTCAGCAGTTTTTGTATATGACTGTGGGATATTGTACGACAATATGCCCACGCGATATCACACTTGTCAATATCACACTTGTCGCCAATTGACCTTATTGATAGGTAAATTCTTACAACTCTTCACCATTTAGATAATATTCTATAGAAAGAAGATAAAACAGCCGTTTTTAACACAGGGGTGAAACACGTTTGAGTCAGTATATGTATATATATAGAAAGAAGGGATCCGACTTCTTAGGTCCAAATTACCCACTCCTCTACTATAAACCCTTCGTTCTGCAAGAAATGCACCGATTTCGATCAGATAAAAAGCTATTCAGTAAGCAAAGACATTGTTTATTCGAATATGCAAAGATTTTCCCGGTCAAATTAGGAATAAACTTGACACGGCATCCAGAAAGAAGATAGAATGGTGGGAGATTTGAATTGCTGCTGACAAATACAGAACAAAGTACTGAAAGTACTGAGGGTGGGTTCAATGTAGATCAAATTAAATATTTGGTTTGGATGTTAAATACAGCTTTGAACAACTGGACAGAAACTGCAGAATAATTTCTATATTATACCATAAGCAAACAGAGTAGACTATGATCAGACGGCTCCTGTAGAAGCTGTCAGGTCTGGGTCTACACTGTTTGCAATAGGCATAGAAAGGCATATTTATGGTCGAAGAAAGGGTGAAAGATGCAGCTTCATGGAATGCAGAAGCACACCAACAACCAAGTCTTCATCTCTACAAGTTCAAACTTTATTGCCAAAATAGTTATAATGAAATATGGAAGGTGAAACTTAGCCAATTTTGAAACTAAATAAATGTCTGATCTGGATCTACTAGGTTTGCCAGTGCATGAAAGGGTGTTTATATCAGGGCATGGGTTATCCATCCAGCTTTATGAGATGCATGAGCAGGTAAAATATGAAGTATTTGGTCTCTACTGGTTCAAAATGAATAGCCAATTTTACGGCTGCAGTTAAATTTACAGGAAAATGACACTTGACCTTTGACCATGACCAGGTACCACTTAAAAGATGCAATGTTATGAGATGCATATGCTTGCTGAATGCCAAATATAAAGTCTCTATTTGTACCAAAGTCAAAAGTAATTGCCAACATTAAATTTAGGAGAAAATTACCTTTGACACATAACTAACCTTAACCAAATACATCTGATCAGGGTCTGCTATGTTTGCATACAGTGTTAAAATGGATCAAGACTCTACTGGTTTACCAATACTAAACAATCATGTGTATGTATGCCATTGTTACTAAATCAGTTAATAAATATTCATGTCATTATTTCAAACATGAATTTTCAACAGGGAGATTATTAATATTCATTTCATGGTTAGCTGTAATCCTAAGTGACTATGACTGATACAGGTGGTATATTAAACTACTTTTAACAAGAGTACCGCATACGGTACATAATACGCCCACTTGCAAACTTTCTCCGATTCAACATGCCTTATAAGTGTTGACATTTTCTAATCTGTGCATCAGATCTTGATTTCCATATTAAGGTGATACTATTTTTAAAAAAATTGAAGTGAATATCTTATTAAATAAACAAGAGGGCCAGAATGGCCCTGACATCGCTCACCAGCCAACAGAGGAGAAGATGTTCAAAGTTTTCACTATATGTTTCTAGAGAAAACTGGCACCCCTGGGGCGGGGTCAATTTTGAACCCAGGGGCATAATGTATATAACTTTTGTAGAGGACCTGAACATGATGCTATGTGCCAGATATGAAAGCTAAGAACCGTTCAGTTTCAGAGAAGAATATATTCAAAGTTTTACCATATATTTCTATTGAAAACTGGCTACCCCTGGGGCGGGGCCAATTTTGACCCCAGGGGCATAATTTATATAAATTTTGTAGAGGACCTGAACATGATGCTATGTGCCAAATATGAAAGCTTAGAACCTTCCAGTTTCAGAGGAGAAGATTTTCAAAGTTTCACTATATGTTTCTATTGAAAACTGACCACCCCTGGGGCGGGGCCAATTTTGACCCCAGGGGCATATTTTATACAAATTTTGTAGAGGACCTGAACATGATGCTATGTGCCAAATATGAAAGCTGAGAACCCTGTAGATTCAGAAGAATTTTTTTTCAAAGTTGTCACTATGTGTTTCTATTCAAAACTGGCTACCCCTGGGGCGGGGCCAATTTTGACCCCAGGGGCATAATTTATATAAATTTTGTAGAGGACCTGAACATGATGCTATGTGCCAAATATGAAAGCTGAGAACCGTGTAGATTCAGAGGAGAAGATTTTCAAAGTTGTCACTATATGTTTCTAATGAAATCTGGCTACCCCTGGGGCGGGGCCAATTTTGACCCTGGGGCCATAATTTATATAACTTTTGTAGAGGACCTGAACATGATGCTATGTGCCAAATATGAAAGCTGAGAACCCTGTAGATTCAGAGGAGAAGATTTTCAAAGTTGTCACTATATGTTTCTATTCAAAACTGGCTACCCCTGGGGCGGGGCCAATTTTGACCCCAGGGGCATAATTTATATAACTTTTGTAGAGGACCTGAACATGATGCTATGTGCCAAATATGAAAGCTGAGAACCCTGTAGATTCAGAGGAGAAGATTTTCAAAGTTGTCACTATATGTTTCTATTCAAAACTGGCTACCCCTGGGGCGGGGCCAATTTTGACCCCAGGGGCATAATTTATATAACTTTTGTAGAGGACCTGAACATGATGCTTTGTGCCAAATATGAAAGCTGAGAACCCTGTAGATTCAGAGGAGAAGATTTTCAAAGTTTTACTATATATTTCAATAGAAAACAAGGCACCCCTGGGGCGGGGCCAATTTTGACCCCAGGGGCAAAATTTATATAACTTTTGTAGAGGACCTAAAGATGATGCTATGTACCAAAGATGAAAGCTGAGAACCCTGTAGATTCAGAGGAGAAGATTTTTAAAGGTTCAAATTGTTGACGCCCGACGACGGACGACGGACGACGGACGACGGACGACGGACGACGACGGACGACGGACATCAAGTGATCACAAAAGCTCACCCTGAGCACAAAAGTGCTCTGGTGAGCTAAAAAGTTACAGCTAATCCTCACATTTGCAGATTTTTGTAAAGTGCAACGGCCATAACTCTGTAAAGACAAACTGAATGAACCTCAAAATAAACTCAGTTTCAGATTTTGTTGCTTAAAACATTTGTCTTAAGTTTCATTTATATCATTTTAATAGTTTTCCCAGAAAACAAAAGACAAACTAAAAGTTGACCGACAAACAAAGCAAGGAACACACAAAGTTCAAGGACCATAACTTTAGAATAAAATGACATATCAAAACCCCCACAATATATGTGAAAATTCATATTAAGGTTTAACCATATAAAAAAATTGAAGTAAATATCATTTCAAATGAAAAAATTATGGCCATCCTGATACTTGCATAGATTTGCATTATTTTTTTAAGTGCAAGGTGAAGTTTCATTAATAATTGTCAATCAGTTTTCCCAGAAAACAGCAGACAAACTATATGCATATATTTGCATTATTTTTTTATAATAGGGACATAACTCCGAAAAGACAAATCAAATGAACCTCAGAATCGATTCAGCTTCAGATCTTGATGCATTAAACATTTGTGTGAAGTTTCATTAATATCTCTCAAATAGTTTTCCCAGAAAACAGCGGACAAACTATTTGCATGTATTTGCATTATTTTTTAAGGACAACGACCATAACTCTGAAACGACAAATCAAATGATCCTCAGAATCAACTCAGCTTCAGATCTTGATGCATTAAACATTTGTGTTAAGTTTCATCAATATCTGTCAAATAGTTTTCCCAGAAAACAGCAGACAAACTATTTGCATGTATTTGCATTATTTTTTAAGTACAAGGGCCATAACTCCGAAACCACAAATCAAATGAACGTCAGAATCAACTCAGCTTCAGATCTTGATGCATTAAACATTTATGTGAAGTTCCATTAATATCTGTCAAATAGTTTTCCCGGAAAACAGCGTACAAACTATATGCATGTATTTTCATTAATTTTTTAGGACAAGGGCCATAACTCTGAAACGAAAAATCAAATGAACCTCAGAATCAACTCAGCTTCAGATCTTGATGCATTAAACATTTGTGTGAAGTTTCATTAATATCTGTCAAATAGTTTTCCGAGAAAACAGCGGACAAACAAAATGTTGATGGACAAACGAACGGACGAACGAACAGATGGATGGACAGGGCCACGACAATATACGACCACCTTTATTAGGTGGGCGTATAAAAATGAAGCATTTAGTTTTGAAACTAAAACATTGTGTCTGTAAGACACAGCGATGCCCCCGTGTAGGTGCTTGCCTAGCTGCACATAAAATTCGTCATTTGACCTTGACCTTGGGCTTGTGGGCAGCATGGGCCGGGTGCGTAATGAAAGTATGGATGGTGTTTAATGTGTATATGCAATTCCATGCCAATAACTATAGCGATTATTGAGATATAAGACGATGAAAAAACTGTGACAACCAACTGCACATAAAATTCCTATTTCATTTGACCTTGACCTTGGTCTTGCGGGCAGCATGGGCGGGGTGCGTAATAAAAGTATGGATGGTGTTGAATGTGTATATGCAATTCCATCCCAATAGCTATAGGGATTAGTGAGATATAAGACAATGAAACAAGAGGGCTAGAATGGCCCTGACATCGCTCACCAGACAATCAGAGGAGAAGATTTTCAAAGTTTTCACTATATGTTTCTATTGAAAACTGACCATCCCAGGGGCGGTGCCAATTTTGACCCCAGGGACACAATTTATATAAATTTTGTAGAGAACCTGAACATGATGCTGAAAGAATGTACTGAAAGAATGGATAGAGCATAGACCACTCAAACTTGTATTAACTATTTCGATGCTAGAGGCAGATTCTCCCACCACTAATGACCTATGCAAACAGTTTTGATCCAGATCAGGCCCCACATAATGTGGGGCCTGATCTGATATCCAAACTGTTTGTCAATGAGACTGAACTTCCGAAAAAATTAGAAAGAAAGTTTGTAGTTATGATAACTTATGAATATGCTGCAGACAACAATTTAGCAGATGACAAAATTACCCAGCATGCAAAGAGTTAAGCTGACCTTCACAAAATATACACTGATAGGCTCTATATTGATAGCTGGAATCTTAATGCAGGGCATAGGTATGAAAACAAGAGGGCCATGATGGCCCTGATATCGCTCACCAGACAATCAGAGGAGAAGATTTTCAAAGTTTTCACTATGTTTCTATAGAAAACTTACCACCCCTGGGGCAGGGCTTCATTTGAACCCATGGGCATAATTGATATATTTTTTGTAGAGGACCTCAAGATGATGCTATGTGCCAATATGAAAGCTGAGAAATTCCAGTTTAAGAGGTGATTTCTAATTTGCACACAGTTTGGATTCTGATCTGGTGCATAATTATGTGAACTTCATATGTGGTTTGTACAAGAGAGTTAATTGTAAGATTGATATGCACTAACCCTTTATTCCATAAATGTACCTTTGTATGCCTCTGTAATAGTCAATTTATGAAACCGTTGTGATAAATAGAGCATTTGCCCCATAGGAGCAAATGCTCTATTTATCACAATGGTTTAAAACTTAAACAATTCTGAAATTTTCCTTTTCTCTAATTAATGCTCATTTTAGGTACATTTATTGAAAGAGGTAAGATCAAAAAATAGCCTATGAGGGAATGGGTTAAAAACAGTGTGAACAGACAGTAATTCTGAAGCAGACAACATAACAGTGAACAGGAACTTGACCTCTAGCATAAGACTAACCCAGGCTATCTGCAGTCCAAGATAGAGAGGGAAACCCTTAGACTGTAGAAGTCTATTATAAAGTATAACCCACAGGACAGGGCAGGGCCAAATTTAACCTCAGAACTATGATATTTACAAAATTTATAAAGATATACTAAGTAAATATATACAACAAATATCTAAGCTCTGGGACTTGTAGTTTTTGACAAGTAGATTTTTAAAGCTTTCCCTATGCCTATAACTACTAAGTGAACCCAACACTCTGCTAGTGCTAAAGAAAACTTAAACAACAGTCTGCTTCAAAAAACTTTTGAAAGAATGTGAATATGATGCTATGTGCCAAACATGAAAGTTGAGAACCTTCCAGTTTCAGAGGAGAAGATTTTCAAAGTTTTCTCTATATGTTTCTATTGAAAATTTGACACCCCAGGGTGGGCCAATTTTGACTCCAGGGGCATAATTTATATAGCTTTTGTAGAGGACCTACAGATGATGCTATGTGCCAAAGATGAAAGCTGAGAACCCTGTAGATTCAGAGGAGAAGATTTTTAAAGGTTCAAATTGTTGACGCGGGATGACGACGGACGTCAGGCAATCACAAAAGCTCAACCTGAGCACTTTGTGCTCTGGTGAGCTAAAAAGCCTTTGTTCTACGCCTCTGTAATAGTCACTTTATGAAACCATTGTGATAAATAGAGCATTTGCTCCATTAGTGTAAATGCTCTTTTATCACAATGGTTTCAAATCTACACAATTCTGAAATTTTCCTTGTCTCTAATTAATGCTCCTTATCAGTAGATTGATTCAAAGAGGTAGGATCTGAAAAAAGCCTTTGTGATAAATAGAGCATTTGCTCCATAGGAGTAAATGCACTATTTATCACAATGGTTTGAAATCTACACAATTCTGAAATTTTCCTTTTCTCTAATTAACCCTTTCCCTCATATAAACATGTTTTCACGCATTTGCAAACAGAGTAGACCCAGATTTACCTCTTTGAATAAGCAAACAACATTTCTTACAGATGACAACCCTATCACTGCTTAGCATGACTTGACCGAAATTAACACACAGTTTGGATTCTGATCTGACGCATACCGGCATGTAACTTTATATGTGGTTTGTATATGAGTTAATTTACTCCTATGGAGCAAATGCTCTATTTATCACAATGGTTTGAAATCTACACAATTCTGAAATTTTCCTTTTCTCTAAGTAATGCTCCTTATCAGTAGATTTATTCAAAGTGGTAGGATCTGAAAAAAGCCTTTGTGATAAATAGAGCATTTGCTAACCATTGTGATAAATAGAGCATTTGCTCCATAGGAGTCAATGTTCTATTTATCACAATGGTTTCAAATCTACACAATTCTGAAATTTTCCTTTTCTATAATTAATGCTCCTTATCAGTAGATTTATTCAAAGAGGTAGGATCTGAAAAAAGCCTTTGTGATAAATAGAGCATTTGCTCCATAGGAGTAAATGCTCTATTTATCACAATGGTTTGAAATCTACACAATTCTGAAATTTTCCTTTTCTCTAATTAATGCTCCTTATCAGTAGATTTATTCAAAGAGGTATAATAGTCACTTTATGAAACCATTGTGATAAATAGAGCATTTGCTCCATAGGAGTAAATGCTCTATTTATCACAATGGTTTCAAATCTACACAATTCTGAAATTTTCCAAGAGGTAGGATCTGAAAATAGCCTATGAGGGAATGGGTTAAAATCAGTATGAACAAACAGACACTAATTCTGAAGCAGACACCTTTATAGAGTTTTGACCAGGAACTTGCCCTCTCCAGTGATTACATAACACAGATGGAGTATCTGCAGTCCTTCTAGCTCAGGGGAACCTTTATAGTGTAAAAGTCTATTTTAAAGTATAACCAACAGGGCAGGGCCAATTTTAACCTCAGAACTATGATATTAACCAATGTCAATAAGGTATACTAAGTAAATCTATACACCAAATATCTAAGCTCTGTGACATGTAGTTTTTGACAAGAAGAATTTTGAAGTTTTCCCCATGCCTAACCTAAGTGAGCCCAGCATTCTGCTACTTGTACAGAAAACAACAGTCAGCTAGAGAAAACTGGCCACCCCTGGGACCGTGGCGGGGCCAATTTTGACTCCAGGGACATAATTTATATAACTTTTGTAGAGGACCTATAGGTGATGCTATGTGCCAAAGATGAAAGCTGAGAACCCTGTAGATTCAGAGGAGAAGACTTTTAAAGGTTCAAATTGTTGACGACGCACGACGCACAACAAACGCCGACAGACGACAGACATCAGGCAATCACAAAAGCTCACCCTGAGCACTTTGTGCTCTGGTGAGCTAAAAAGCTTTAAGAGTTTTCTGCATTTTGAGATTTATCCACATAGTTTTCTCAATCTAAAATGAATGTGTGTTATTTGTCTAAACACCATTTCTACTCTACTGATCAGGCTAAGGGTGATTACATCAGCACTCACACTGGCTGGTCTCAGGCTGATATTAAAGAGAAACCTTTAAACTGTAGTTTCTGATGTGAAGAAGTCTATACACACAGGGCAGGGCCAATTTTAACCCCAGAACTATGATACTTATAAAACTCATAAAGGTATGCTAAGTAAATCTATGCATCAACTATCTAAGCTCTAGGACATGTAGTTTCTGACAAAAAGATTTTTAAAGTTTTCCCTATGCATAACTAGTGATCCCATGGGCTGTTTAAGCAGTCAGCTACAAAAAACTGGCAATCCCTGGGGTGGGACCAATTTTGACCCTAGGGGCCTTGTAATAGTTAATATGTATACCAAAGATGAACCAAATATCTTGGACAGTTTCTGAGACATGGACCTGAACATAAAACTTAACCAACAATGAAAATTCTAAGTCGAACCAGAAATGGTGTCAAAGCCACCTGATGCTCGCCTGTTTAAAAGTTAAGTCTAAAACGTGTCATATTGAACACAAAACAAGAGTACCGCATACGGTACATAATACGCCCACTTGCAAACTTCTCTGATTCAACATGCCTTATAAGTGTTGACATTTTCTAATCTGTGCTTCAGATCTTGATTTCCATATTAAGGTAATACTATTTTTTTAAAAAATGAAGTGAATATCTTATTAAATAAAAAAGTTACAGCTAATCCTCATTTTTGCAGATTTTTGTAAAGTGCAACGGCCATAACTCTGTAAAGACAAACAGAATGAACCTCGAAATAAACTCAGCTTCAAATTTTGTTGCTTAAAACATTTGTCTTAAGTTTCATTTATATCATTTTAATAGTTTTCCTAGAAAACAAAAGACAAACTAAAAGTTGACCGACTAACAAAGCAACAAACACACGAAGTTCAAGGACCATAACTTTAGAATAAAATGACATATCAAAACCCCCGCAATATATGTGAAAATTCACATTAAGGTTTAACCATATAAAAAAATTGAAGTAAATATCATTTCAAATGAAAAAGTTATGGCCATCCTCATATTTGCATAGATTTGCATTATTTTTTTAAGTGCAAGGGCCGTAACTCCGAAATAACAAATCAAATGATCCTCAGAATCAACTTAGCTTCAGGTCTTGATGCATCAAACATGTGTATGAAGTTTCATTAATATCTGTCAAACAGTTTTCCCAGAAAACAGCGGACAAACTATTTACATATATTTGCATTTTTTTAAGTAAAAGGGCAATAACTCCGAAACGAAAAATCAAATAAACCTCAAAATCGACCCAGCTTCAGATCTTGATGCATTAAACATTTTTGTGAAGTTTCAATAATATCTCTCAAATAGTTTTCCCAGAAAACAGTGGAAAACTATTTGCATTATTTTTTAAGAACAAGGGCCACTACTCCGAAACGAAAAATCAAATGATCCTCAGAATCAATTCAGTTTCAGATCTTGATGCATTAAAAATTTGTGTGAAGTTTCATTAACATCTCTCAAATACTTTTCCCAGAAAACAGCGGACAAACTATTTGCATATTTTTTAAAGGACAAGGGCCATAACTCTGAAATGAAAAATCAAATGAACCTCAGAATCAACTCAGCTTCAGATCTTGATGCATTAAACATTTGTGTGAAGTTTCATTAATATCTCTCAAATAGTTTTCCCAGAAAACAGTGCACAAACTATTTGCATGTATTTGCATTATTTTTTAAGTAAAAGGTCCATAACTCCGAAACGACAAATCAAATGAACCTCAGAATCGACTCAGCTTCAGATCTTGATGCATTAAACATTTGTGTGAAGTTTCATTAATATCTCTCAAATAGTTTTCCCAGAAAACAGCGGACAAACTATTTGCATATTTTTTAAGGACAAGGGCCATAACTCTGAAATGAAAAATCAAATGAACCTCAGAATCAACTCGGCTTCAGATCTTGATGCATTTAACATTTGTGTGAAGTTTCATTAATATCTGTCAAATAGTTTTCCCAGAAAACAGCGGACAAACAAAATGTTGACGGACGAACGAACGAACGAACGAACGAACGAACGTACGAACGAACGAACGAACGAACAAACGGACGGACGGACAGGGGCCACGACAATATACGACCACCTTTATTAGGTGGGCGTATAAAAATCATTCAATTTTCAATTTAAACTTAACTGCATCAATATCACAACCAAAAGACAACCAAATACCAATTTTTATCAATTTAAAAAGATTATCAAACAAAAAAGATACATACCAAATATGAAAGTCCTAATACCAAATATGGAAGCCCTAGGTCTATTGGTTCCAATGATATAGGCAGTTAAAGATTTTTGCAAAGTAGGTCAAAGGTGAAGGTCAGAAGGGTAAAATTGTTGGCATGGTCATACGAAGTATAGAAGTCCTATGCCCATCGCATCCAATATTATAGGAATTTAAAGATTTTTGCAAACAAGGGTGAAAGGTCAAAGTCAAGGTCACATGGTAAAAACATTGGTATGGTTGAGTCTTAAGACAGGAAATATACAAAATATGGAAGCCCTATGCCTATTGGTTCCAATGTTATATGCATTTAAAGGCTTTTGCAAGGTCAAGGTCAGAAGGGCAAGTATGTTTGCATGGTCATACCAAGTATGGAAGTCCTAGGTATATTGGTTGCAAGTTATAGGCACTTACAGATTTTTGCAAAAATAGGTGAAATGTCAAGGTCATATGGTAAAAAGCATTGGTGTGTTTGAAAAAGTCTTCAGACAGAAAAGAATGATACAAACCAAGTATGGAAGTATATGCATTTAAAAACTTGCAAAAGTAGGTCAAAGGTCAAGGTCAGAAAGGCAAACATGTTGGCATGGTCATACTAGGTATGAAAGCCCTATGTCCATTGGTTCAAATGTTATAGGCATTTAAAGATTTTAGCAACAAAAGTAGGTCAAAGGTCAAGATCAATGTCAAGGTCAGGAGGGCAAAAAAAGATGGCATGATCATACCAAGTATGGAAGTCCTAGGCCTATTGATTCCAATAATATAGGCATTTAAAGATTTTTTAAAAAGTAGGTCGAAAGTCAAGGTCAAGGTTAGAAGGGCAAACAATGATATTGTTGGAAAAGTCCTAACACAAGAAAGTTGCATACCAAGTATGGAAGCCCTATGTCTATTGGTTCAAATACTATAGGCATTTAAAGATTTTTGCAAAAGTTAGTCAAAGGTCAAGGTCAAGGTCAGAAGGGCAAACATATTGGCATGGTCATACCAAGTATGGAAGCCCTAGGCCAAATGGTTCCAATAATATAGGTATTTAAAGATTTTTGGAAAAGTAGGTCAAAGTCAAGGTCAAGGTCAGCAGGACAAAACTTTTGGAATGGTCGGAAGGCTCTTGACAATATGAACCTTCTCACCAAATTTCAGCATCATAGCACAAATATTAAGCTTTATACCAACCCGTCCCAAAAACTTTAACCTGGTGATTTTTGCCCCCCCCCCCCCCCCCCCCCCCCCCCCAAAAAAAAAACAAAAACCCCAAAACAAATAAGTCCAAACATGTCAAAAATTGATAAAATTGAAAAATAGTTTTAATGTTTAGCTTCATTACAGCAATATCTGACCTCAAATGAACCTTCATACAAAATTTCTGCATCCTAGTACAAATATTAAGCTTTAAAACAACCCGTCCAAAAAACTTTAACCTGGTGACATGTGGCCAAAAGGACTAAGTCCAAAAACATGTCAAAAATTGATAAAATTGAAAAATATTTTTAATGTTTAACTTCATAACAGCAATATTTGACCTCAAATGAACTTCCATACAAAATTTCAGCATCCTAGTACAAATATTAAGCTTTAAAACAACCCGTCCAAAAAACTTTAACCTTGGCCACGCTCACGCCCACGCCAGGGGTATAGTATAAGCTCTACTGTTCTACGAACAGGCGAGCTAAAAATGGGCATAACTATGGCAAAATTAATTTAGGGTTACCTACCCTTGTGAAATGGGTTCCCCTTGTGATAGTAAACATACATACAAATGTACCAAATATGAACCAAATATCTTTGATGGTTTCTGAGAAAAGGACCTTAACAAAAAGGTTAACCAACGCCGACGCCGACGAGAGGGTCATGACAATAGCTCCACTACCAAACTATTTTAATTTTGTAGCATTGATTACAAATTTCATGAATATACTTTTAATAATAACTAGAACTGTAAGCCAAAGGCTAACCAATACCCCCCCCCCCCCCCCCCCCCCCCCCACACCTTGCTACTTGTCAGAACACCTATCATCAATCTGAACATATGTACATACAAAAACATGAAGAGATTTAAAAACAATACATGCCCCAACCCAATTTATGTAATAATAATGGCAAGATGTTCAGCAACAAGAGGGCCAGAATGGCCCTGACATCGCTCACCAGACAATCAGAGGAGAAGATTTTCAAAGTTTTCACTACATGTTTCTATTGAAAACTGACCACCCTCGGGGCGGTGCCAATTTTGACCCCAGAGGCATAATTTATATAACTTTTGTAGAGGACCTGAACATGATGCTATGTGCCAAATATGAAATCTGAGAACATTCCAGCTTCAGGAGAAGATTTTCAAAGTTTTCACTATATGTTTCTATTGAAAACTGACCACCCCTGGGGCAGGGCCAATTTTGACTCCTGGGGTATAATTTATATATAACTTTTGTAGAGGCCAGAAACATGGTGCTATGTGCCAAATATGAAAGCTGAGAACCCTGTAGATTCAGAGAAGATTTTCAAAGTTTTCACTTTATTATTTCTAACAAATGACAGAAACTCAGTGTTATAACCCTATCTGTGACTGTTGAGCATGACTTGACTGAATTTAGCACAAAGTTTGGATTCTGATCTGACACATATGTAACTTCATATGCGGTTTGTACAAGAGAGTTAATTGTAAGATTGATATGTATTAAAACAGTGTGAACAAACTTAAACAAGCAGACAATAATTCTGAAGCAGATAACATCACAGTACTGAAAGAATGGGTATTAGTGCATAGAATACTGGAACTTGTATTAAGCTAACTTCACAACAGATACACTGATAGGCTCTATATTGATAGCTGGCAGCTTAATGCAAGGCATAGGTATGAAAAAAGTATTAAGAGCTTTCTGCATTTTGAGAATTATCCAAATAGTTTTCTCAATCTAAAATGAGTGTGTGTTATTTGTCTAAACACAATATTTCTACTCTACTGATAAGGCTAAGTGTGATTACATCAGCACTCACACTGGCTAGTCTCAGTCTGGTTTAAGGGTGGACTTTTAAACTGTTGTTTCTGATGTGAAGAAGTCTATATACACAGGGCAGGGCCAATTTTAACCTCAGAACTATGATATTAACAAAACTCATAAAGGTATGCTAAGTAAATCTATACAACAAATATCTAAACGCTGGGACATGTAGTTTTTGGCAAGAAGGTTTTTAAAGTTTTTCCTATGCATAACTAGTGATCCCATGGGCTGTTTAAGAAGTCAGCTACAAAAACTGGCAATCCCTGGGATGGGACCAATTTTGACCCTAGGGGCATAATTTATATAACTTTTGTAGAAGACCTGAAGTTGAAGCTATGTGCCAAATAAGAAAGCTGAGAACCTTCTAGTTTCAGAGGAGAAGAATTTCAAAGTTTTCACTATACGTTTCTACTGAAAACTGAACACCCATGGGGCGGGGCCAATTTTGACCCCAGGGGCATAATTTATATAACTTTTGTAGAGGACCTACAGATGATGCTATGTACCAAAGATGAAAGCTGAGAACCTTGTAGATTCAGAGGAGAAGATTTTTAAAGGTTGAAATTGTTGACGCCCGACGACGGACGATGCACGACGGACGACGACGGAGGACGACGGACATCAGGCGATCACAAAAACTCACCCTGAGCACAAAAGTGCTCTGGTGAAATAAAAAATGAAGAATAATTCAGAATTCAGAGAAATAAGACCCTTTCATGAGGTTTTATCCACACAACATATTTTTCTCACATTCTAAGTACATGTGTTATGGGAGCATTGAAAGTAATGCCATGGTCCCTAACAGGTTGAACTCTGTCACAATTTAACGAAAAGCACTTATGTGCTGCACATTCATACAAGAACCTGTATATCATACTTATTGATTCAAATATATCATTTCTACCATGTAATATTCAATCCAAGATCAATCACAAACATAAATAAAGCAACTTTTACCAAATATTGTCAAGTCCAAAAAGGAGTCTGTTAAAAATCATAGAAGTGTTATGGCTGCTGCCAATGTCATCCAATAAGTTCAAGCAGTTTTGTTAATTTTTGTGAAGTGTCAACTCCAAAGTTCTAAACCAAGGTACCTTTTCAGAAAAACATTAAGTTCAAGGACCATAACTCTGACAAAAATTATTCAACCAGATCGATATTTGAACTTAAGCTGTAATTCATCTAGATTTAGCTTTATGTCAAATATAAATTTAATATCTCCAACCACTTCCAAAGGAAGACCGGAAAATTGAAAATTTGACAAAAAAATAAAGTTCAAGGGCCATAACTCTGGCAAAAATTATTCAACCAGACTGAGATTGGGAATTAAGCTGTAAATCATCTAGATTTAGCGTTATGCCAAATATAAAGTTAATATCTCCAACCACTTCCGATACAATTCTGGAAAATTCAAAATTTGAAGAAAAAAATTAAAGTTCAAGGGCAATAACTCTGGAAATAATTATTCAACCGGACTGAGATTGGAACATCAGCTGTAACTTATCTAGATTTAGCTTTGTACTAAATGTAGAGTTGACATCTCCAGTCACTTCCATAAAAAGTTGAGAAAACCGGAAAAACATTGGTAGGGGACTAAAAGGGGGTGATAACTCCTGAAGTAGTGGTCTGATCATAATGGAAATATGCGGTGCACAGGTTTATATAGTCATATGGCTATACATGAACTTTCAACAAAATTGAAGCAAAACTGTAGAAGAAGAAGGCCGGACAAAATTATGTCCATGGACGGACAGACAGACGGACAGTGCCGTTCCATAATACGTCCCGTTTTTTCAAACGGGCGGATAAAAATTAAGGAACAAGCAAAAAATGCGGAAACCGCATTAAAGCCAGATTTTTTTGTTTTGACCGTGACCCAATTTCATGTATCCTTGTATCAACTTAAAGGCCTTCACCCAAGCTATATGCATACCAAATATAAATTGTCTTGCCCATGTAGTTCAGAAGTTATAACAACATTTTAATGACAGCCAATGTTTAAAAATAGTGACCTTGACCTGATTTCAGGTATTTTTATATCATCCTTAAGGTCCTTACCAAAGCTATCTGAATACCAAAGGTGAGCTGCCTAGCACTCGTGGATCAGAAGTTATAGCAAAATGTTAAAGTTTGTTAAACAAGAGGGCCATGAGGCCCTGAAGCGCTCACCTGAGATAACCTCTGGGATTGGGCCATTTTTCACCCAAAAGTCATCATTTGTACAGCCTTGGTAGAAAACCATAAGGCAAAGCTGCATGCCATTAATTAAAGGTCTAAGCCTGATGGTTTCTAAGCCTGATGGTTTCTGAGAAAAATAATATTTTATAATTATTTTCCCCACGAAAAACTGATAAGCCCCGGGGCAGGGCCAAGTTTCACCCAGAGATTGGGGTTGTAAGTTGAACATCCTTGGAAGAGGATCACAAGGCAAAGCTACATACCAAAGTTGGAAGGTATGGGTCTTATTGTTTCAGGGACAAAGTCTCTTTAAGGTTTTTCTTAAGTCTATGAAAAATTAATATGCATAAATTGTTACCAAAGGGTCAAAATTTGTACAATCTTGGTAAAGGACTATATGGTTAAGCTGCATGTCAAATACTAAAGGTATTGGCCATATGGTTTCAGAAAAGAAGATCTTTACTTTAAAGGTTTTCCTGTATAAGTCTATGTAAAACTGATAAACCACGGGGTGGGGCCATTTTGGTCTGGGGGTCAGAATTTGAACAATCTTGGTAGAGGACTATCAAATAATTTTACCAAATATCAAAGGTCTGGGCATTTTAGTTTCAGAGAAGATTTTCCTATGAAAAACTGAAAAGCCCTGGGGCGTGGCTATTTTCGACCCAGGGGTCATAAATTGAACAATCTTTATAGAGGACCATTAGATCATGCTACATACCAAACATAAAAGTTCTAGGCCTTACAGTTTCAGAGAAGAAGATTTTTGAAGATTTTCTTATGAAAAACTGATAAGCCTTTGGGCGGGGCCATTTTTAGTCCGGGTGTCATAATTTGAACAGTCTTTGTAGAGGACCATTAGATCATGCTACATACCATATATCAAAGGTCTAGGCCTAACAGTTTCAGAGAAGAAGATTTTTAAAGATTTTCCTATGAACAAGAGGGCCATGATGGCCGTAAATCGCTCACCTGGTTACTATAGACATATGCATACACTGTATTTCTATGTAAAAATAAGTAAGCTTCAGATAGGGGCCATTATGAAACCGAGGGCCATAATTTTAGGCCTTGAGTTTCAAATTTGAACAATCTAAATAAAGGAACATTAGATGATGCTTCATATAAGTTTCAAAGTTCCGGGCCTTACAATTTCACAGGAGATTTTTAAGATTTTCCTATGAAAAACTGATAAGCCAGGGGCGGGCCATTTTGGTCCAGGGGTCATAATTTGAACAATCTTGGTAGAAAACCATTAGATGATAATACATACTAAATTTCAAAGGTCTAGGCCTTACAGTTTACGAGAAGATTTTCAAGGATTTTCCTATGAAAAACTGATAAGCCCCGGGCCGAGGCCATTTTTGGTCCGGGGGTCATAGTTTGAACAATCTTTGTAGAGGACCAATAGATGATGCTACATACCAAATATCAAAGGTCTAGGCCTTACGGTTTCAGAGAAGAAGCTTTTTATGAACAAGTTTGGTTACAATTGGGCAGTCGGTTTCAGAGAAGAAGTCGTTTGAAATTGTTGACGGACAGACAGACGGACAGACGGACAGACGGACAGACGGACAGACGGACGACGGACGCCGGACACAGGGGTATCACAAAAGCTCACCTTGAGCACTTTGTGCTCTGGTGAGCTAAAAACTGATAAGCCCCGGGGCGGGGCCATTTTTGGTCAAGGGGTCATAATTTGAACAATCTTTGGAGGGGACCAATAGATGATGCTACATACCAAATATCAAATGTCTAGGCCTTATGGTTTCAGAGAAGAAGATTTTTAAAGATTTTCTATGAAAAACTGATAAGCCCCGTGGCGGGCCATATTTGGTCCAGGGGTCATAATTTGAACAATCTTTGTAGAGGACCATTAGATAATGCTTCATACCAAATATCAATGGTCTAGGCCTTATGGTTTCAGAGAAGGAGATTTTTAAAGATTTTCCTATGAAAAACTGATAAGCCCCTGGGCGGGGCCATTTTTGGTCCGGGGGTCATAATTTGAACAACCTTTGTAGAGGACCATTAGATGATGCTACATACTAAATACCAAAGGTCTAGGCCTTACGGTTTCAGAGAAGAAGATTTTTAAAGATTTTCCTATGAGAAACTGATAAGCCCCGGGGCGGGGCCATTTTTGGTCCGGAGGTCATAACTTGAACAGTCTTTGTAGAGGACCGTTAGATGATGCTACTTACCAAATATCAAAGGTCTAGGCCTTACGGTTTCAGAGGAGAAGATTTTTAAAGATTTTCCTAAGAAAAACTGATAAGCCCCAGGGCGGGGCCAATTTTGGTCCCGGGGACATAATTTGAACAATTTTTGTAGAGGACCATAAGATCATGCTACATACCAAATATCAAATGTCTAGGCCTTACAGTTTCAGAGAAGAAGATTTTTAAAGATTTTCCTATGAAAAACTGATAAGCCCCGGGGCGGGGCCATTTTTGGTCCGGGGGTCATAATTTGAACAATCTTTGTAGAGGACCATTAGATGATGCTACATACCAAATATCAAAGGTCTAGGCCTTACGGTTTCAGAGGAGAAGATTTTTAAAGATTTTCCTATGAAAAACTGATAAGCTCTTGGGCGGGGCCATTTTTGGTCCGGCGAATATTTCGTTCCCCCTAGCCACTGATGCTTCTGACAAAATTTGGTTAAAATCGGGCCAGTGGTTTCAGAGGAGATGTTGTTTGAAAATGTGGCCGGACACGAGACGCCGGACGCCTTCGGCTCCGGTGAGCTAAAAACAGTCAAGTTTTCAAAATAGTGGCATTGACCTTGACCCAATTTGATGTATCCTTGTATCAAATGAAAGGCCTTCACCAAAGTTATCTCCACACCATATATGAATTGTCTAGCATATGAGGTTCAGCAGTTAAGAAACTAGACTGTCACAGGACAGCAAAGCTCACCTATTGTAGACCTTGTCTACAAAGATGAAGTCCAAAATATTTTTCTATTTAAACTGAACTACATCAATGTTAAACCTACTGGTAAACTCTATTCCAAATATCAGCTACCTATGGCAAGTATTTCATGTTGTATTAGTGCATCTTAACACTTACCCCAAAACTTTAACCTTGAGATTTCAGCCCAAAAAGCTAAGTTCAAAACAGGTAAAATTTGGACTAAAATTCATTTTTTTTTAAATTTTAACTACACTACATCTATGTTCAACACACCGGGAACCTCCAGTTCAAGTATCAGCTTCCAAAGGCAAATATTTCATGTAGTATTAGAGCATTTCAACACTTACCCCAAAACTTTAACCAAAAGCCAACGCCGACGCAGACGCCGATGCCGGGGTGATTCCATAAGCCCCCCTATTCTTCGAATAGGCAAGCTAAAAATGTTGAAGTTTTTCAATGATGGCCAACTTGTCTAAATAGTGACCTTGACCGTGACCTAATTTCAAATATCATTATATCAACGGAAAGGCCTTTACCAAAGATGAATTGCCTAGCATTTGTAGTTCAGAAGTTATAGCAATGTAAGTTTTGGAAATAGTGACCTTGACCTTGACCTGATTTTACATATCTCTGTATCAAGTGAAAGACCTTCACCCAGGCTAACTGCATACCATATATGAATGGTCTAGCTTAAGTAATTAAGAAGTAATAAGCAATGTTAAAGTATTGTTAATGACGGCAAAGTTTTGGAAATAGTGACCTTGACCTTGACCTGATTTCATGTATCTGTATCAAGTGAAAGGCCTTTACCCAAGCTATCGGTATACCAAATATGAATTGCCTAGCATTTGTAGTTCAGAAGTTATAGCAATGTTAAAGTTTGTTAAAACGACGGCAAAGTTTTGGAAATAGTGACCTTGCCTGATTTCATGTATACCCTTGTTTCAAGTGAAAGGTCTTTACCCAAGCTATTGGTATACCAAAGATGAATTACCTAGCATTTGTAGTTCAGTAGTAATAGCAATGTTAAAGTTTGTTAAAAACGGCAAAGTTTTTGAAATAGTGACCTTGACCTTGACCTGATTACCTGTATCCGTATATCAAGTGAAAAGCCTTCACACAAGCTATCTGCATACCAAATATGAATGGTCTAGCTTAAATAATTCAGAAGTTATAAGCAATGTTAAAGTTTTGTTAACGACAGCAAAGTTTTGGAAATAGTGACCTTGACCTGATTTCATATATCCTTGTATCACGTGAAAGGCCTTCACCCAAGCTATCTGTATATCAAAGATGAATTGCCTAGCATTTGTAGTCCAGAAGTTATAACAATGTTAAAGTTTGTTAAAAACGGCAAAGTTTTCCAAATAGTGACCTTGATCTTCACCTGATTTCATGTATCCTTGTATCAAGTGAAAGGCCTTCACCCAAGCTATCTGCATACCAAATATGAATGTTCTAGCTTAAGTTATTCAGAAGTTATAAGCAATGTTAAAAGTTTTGTTAACGACGGCACTCCTCCCGCCCACCCGACCGCCTGCCCGGTTTTCGCCAAACTATAAGCTGAGATTTTTTGGTTCAGGAATTACACAAACTCCCTGAATTATAGGGATTTCATGAAATCCCTGATTACACATATTCCCTGTAACATATACATGCATTGTTGCACCTCTAATATTTATCAAGGAATGGATTAACACTCTCATACTGTCTACACTGTATGCCAATAAATCCCATTCTTATGTTCAAAGGGTTAATAATCAAGAAATCTTTTTTATTTAGTTTATTGGAAGGGAAAGTATTTTCTAGGAATTAATTCTAAATAATTAAAGGATGAGCTTTGAGAAGTAGAGTACAGTGTCTTTGTTCTTGATTTTATATCTGTCATTTAAAGTGATGATATCTTGTGAATAGTTCACAAGATTTAACCCGTATTGCATGACAGAACTGTAAGAGGTGTATCTGATTAACCCTTTCCTTCATATAAATGCCTTTTCATGTATCTGCAAACAGAGTCGACCCAGATCAGACGGCTCCTCTAGGAGCTGTCTGATCAGGGGCTGCTATACTGGCTAATGAAATTTGATAGATCTGTTTCTTAATTTTCTAAAATGGCTCCATTATGTTCCACTTTCCATAGTTCGTTATAACTATTTTGTCCAGGAATATCCAGAAGGTATTGAAATTTGGAATAAACATAGAACAGGGAAAGGGTTTGAATATTGTTTATATTTCTCTTCCAAAGACTATCCTTCTGCTACTCATTAGAATATTTCTCTGAGGCCTGAGAAATACGAGACTTTGATAGATCTGCATGTAGCATTTATCAAGACAAGTTTCATGAAGATTACACTGAAATTGTGACCATTAGAGTGTTTACAAGCAAAATGTTGGCGACGCAAGACACACGCCTGACATTCAAGTTTCCCAAAAGCTCACCTTGAGCTTTGCTCAGGTGAGCTAAAAACATTCCTCTAGCATTTGGTTAAAATCCAGTCTGTGGTTATGAGGATATGATGTTTAAAGAAACTTTTTTCAGTGTGTTACTTATGCAAATAATGGACTAAAACAAATTTTATGACTTTTTTGAGGGTCACCCAACAATCATTTCTGTGGTCACTTAAAATATACTGAATCAAAAAAGAAACCTGACGCTACATAACTTTAATTAACTTTTTAATTAAAACACTATATGCATTTATTTGGTTACCAGTGTATCGGGTTATCATCACACAACACGTGTGTACAATTTGTACTGTGTGCTATCTTTTAAACTCGGTCAAAACCACATTATCTTGTTTCGCACGTGAACCTTGTGCAGCACGAATCCGGTCAGGTAGCAGGCCGACAAAAGTCTCACAAGTTAGCTAAGCTACACGGACATCACAAACACAACAAAAAATCAAGACCGAAATAATGCCTAGGCTTTCAGAAGCAGAGAGAAATAGAACAGTTGGGATGCTGCAGGGCGGAGTATCTCCGATCAACGTCAGCCGGACATTAAATTGCAGTAGAAATACAATTTTTGAACTGGCAAGACGTTTCCGGCAGACTGGTACTGTGCATGATCGTCCCAGGTCAGGTAGACCAAGAGCAACTAGCCAACAGGACGATCATGCTATTGTATTACGTCACTTACGTAACAGGTTTACACCCGCAACTCAGACAGCACGTCACTTTAACGTCCACCCGCAGACTGTCCGCAACAGATTGCGTGAACAGAATCGCCCTATCGCAGCCTGACGTCCATATACTGGAAGTGTAATGACGTTACGCCACCGCCGTGAACGGATGCAATGGGCGCATAGGCACCGTCACTGGCGTCGCCGGGACTGGAACTCTGTCCTTTTTTCGGACGAGTTGAGGTTCAATCTGAGTTTTGCCAATGGTCGGCAACGCATTTTCCGTCGTCAAGGTGAAAGATTCGCCCAATGTTGTGTCAGAGAGCATGATAGGTTTGGTGGCGGAGGCGTGATGGTATGGGGCGGCATTATGGGCGGCCGGAAGACAAGACTCGTTGCTATTCATGGAAACATGAATGCCCAACGGTACATCAATGCAGTTTTAGTTCCGGAAGCCATTCCATTCCTTCAAAGACATGCTCCTGCTACACTGCAACAGGACAACGCCCGTCCACATGTAGCGAGGATCACAAGGGCTCTGTTGGCCGCTGCTAACGTCAACGTTATGCAGTGGCCAGCCATGTCTCCCGACATGAATTCCATCGAACATGTATGGGATGAGTAAGGGAGACGTGTTCGCCGCAATTACAACATTAACAACATCGGCCAATTGGCAAACACCCTCACAGCAGAATGGAACAGCATGCCTAATCATGTGATCCAGCGCTACGTCAACTCGATGAGGAAGCGTGTATTAGCACTCATACGGGCAAGGGGTGGTCACAATCGATATTAACGGCAACATGGAAACGACAAACTGCACAGAAACCTGACTTTCGGGGCATCCAGTGACCATGTTACACACATACACATTTTGAAATTTTCGTTTTACACCCCTATCATATAAACTGGCGTCTAAATCATACGTTACGTATGCAAGAAAGCTAAAAATTCACATACATGCTCAAAACACATCCAATTTAAGTTTATTACTTCAAAATAAATAACATGCCCACCAATTTCCACGAAAATAGGCCAACTATGCACAGTCAGGTTTCTTTTTTGGCTCAGTATATATTTTTAGCTCCTTCAATCCGCTTACGCACTGGACTGGAATAATTTATATAAGTTACATGGAGGGTCACCTGCCAATCATTACTGTAAAATTTGGTTGAAATCCATTCAGTGGTTTAGGAGATGTCATTTAAGAAATTGACCATTAAATCTATTTTAGACCCAAAGTTTTCGAGTAAATCTACCGAAAAGAAGCATTTAATAGAAAAAAGGAAAATTTTAAAATTGTGTAGTTTTGAAACCATTGTGGTAAATAGAGCAGTTGCTCATATGAAGCAAATGCTCTATTTATCACAATGGTTTCAGAAAGTGACTTTTTACAGAGGTGTCAATATGAGGGAATGGGTTAAGTTTGTGTGACTTCCTTATGGAATCGGCTCGGAAGATTTATATACCTGTAACTTTAATTGAGGGTCACTTGAAGATTTTGTCAAAATCCATTCAGTAGGAGGAGATGTTTAATGCTAATTAAGTCTATTTTCACCTTGTGTGACCTACTTATGCAATAGTTGGCAACAATTTATAGAACATCACCTGAAGATTGTTTCTGTGAACTTTTGTCGAATCCATTCAGCAGTTTAGATGTCATTTAAAGAAATTATTCATAAAAAATTATATTTAGCTCCTGTGACCTACTTATGATATGGACCTGAAAGATCTAACATAACTTTCATGGAGGGTCACCTGAAGGTTTGATTCAAATTCTTAATGTTGTTTAGGAGGAGATGTCATTTAAAGAAATTACTCATTAAAATCTATTTTTAGCTCCTGTGACCTACTTATGCAGTGGCCCGGAATGATTTATAAACTTTCATACAGGTTCATGTGCAGATCATTTCTGTAAAATTTGGTGAAAATCCGGTCAGTGGTTGAGGATGAGATGTGTTGACTAGGAACAACTGGTGACACACGACAGACACAGGGCCATCCCAATAGCTCACCTTGGCACTTTGTGCCAGGTGAGCAAAAAATCATTTCAAAAGCGATGTTGAAATGGAAACAATAAAACTATGGTACACACTTAGTACATGGGTAAACTGGTGATAGAAATTTAGCAAAAGCATAAAACTATATAATGCAACCAAGCCAATTAGCCTTTATTTGAACAGCATTACCATTTATCTATAGAAATGTGTTTTTATCAGTTTCTGAAATATCCAGGTCATTAAGAAATTTCTATTATATAAATAGTCTCTTTTGATCCGCCGGATCAGCACTGCTAGATTAATCTCAAACATTCTGCATTGATCTGGATCAGCACTGCTAGATTAATCTCAAACATTCTGCATTGATCTGGATCAGCACTGCTAGATTAATCTCAAACATTCTGCATTGATCTGGATCAGCACTGCTAGATTAATCTAAAACATTTTGCATTGATCTGGATCAGCACTGTTAGATTAATCTAAAACATTCTGCACTGATCAGGCTACAATTAAGGTTAATCAACCCTCCTCATGCTGAACAAACTATCTGCATTTCTAAATTTGTTGTCTGCTTCATTTTTAAAATACATGTTTTATTTCCTTACTATGCAGAAGTTTATCTTTAGTGTCAAATATTTCTGATCTTTAGGACATGCTAAGATATAAACTGCACATCACATCTGGACCTAAACTGCTTGCAAATCTCATCAACAATTCCACAAGAGCATTCTTATGATTAATTACTATTCTAACAACTATTCTAATTAATATTTATGATGTCATTATATTCATGGTGAAAAAGATTAAGAAACAATGATATCATGAATGTTAGATTAGATGAATATGGCCATGGCAGAAACTGTAAAATCATATCTACACATGTATATCATTCTGTAGGCAAACAGAGCAGACCCTGATCCGACAGCTCCCTGAGGAGCTGTCCGATCAGGGTCTACTCTTTTTCCAAATGTGTTAATGGTGTATTTATGAAGTTAAACATATATAAACTACTGACCTAGTATATCGTCCATATCCTCTGCATCGGAATTGTCAGCTTAAAAAAATACATGCATAATGTTTAACTGTTAGTCAGAATAAGCAAAATGTCACATTTGCACGCCTCACTAGAAAATATGTGATAATTTTGTGCACAATAAAAACTATGCACACTGTCCAGTCACATGGATTGCTCAGTAACAGCAGTCTCTGTAACTCACATGTTCCTATCTATATATCCACATACACAAACATAGAGCATATAATACAGTTAACTTATCGATATCAGTATGAGGCCCCATGGATGTTAACTGGTGGGCTGTTCTGAGCTTATAGACTTTACCTTTATCATGCTGACAAAACTATGCCCGATTAAAGCCAGATCTGTTGCATTTTTACTTACATCCAATGCGTTGAAACTTTGAGTAACTATTTCCAAGTATAGAACTGTAATTATGAGAGGAGTGAAAAGCTTATTTTAAACACTTAATAAGTGTTGTCTGCAAATGTTGTCATCTTGCCAAATTTCATGATGGATAGAGATAACCCTTTACTTGATGAATATTCATCTAAGACTTTCCATTATGTAAACAAGAGGGTTAGAATGGCCCTGACATCGCTCACCAGACAATCAGAGGAGAAGATTTTCAAAGTTTTCACTGTACGTATCTATATAAAACTAGCCTGCCATGGGGCAGAGCCAATTTTGACCCGAGGGGCATAATTTATATAACTTTTGTAGAGAACATAAACATGATGCTATGTGCCAAATGTGAAAGCTGAGAACCTTCCAGTATCAGAGGAGAAGATTTTCTCAGTTTTCACTATATGTTTCTATAGAAAACTGGCCACCCCTGGGGCAGGGCCAATTTTGACCCCAGGGCTATAATTTATATAACTTTTGCTGAGGACCTGAACATGATGCTATGTGCCAAATATGAAAGCTGAGAAAGTTTCAGAGGAGAAAATATTCAAAGTTTTACTATATGATTCTATTGAAAACTGACCACCCATGGGGCAGGGCCAATTTTGACCCCAGGGGCATAATTTATATAACTTTTGTAGAGGACCTGAACATAATGCTATATGCCAAATATGAAAGCTGAGAACCTTTCAGTTTCAGAGGAGAAGATATTCAAAGATGCTATGTGTTATATATGAAAGCTGAGAACCCTGTAGATTCAGGAGAAGATTTTCAAAGTTTTCACTATGTTTCTATTCAAAACTGGCCACCCCTGGGACGAGGCCAATTTTGACCCCAGAGGCATAATTTATATAACTTTTGTAGAGGACCCGAACATGATGCTATGTGCCAAATATGAAAGCTGAGAACCTTCCAGTTTCAGAGAAGAGTTTACTATATGTTTCTATAGAAAACAAGGCACCCCTGGGGCGGGGCCAATTTTGACCCCAGGGGCATATATCTATATAACTTTTTAACCCCTGTGTGGAAAGGAGATGCAGGTGGGAGACACGGTAAAGCGTCTCTGAAATATCCGGGAGGGACTGGGATTTGAACCACTGACCACCGGACTGATAGTCAAGCGCGTTACCACTAGCTAGACTACCACACACCAACATATAAAGTATGGAAATTCATTGCAATGGCAACCAGTAGAGAATCAGACTTGTAACAAAGTATATTAACCTTTAATTCCAGCAAACAGAGCAGACCATGATCAGAGCTGTCTGATCTGAGCTTGCCAAGACAGAAAACAGTGCAATTGTCCAGTATTGCTAATAAACAGGTACAGGTACTGGCAACAGGTAAATAACCCTTTACTCCATGAATAGTTCTAGTAGAAATAAAGGGATTAGGACTTTGTTTTTGAAACAATTAATAAATAAGGGAAAACTTTGTCCTGATGTGAAAACTATAGAATCATATCTACCGGTATATTAAGCCATAAGTGAACAGAACATACTCTGATCAGAAGGCTCCTACAAGGGCCATCTGATCTGGGTCTACTATGTTTGCAAGGGCATAAAAAGGGCATATCTATTGTGTAAAGGGTTAATTCAGTAAAGTCTACACTTGCAGCATCCTGAGGAGGATGGACTCTAGTCAGATGCTCATAGGACTCTAGGTGGTTGTCTATCTTTATCCTGAAGAGATGATGCTTGCTATTACTCTGAGAGATGATGTTTGCTATTACTCTGAGAGATGATGTTTGCTATTACTCTGAGAGATGATGTTTGCTACTTTGCTATTACTCTGAGAGATAATGTTTGCTACTACTCGGAGAGATGATGTTTCCTACTACTCGGAGAGATGGTGTTTGCTACTCTGAGAGATGATGTTTGCTATTACTCTGAGAGATGATGTTTGCTATTACTCTGAGAGATGATGTTTACTATTACTCTGAGAGATGATGTTTGCTACTTTGCTATTACTCTGAGAGATGATGTTTGCTATTACTCTGAGAGATGATGTTTGCTACTACTTGGAGAGATGATGTTTGCTACTACTCTGAGAGATGATGTTTGCCATTACTCTGAGAGATGATGTTTGCTATTACTCTGAGAGATGATGTTTGCTACTACTCTGCGAGATGATGCTTGCTATTACTCTGAGGGATGATGTTTGCTATTACTTTGAGAGATGATGTTGCTACTACTCTGAGAGATGATGTTTGCTACCACTCTGAGAGATGATGTTTGTTATTACTCTGAGAGATGATGTTTGCTATTACTCTGAGAGATGATGTTTGCTATTACTCTGAGAGATGATGTTTGTTATTACTCTGAGAGATGATGTTTGCTACTACTCTGAGAGATGATGTTTGCTACTACTCTGAGAGATGATGTTTGCTATTACTCTGAGAGATGATGTTTGCTACTACTCTGAGAGATGATGTTTGCTACTACTCTGAGAGATGATGTTTGCTACTCTGAGAGATGATGTTTGCTATTACTCTGAAAGATGATGTTTGCTATTACTCTGAGAGATGATGTTTGCTACTCTGAGAGATGATGTTTGCTACTACTCTGAGAGATGATGTTTGCTACTACTCTGAGAGATGATGTTTGCTACTACTCTGAGAGATGATGTTTGCTATTACTCTGAGAGATGATGTTTGCTACTACTCTGAGAGATGATGTTTGCTATTACTCTGAGAGATGATGTTTGCTACTACTCTGAGAGATGATGTTTGCTATTACTCTGAGAGATGATGTTTGCTATTACTCTGAGGGATGATGTTTGCTATTACTCTGAGAGATGATGTTTGCTATTACTCTGAGAGATGATGTTTGTTATTACTCTGAGAGATGATGTTTGCTATTGATGTTTGCTATTACTCTGAGAGATGATATTTGCTACTATTCTGAGAGATGATGTTTGCTATTACTCTGAGAGATGATGTTTGCTATTACTCTGATCTGCTGCAAATTATATTTCCTTCGATTTGAGAAACTATTGTCCAAGTGTCAAACAGAGTGGATCCTGATGAGATGATGATATTTTGGCACCTTTTCCAGATTCAAGCTGTTTGAACATGAAAGCCAGACTGTGTTTAGCAGGATAAGGGTTAACCCTTTAGGCTTAAAACAAAATATTTATTATTATATATAAACCCATCTCATTTTTCTAAACATGTTTAATGAATGCTTGAAAATAAATTTACAAATATATATTTGCTTTCAGTTAGATTGATCATCATTTTCATGAAATCTAAAACAATATGAAATACTGTACTTGAAGGTTTGCTAGAGAGGTTCAAATTCGCAAACAAGATAACCAATCACTTGGAAACAGTAGCTTGTATCAGCTGAGAGTCAGTCTCATATCTCCAAGTTTGAAGATAAAATGGCCTAATTATATTCAAGATTCACCAGGATCCAGCATTCCAAGTGGTTTGGAAGAGTTAACCCCATCTGTAGTACAATGGACTCATCTGAAGATATCTTTTAACCCTTGTATAAGCTTTTTCATGCCTTTGTAAACAGAGTACACCCAGATCAGACTGCTCCTGTAGGAGCTGTCTGATCTAGGTCTACTCTGTTTGCATATTAGGGCTGACTATTGGGGCCAGTTTTGACTATTGCAATACTATTGCTATTGCTGAAAGTACTATTGCGATACTATTGCTATTGCTGGATACTATTGCAATAGTTATTGCCTAGATTTGAAAACTTGTAAATGCAAAGTTGCACAGTGTAAGATATAACTTTGCTGTAAATACTTACTAAAAATGTTTGTGGAAATGATTTAAAATGAATTGGACTTTGCCACTTGTGTTATACCGATTTTGTTTTTAACAAGCTCGATCTCATTGATGGTCGACGCCATCTTGAAAACACAATGCCAATTATATGAAAAAACTATCGAAACTATCGATAGTCAGAGCAACTATCACAATAGTTTATCGTCAATTGGAAATAACTATCGATAGTGTAACTGGGATAGAGAACTATCACGATAGTTCAATAGTTTGATGTATTGTTACACCACTATTGCATATGGATTTATATCAATCTGTTTTTGTCTAAGCCAACAATTTTCTTGAAAAACTATAGGTTTGTTTTTGTCACAAAAAACACAGGTCTCCCCGTCATTCTCATTCCAATACACAAGTGTAATGTCTGTAACTCCAAAGTTATTAGGGGGAGACAATAAACAAGAGGGCCAGAATGGCCCTGATATTGCTCACCAGACAATCAGAGGTGAATATTTTCAGATTTCACTCTATGTTTCTATTGAAAACTGACCACCCCTGGGGCGGCGCCAATTTTGACCCCAGGGACATAATTTACATACTTTTTGTAGAAGATCTGAACATGATGCTATGTACCAAATAGGAAAGCTGAGAACCTTCCAGTTTCAGAGAAGAAGATTTTCAAAGTTTTCTCTATTTGTTTCTATTGAAAACTAGCCACCCCTGGGACGGGGCCAATTTTGACCATGTAGATTCAGTGGAGAAGATTTTCAAAGATTTCACTATATGTTTCTATTGAAAACTGGCTACCCCTAGGGCGGGGACAGTTTTGACCCCAGGGCCAAAAATTATATAACTTTTGTAGAGGACCTGAACATGATGCTATGTGCCAAATATGAAAGCTGAGAACCTTCCAGTTTCAGAGGAGAATATTTTCAAAGTTTTATTATGTTTGTATAGAAAACAAGGCACCCCTGGGGCGGGGCCAATTTTGACCCCAGGGCTATAATTTATATAACTTTTGTAGAGGACCTGAACATGATGTCCAGAAACCTGAAACAAATATGCCTTATGTAAATGGATTAGGAAAAACATACAAATCTAACTCCAGTGATAAACATGGATTAACTGATTTATGTTAACCCTTAATCTTGTAGTGACACCTTTTCAAACAGAGTAGACTCAGATCAGATGGCTTCTGTAGGACCCGTTTGACTCAAGTTTGTTCTGTTTGCTTATGAATAATATAGATCTGATTTTAAAGTTTCTTCCATGTTAAAAATTTCCCTTGTTCATAATGCATTACAAAATTTCAGAAAATTTATGTCACAGTGTGTAGGTTTATCATCACTTGTACGGCCTTGCTGTACAAGCAGGCTTTTATGGCGATGTGGTAGAGTGCATGACTGCAAACCTGGCGACCCGTGTTCAATCCTGGGTCTGAGCAGGTATGTTTCTTTATAAGAACACCCAGTTACATTTGGTGCCCAACGTGGGGCTGTGACCGTATGTGCTTCGAGTTCGATTCCCAGTCGTTCTCATAACTATAGCAATTCGAGACGAATTTCAACCTGCTGGGGAAGTATGTCACAGTGTGTAGGTTTATCACCACTTGTACGGCCTTGCTGTACAAGCGTGCTTTTATGGCGATGTGGTAGAGTGCATGACTGCGAACCTGGCAACCCAGGTTCGATCCTGGGTCTGAGCGGGTATGTTTCTTTATAAGAACACCCAGTTACATTTTGGCACCCAAAATTACTATTCATACATTATTTCTTACATAAATATTCATAAGGTGTTAACTCTTTACTCCATAAATATTAATGTAAGAAATAGTGACATCACGAATATTAATTAGGCACATGGACACAGGACGTTTTGACCTTGGCAGAAATCGTAGAATCATATCTATAGCATTCATAAGCAAAGAGAGCAGACCCTAATCAGTCATCTCCCACAGTTAACTTCTGATCTGTATCTACTCTATTTGAAAGTAGAAATGTTTATGTATGGTGTAAATGGTTAAATGAACATCATTCAGATATGTGATCAGTTCATATACAGGTAAATCTATTTTACATCTTGTTTGAATTTATATTAACCTTTTACTTTTGAATACTTTATTCATGTAAGACTTCAACTAACATATACAGTGAACCCTCGTTACAACGGCAGTGTTTGTTTTCAGACATTTTGCCGTTATATCTAATTTGGCGTTGTAATGAGTTCAAATATTATTCAAAATCATTGCTTATATTAGACTATTGCAATCAAACAATCACTTAATGTAGAACTCAAGTGCAGAAAGCTCCCTTTGCGAGCTTTCTGCACTTGTGTTCTGCATTAAGCGATCATATGACTTTTGTTTCTTTGAACGTTTCATATGCTTAGCTGCAATTTGGTTCCACAACAGACTGCTGTTATAACGCATTTGCCAGTATAACGAATGCCGATATAACGAGAGTTCACAGACACTGTATCAATTTAATTATTACTTTTAACTATGGAAATGTATTACCATTGCAAAGCAGTTGAGAATCAGACCTGTAAGATATAGGTAAACTGAGCAGACCTGTAAGATAAAGGTAAACTGAGCAGACCTGTAAGATATAGGTAAAAGCAGACCTGTAAGATATAGGTAAACTGAGCAGACCTGTAAGATAAAGGTAAACTGAGCAGACCTGTAAGATATAGGTAAAAGCAGACCTGTAAGATATAGGTAAACTGAGCAGACCTGTAAGATATAGGTAAAAGCAGACCTGTAAGATATAGGTAAACTGAGCAGACCTGTAAGATATAGGTAAACTGAGCAGACCTGTAAGATATAGGTAAACTGAGCAGACCTGTAAGATATAGGTAAAAGCAGACCTGTAAGATATAGGTAAACTGAGCAGACCTGTAAGATATAGGTAAATTGAGCAGACCTGTAAGATATAGGTAAACTGAGCAGACCTGTAAGATATAGGTAAACTGAGCAGACCTGTAAGATATAGGTAAACTGAGCAGACCTGTAAGATATAGGTAAATTGAGCAGACCTGTAAGATATAGGTAAACTGAGCAGACCTGTAAGATATAGGTAAACTGAGCAGACCTGTAAGATATAGGTAAACTGAGCAGACCTGTACCTGTAAGATATAGGTAAACTGAGCAGACCTGTAAGATATAGGTAAACTGAGCAGACCTTGATCAGAGAGCTCCTACATGATTAACCCTTTCCCTCATATAAATGCGTTTTCACACATCTGCAAACAGAGTAGACCCAGACCAGCAGATGGCTTCTTTAGGAGCCATCTGATCAGGGTCTGCTCTGTTTGCTAATGGAATTAGATAGATCTGTTTTTATACTTTCTAAATGGCTATAATGTTCCACCTTCCATATTTCATTATAACTATTTTCAAGGGTGTAGCGCCCATTACGCACAATACGTAATTCAAAAAATTCAAAGCCAAAATATTCAAAAAGCCATTTTTTGCTTACGTGGCATTTATTTTGGAATTTAAGTAATAACATTGTGAGCTAAATAGAATCTAGACCATATATCTCCAGGAAAACCAAAATTTAATGTTCATGGCGCGTCATAATAGAAACCCTTTAGTCATATTTATAATGTCATAAAATGATATTTGTCACGCGAACAGTCTCATCATCCTTTAAATTTACGTCGTAAACTTGTAAACGTCAACAAACAGCAATGCTTTGACAGCATATTTTACTCCATAATTGTCTAAGTTCCTACACAGACAGCTCAAATTCCAGAACATTTAACTAAGTAGGGACCTACTTGCAGAAAGTTAAACAGTGGCGAGGCCAGATCTTGCTGTAAGTTACATGTAGCTTTCAATTGCACACTATTAGAGGTCAGTGTTTTTTTTCACTTTGGGTCAACCGTCTTTATTTCAAAGATCTACCCCTGCTTTCATTTAGATTTTTAATCTAATAAGATCTAGCAAATCCTACAGACCCAGATTAAGATATGTTTAAAAGTAATATAACTGTAAATCAACGCTTACAGTAGTAGATCAATTGATGTAGAATTTTAAACGTCAATAGTATTTATGCAACCACTTTGAAAGAAAAAATGTATTTAACCTAGATCTAATGATCTAGATCTAGATCGAAATAAATCTAGTCATCGTTATCTCAGTATCTGCAAGTGTACGGTCTTATATGTCCGTCGTGATAGCGATGGACATGACCGTATAATATCACACTTGTCGCCAATTAACCTTACTAATAGGTTAATCCATACAACTCTCCATTTAGATAATATTCTCCAGAAAGAAGATACAATGGCGGAGGTTTTAATTGCTGCTGACAAATATAGATAAGAGACTCTCCTGAAAAAAACAACATACCGGTATGCCCATTTTAAGAAAAATCTCTCTATCTCTCTTTCTCTCCTCTCTCTCTCTCTCTCTTCACAATAACTGTTAAGAACCAGATCACTGTTACTGTTCTCAGTGCGTGTTAATCAAGATTAAGTTTCATACCAATTTCATTAGTATACATGTATGTATTATCATATTGTCACATTTTATACTCTCATTTTTTAGTAGACATCATGTAGCTCTCCCATTTAACCTGTAACCACAATGTATTTTCTGTTTTCACTTTAGTTGCTTTGAAAAATTAATTACCATGTACCGTCTACATAATCTGACTCTTATCCATTTTATCATTGTTTCCAATTAGAGGGTCAGGCTTAACTGACAGGTCTGGCACTAGATTTTGTTGTACAGAAATTTAGACCTAAAAGTTATATCATTTGCTGTATATTGGCGACAATGAAAAGAAACATTCGCCAAACACCTGGACAAGCCACTCTTTTCAAAGTCTTGAACAATGGTACCACTCAGACTGAGATGGAAGTGATAAAATATGCAATAGAAACATGACCAAATCAAAGTTTCTCTTAGACGACAAAATCGTCCACATGTGACGCTTCTCAAAGCAAAATTTCAGACACTCATGCCTCTTCTTCTAGTGCTTCTAAAAATGTTTCAGGTTCTCTTGGGGCACGTTTTCCTGATATAGGAACTCTCGATATCAAAAGCAGACTTAGGATGTCACATTCCTCGACGTTCTCTGTATTTAATACACAATTTGAATCACTGTGGGGTTGGGTCGCGGCTTTAACATGCCACAGACCACCATTTGAAATATAAATTTCTATTTTTTTTTCCAGGGGAGGCCCCAGGACCCCCTCTGGGGTTACCCCCTCCCACACTCTCCCTCTGCTCGGCACTTCGTGCCTCTATGTGCTACCCCTATGAATTCGTCCATGAATATTCAGTAGGCAGGCACATAGCTAGATAAGCCCTTACGCATGTGCGTAACATCAATCTGAAAGGTGAAAACATTATTCTGGCCAAAAATCGAACAAAAATCGAAGGCAAATGGGGGAGGGGTAGTGTTTGATAAATGTTGTCTTGTCATGTAAGCTTGAACACATTTTCTCATAGACGCCTTTTTAAACCATTGTGATAAATAGAGCATTTGCTCCTCTAGGAATGAATGCTCTATTTATCACAATGGATGGTATAAAAACTACACTATTCTGTTGCAATGTATACCTTATTTTCCCTGGCGGGCATCCCCCGTACCCCTATAGCAACGGTGCGTACATAACATTTTGATTCAGCTACACTCCTGGTAGGTATTGAAATTTGCAATAAACATAGAACAAGGAAAGGGTTAATGAAAGTTACTGAAATTAGGGAAGCTTATCACATTTGTGTGTTTATACCTATATTCTTTCACATGAGTAACAACTGACTGTCTAGTTGCAAAAATCTCAGGATTCAGTTCAATTAACCAGTTCCTCCATAGATATGCCTTTGAAAACATATGCAAACAGAGCAGACCAAGATCAGATGGATCCTGTAGGAGGCATCTGATCATGGTCTACTCTGTTTGCTAATGAAATAATGTAAATCTACATTTTTGCCATGGCAAAAACTTAAATTCCGATGTTCATATGCCATTATAAAACTCTTGTAAATTAACATTCATTTTGTAATTATATCTTACACAATCATTCATGGATAGAGTGAAGGTTAACTTAATCCATCCATGTCAAAATCTAGTGTCATAGGGGCAAGGAAAAACGTACTGTGTAGACATGGTAACGGACCAGAAGGCTCCTGAGTCTTTCTCTGATCAGTATCTGCACCATTCCCTTAACCCTTTCCCTCATATAAACGCATTTTCACACATTTGCAAACAGGATAGACCTAGATCAGATGGCTCCTAGAGGAGCTGTCTGATCAAGGTCTGCTCTGTTTGCTAATAGAACTTGACAGATCTTTTTCTTTAGTTTCTAACATGGCTACAATGTTCCAAATCCCATATTTCATTATAACCATTTTTTCCATTAATATTCAGTAGGTATTGAAATTTGGAGAAAAAAATAGAACAGGGAAAGCGTTAACCCTTTCTTCCATACATACGCCTTAAAATGTCCATAGTACTACGCCTTTGCAAACAGATAGAGTAGACCTAGATCAGATGGCATCTGATCAGGGTCTGCTCTGTTTGCTTAAATTATGGAATAAAATAGATCTGATTCTATAGTTCCTATATATACTTTAGCAAAAAACCAAATCCTGTGTTAATATGCCATTTTAAAAAATAATCTAATTAAAATGCATAATGCCATCATTTCCTACACGAATATTTATGGAGTAGGCCTAAAGGATTAATAAAAATAATTCATACAGTAACAATTAAAACATATGGTCCAGACGACTTAATTCACGTATCGTAAGAAATATAGACAATTAGAGTTAACGTAGTCTGATCAATGAGCTGTTAAGACAGCATGCTAATTTTGTGATGGTTGCCGTCCGCGAGTGGGATGTTGCCAAAACCGAAAGTAGCTCGATATCACCATTTAGAGTACAAGTGTGTGGACTAAAGATAACGCACGTCATTGCGAACAAACATTTGTTGTTCAAGAATCAAGACTTGGTTCAAAGTAATAACTAAGGTCAGAGACAGATACTCCGGAAGAAGTGCGTATCGATGTACAGTTGGTTTGTATGGTTAAGCTAATATCAACATTTGAAGTCTGCCCACGCTAATAAACACAACCGCATCATTCATTGTTTACATGTATCAAGTCAGAAAGCCCCGCCCACTTTGGCGCGACAAAAGACAATAAATCTGAGTAGTTAACTAAAAACTTAATTTTTGTCTGCATATTTGCGTTGGCATATTATCTACTTTGATAGTTTCCCTAGTCCGCTTACAAATACAAATCTGTACTAACCGAGAGCTGTTTTGGCTGCTTCACTTTCCTCCATGCCGATCGATCGAGTGTATATACGAACACGTGTGTGTAATGCCAGAGTCAACACATGAAACTCTACATATCCGGGGCATTGCCAAGTGCGGCATGACGTCATAGGCCACTCCGTGTACATTGGCGTAAATGGTTTGAAAGGGTACACTTATTTGTAATATATGCTAAAATGAACATAGTTACAACTTACAAATGATAATATCAGAACCGTCTGCTGTATTTTGATGGATTAATGGTTCTCTTCAATGTTCTCTTTGTGGATGGTCATTAGTGTGAGAAGAATTTGAAGTAGAACTAGTTTTATCGGCGGGAATTATGAAAATGACCTCGTTTCTCCCCACCCACATCTATAGCGCGCACTATATCAAGCAATTAATTAAAATAATTCACACATCACTTATTCATGTCATAATTTCAAAAAAAAAATAATTTAAAATTTGCCATGACTAGAATCTATTGACTACTGAAGTAAATGGACATGGACACACACTCAAACACGACAAAATGACAAAATATTTAGGTTGCACTATCTCGGATGACTTAGATTGGGCAAATCATGTAAACAACATCACAAACAAAGCTAATAGAACTCTGGGTTTCCTTCAACGTAATCTTCACATACCATCCAAAGCAATAAAAGAGAAAGCATATTTAACACTTGTAAGACCACAACTTGAATACGCCAGCACTGTTTGGGATCCTTACCGCAAAACACAGATCAACAAAATTGAAAAAGTCCAGAGACGTGGAGCCAGATACGTCCTCGGAAGGTACAGGAACCGATCAAGTGTTGGAGACATGTTGAAACAACTCAAATGGAAGAAGAGAAGCTAGACTCAACATGTTTTACAAAATAGTAAATAGAGAAGTTAATATCAACCCAGACAGTTACCTTAATAAACCCAAACGACATACCAGATATGCCCTATCACACAGCTACACATTGCAAACATCCACTACAGATTCTAGGAAATATTCTTTTTTTGTACAAACAACAAAAGATTGGAACGCTCTACCACTTAGCATGTAGCAAATGCCCCGTCACTAGAGATATTTAAATCTCTTTTGACTGAGCAAATCGGACTTACTTTTCCAAAATGGGATTAGGGATGGGAGGGGGTTTATAAGTGCAGACCACAACCTGGCAAAACACTCGACAAGTCGAGGGTGGCCAGGAAACTGGAAGAAGAAGAAGAAGAAGAAAGGAAAATCGGTATACAACTACAGGTCCAGGGGGCAGTTTTTAGGGGAGGGGGCGTAAATATGTATGAGAGTACAAAAGTCATACAGTATAAAAGAGGTATTGTTACAGGGTTTCTGTTAAAAGCAGGACAAATCCCAGGACTATCAGATCTTCCATACGAAGAAGGACTATAAAAACTAAATATCCCCACATTAACATATAGAAGAATAAGGGGAGATATGATAGAAGTATATAAAATCCTAAATAAAGTAGAGCTATATGACACAAATATTGAACAAATTCTCAGATAAGGCATAGTAATAGGGGGAATTCACTGCAAATCTTACCACAAAGAACAAGACTATATATTAGGAAATTTAATTTTAGTATTAGAACAGCAAATATATGGAACAGTCTACTGGAAGATATAGTAAGAGCAAGTTCGGTAAATTCTTTTAAAAACAAGTTAGAGAAATTTTTGGATAATCAATAAGTAAAATATGACTACAAAGCAAAATATAAAATAAAAACCGGAACCGGATACATGTATGGACAAAACAAAGAAGAGGTCCCAACAGGGCCTGCTTAGAAAACCAACGATAAGTAAGTAACGATAAGTAAGGATCCTGCAACAATAAAGCCCCGGGACCCTCAGATTATGGGCATGCAGCTGGGTCCTCGAAGATGCGCTGCCAATTTTTTTGTAATTCCTTTTCGATAGTTTATTTTGGAGTTTCATCTGATAAAAGTATTGAAATTCAGTCGGAGACACTGTCTTTAGTAAATTATGGTTTGTCATTTTACCAATGTTTTGGCATAGGATAGTTAAACAATAGTTTTTGCTCGAAATGGGACCCTCATAATATTGTTGAGGACCCTTAATTTTTTCATCAGAGGGTCCTTGGGACCCGCAACCTGAAAGTCCTACCGGAAACCCTGTTGTTAACCTATTAAATCCCGATCAGGTGACTCTCAGGGCAGTGGTTTATTAGTGACTGTGCTAATAATTGCACTGGAGTTATCAGTTTGTCACAGTAAATTTTTATAAAGAGCACGGTACTGCACCATCCAAATCTTAATCCAAAAGCGGGTACAGTAATAGCTTTCTATTTCTTCTTGCATATCATCTACGTGATTACAGCATCAATGCCAATGTTAACAGTTAATATCCTTGTGTATATAGAGTAGTGCAAGAGCATTGAACCCATTTTCTCCCATAATGGACCTAAATAATTAACTAAATGTTCTTGAATAATTACTTTAATATAGAATTTGCCCTTTCAACTGAACTCGCAGTTACATATGTTAATAGCAAGAGGTAGAGTATCTTGTTGATGTTGGGATACATCAAGTTACACATGTGCCTTGACCAAAGTCACAGCCACAGCCTAAATTCTTTGTGAAACGCATCCTAAAAGGGCTGGTCATCTTGAAAATAGTTTAGAATGGTCTCTGTGACCTCTTCATTCATCATAGAATGATACTTTGGTAGGATGCAAAGTGCCATAACCACTTGCATGATAAGATGCTGAAGGTATGTTTAGCTGGCTTAGGAGGGCATCAACAAATGGCAGGTAAACTGTCCGATGGAAATACTCTTTGGGCATAGATAACGGGACATTGTTTCTTTGAGTCTGACACCTATATCATCTTGGTGGTTCTAATGTGATATTAGCAATATCCACCATCTGTGTTGCATTGCTATATACTTTGTCATATTCATCTTTGTCTTTGCGGAGTTTGGTGATCGTTGATGTAATATTTTCCACGATGTTGTATGCTTGCATCACATCTTAAAGTAGAGCCCTGAAGTTTTCTACTTAGTCCACATAAGTATCCAAAATACTGGTGCACTGTTTGGAAGCATACTATGAATGTCGGATCAGTTATTAATTTTTCTTCATCACCCCATTTGCATCAACAAGAGTCTTTGTGTCCCAACCAGTTTCTAATGAAGATATAGCATCTAAGCATACACATGTATATCAGCAATTCTTCTTAAATGTCTTTAAGTCTTCAAGACAGGTGTGTTCGTTTACCCAGCGTGTCTCACAAAACAGCTTGAACTTAATCTTCTTAATTCATTCAGCATCACTTCTACTGTTCACATCATTCTATCGTCGCTTAAATACTTGAAAAAAAAAAAGACCAAGTTGCTTTAGAGATTCCAGCATGATATGTACTTCCTTGACTGCACAACTTCAGTAAGCGCAGTAGTAATCTTCTCACAGGTAGCGTCACCAGTAATTTGATAGCATGGATTGCGTGCATAATAATGTGTGCATTTTATCATCACATCATATGTTACATATATCATTCACCAGATACCATGCAGATAGTTGTTTTGCATTTTTAATTTACTGGTTAAGCCAAGAAAAGCAGTTATTCAGGTGAAAGTTTTACAAGTTTACAATATCATAGACACATATTTGCAAACAGCTTAGACCCAGGTCAGACAGCTTCGGTAAGAATTGTTTGATCAAAGTCTGCTCTGTTTGCTTATTGAAGAATGATACACCTGATTCTATAGTTCCTGTCATGGCAAAAATATATCTTAGTAGTCGCATATATTTAATCAGTACGTGTACATGCCTGATTCATGTGAGTTTATCAAGGAAAAAGGGGGATTATTATTGTTATTTTGTAACAGGGGTAAAGGTAACTAGTAGGAAATCAACAAATCCCGGATTGTGTGGCTCGGAAGCTAAGGGGTTGGAGCCCTGGCACAGTAAGCTCTCGGGTAAGCCCCAATCAGGCCACGATCTTTTCAACATTTGGCCTGTTACATCATGCATTATTTCTTACATGATTCTGTCATGATGAATATTCATAAAGTAGAGGGTTAAAGGGTCAAATTCAAGCAAAATGACTCTGGGATATACTATGTATCATGTTCTAAAATCTATGCTAATGGAAGCGGCTGAATGCAATCATACTATATACCCTTTCCTTCATGTAAGCGTATTTTCACACATTTGCAGAGTAACTTAAACCCAGATTAGATGGCTCCTATAGGAGCTGTCTGATCAGGGTAGGTCATCCAGATCAGATGGCTCCCATAGAAACCGTCTGATCAGGGCCTGCTCTTTTTCCTTATACTGAGAATAATATAAATTTGACACTACAGTTTCTGTTCTGGAAAAAAATCTGCGTCCAAATGCCATTTCAAAATTTCATTTATTTAATATTCATGATGTACTCTTTTTTTTTCTTTTTTTTTTCATGAATATTCATGAGGTAATGGATTAAATGAAGTTGACTAGTTAAGTTACCCAAATAAAAAACAATGATGTATACATTAAAAACTAAATGCTACAAAATTTTAGTAATGAAGAATTCATGTATTTATAGCCAGGCTCCTAAAGGAGCTTTCTGCATGACTTTTACCCTGAATTAAAATGCCACCTGTCTTAAAGATCGATAATGATACATATTGAGTGTTCGTATAATCAAGATTTTACTGTATACAAATGTATATATATTTTGTACATTTGCCCTGCTGCATTCACCAGATGCTGAAGTGCTACATTAAAGGCAAAAACCATGAAGTTATCTACTGAATATGATAAAATTGAAACTACTGATGTAGTATTTGTATCTTATTTTTCCCATTCAACAGCCACAGGATGATGGAAGAACTGCCAGTTTATTATGACCACATCCATGGGGTCTACAGATTGATTGAGGATGACAATGACAGTGGGGTCGAAGAGTTACCATTTTCCTCCTATATCAAACTTGAAGGAGATACTGGAACACAGACTGTCTCGTGTTCTCAAAGCTCCAATGGGGTTACAGATCTGAACTTCGAACTTGATGAAGATGATCTAACCTATGTTGATGATGTAACAGATGGAGACTATAAGCCCCATCAGCCGGACTATTTACACAAAAAGGTAAGATGGACAAAAGGTAAGATGTCACATATTTTGCAAAGTGCAGTATGCTTAGTTAACTTCACCTCATGAATATCAATTTAGGAATTTTTTACTGCATTTTTTATGAATATTCATTGACTGAAGCTTTATAATTGCACATTTACAAGAACATCATTGGTGGTGACAGAACCTTCACAATCACAGATCTATATTAGTCCATAAGCAAACAAATCAGACCCTGATCAGACGTACAGGAGCTGTACTTTGAATTTGAAGCATGACAATTGAAGTCGATGATTATAAATTGCACAGTGTTCTTCAACATGTTTCTGGATTGAAAATTGTATGAAATATAATATATTTAACCAAGCAGAAAATAAACGATACAGAACTGTAGTACTCACTGAGAACACTGTTTTCATCAGCATCTTCCTGTAAGATATCTCCACTCATCATGTTGTTCTGATTAATTCACTTCAAAAGAATTTTTGGCCCAGGTTACGCATATGGTGACTGGTTATATATCCTTCATTGTGCCCAACCAATTGACCTGCAATTTTTTTTCTCGATCAATAGAACTTTAAAAAGTTTATCAAGATAAAACAAGAAATTTATTTGTGTGTGCAAGTCATTTTTTCCCACAAAATTCTGTTAAATTGATTAAAAAAAAATGCTGACATTAGCTACAGTTTAGCATTCTACAACTATTTGCTAATCAAAGTTTGAATGATTCACATCTATTGAATCACATTAATTTGAACACATTGCTGAATGAGACTCATGTATAGCCTAACAAGGCATGTTTTACACTTGCCTGAAGCAATCTCTGTCCAGTTCACTTATTTCACTGAACTCTTTCACTGCCAGTGGCGGATCAGTGATCATTTTAGACAGTTTAGTCCAAATGAGACACTGGCTAACTCAGCCTTTCATCACAGTGTTTCATGCTGTGATCATGTTGTTGGTTTTTTTTAACCTAAATGGAAAAAGTTTCAAAAGTGCACACGACAACATAGCTGTGACAGAGTTAAAAATAATTAATAGGGGTTTCAAAAAGAAATTTGTTGTAAAATATTGATAACTCTCAAGTGTATCGTATACATGTATATTGTTTAACCCTTTCCTTCATAAACACCTTTTCATGCATTTGCAAACAGAGAAGACCCAGATCATAGACACAGCTACTATAGGAGCCATCTGATCAGGGTCTGCTCTGTTTGCTGATCAATGGAATTTGATAAATCTATTTCTTTATGTTTCTAAAATGGCTACAATGTTCCACCTTACATATTTTCTTGTAACTATTTTGTCCATGAATACTAGGAGTTATTGAAATTTCAACTTGTTGGGGGAGTATGTCACAGTGTGTAGGTTTATTGTCGCCCCGCATTTAAGCGGGGCGACTATATGGGCTTACGATTTCTTTGGCTCATGGTAGGAGCAGTCGTTTCTGTAACGCTGAGGAAAGGAAAGTTTAGTTGAGTGGACAATGCAGATTACTTATACTGATTGATTAGGAGTATGATTAACATATCATAGGTGGTGAAAGGAAAAGAAGCATCTTTTTGTATCATTGCATTCAGAAACGAATACATTATTGATAATAACAAACTGATCCTTTTGAATTTCCGGTACAATAGTCTTGCCACAAGTGTTGTGGAAATATGTCAGTAAATGCACATTCCAATGTATTGTTTTTGGTTTAATGCTGATTTAAAGCTAGTTTTAAGAAATAACGTATATTGCTTTTTTAATGCCCCCGCTTTTAGGCGACGGGGGGCATTAAGTTTTACCCTTGTCCTTCTTTCTGTCTGTCTGTGCGTACGTACGTATGAAATTTTCGTAAAGGATTTCTTGGTTTGTGTAAGGTGGAATGATTTGATATTTGGTCTGAAGCATTATCATAGTGAGTTGTAACGCGTCTTCCTTCGCTTTTCAGGTCTGTCGTCCATCTACTTCCTGTTTGCCGACACTTTGATTGAATTTTGGTGATTGTTTAATGAATAATTTCTTCAAAGATTTCTTCCCTCGTGTAAGCTGCAATGATTTGATATTTGGTCTGAAGCATAATCATAGTGAGTTGTACTGTGTCTCCCGTTTTTGGCCTGGGTTGGCTTGCCAAGCCGAAGGCCATAGTAGTCATGCCATAATTTCAACCCCTACCCAAACATTTCCGAAGAAAACCGAGTAAAAGTGCGATTTACCGCTTGCACAAAATGCCAATACGCTTAAGCAAATAGATCGGTGAAGTTCCAATTTGTTTGAGCTTCAACATTTAAAGTTTGTTAACATTTACTAATAAAACTTGGTAAAAATGCGATTCTAAGAGTGAAAAAACAATGAGTGGGAGTTTGGCATATAAATGCATTATTTCATACCTACAGATTTCTACGCACAGCATAGGGCAAATATATAATGCGAAATTGTACGGAAATGTCCGATTACTTACGGAAAAGCTTGGTTGAATTGAACGGAAATGTATGGAAAGCAATAGATAACGCTAAATTCTATTCATTCCATCTATAGATATTGTTGAGTACTTTTGTGGCCCTGTTGGGTACATTTAACTCACCCCCTAGACTATTTTTAGAGCCAACCTCTGTCAAGAAAACCTGTAGTATATCGCTAGGTAAGCGATTTGATGTATCTCTGTATATACAGGATTATCTCCCTTTTTGACTGTTAGTAACAATTCGTTGTGTATCAAAGTTATTTCACTTCTAAACTTCATTTTGTTTATTTAATACCTTATAAAAAATAATACTTTGTCTATTTTCAAATGTGCGAAGCGGTTGGTCAATCGAAATAATTAATATGAATTAAAAATGTTGATATGCTAATTTGCTAAAATTACTCAGATTAATGGAAACAGGATTATCTCCCTTTTTGACTGTTAGTAATAATTCGTTGTGTATCAAAGTTATTTCACTTTTAAACTTCATTTTGTTTGTTTAATACCTTATAAAAATTAGTCCTTTGTATATATTCGAATGTTTGAAGCGGTTGGTCAATTGAAATAGTTAATATGAATAAAAAAAACTGTTAATATGCTAATTTGCTGAACTTACTCAGATTAATGAAAACTGTATACAAATGATTAGACTGGAGCAAGCATCTACGATGACTGCTGGTTATTTGGAGGTATGAAGCTGTGTCTTGTAAGTAGGGCTTCGCCAAGCATTCTGACAACATTTTTGAATTCATCTATCGAAAAGGAGCAGTAACTATAGAAAAGCAGAATTTTAGAATTGTTCAAAAAGGCGCCAGTAGGAGAGAATTAGTTAATTAAACCAAAGGAACTGCCCAACAAGTGTACATATGTTAGAACGTCCGTCTGTCCATCCGTCAGTCTGATTTTACTTTGTCCACGCGGTTTCTCCAAAACCTTTGGTCAGATTTTCATCGAAACTTTATAGGATTAATCAGCACCATGCCTAGTTGTGCACATCTTATTCATGTTCCAGTTTGATTTTTTACATGAACAATGTTGTTCGCGCTGTTTCTGGAAAACGTTTGGTCATATTTACATGAAACTTCAAGATATTGATAAGCACCATGCCTAGTTGTGCCTATCTTTTTCCTGTCCCGGCTCGATGATTTTCGGCAGAGTTATGGACTTTGAATTTTTTACATGGAAAATTTTGTCTCTGCGGTTTCTCCAAAATCTTTGGTAGGATTTTCCTGAAACGTCATAGGATTGATCAGCGCCATGCCTAGTTGTGTATATATCTTTCCTGTTCTGGTTCATTGATATTCTGCAGAGTTATTAGACTTTGTATTGTTTACATGGAAAATCAAACCCCAAACTTCTTGAACACACGATAAACTCTTCTTATGCCCGGGCCTACTGCGCCTGCGGCGCTTTGATTAGGTCTGTCATTCATCTACTTCCTGTTTGCCTACACTTTGATTGAAATTTGGTGATTGTTTAATGACAAAAATTTCCGTCAAAGATTTCTTCGCTCGTGTAACCTGCGAAGATTTGATATTTGGTCTGAAGCATAATCATAGTGAGTTGTACCGTTTCTCCCCTTTTCAGGTCTGTCGTTCATCTACTTCCTGTTTGCTCGCGGGGGCATCCGTGTCCCATGGACACATTTTATTTTATTTTTTATGCCCCCGCCTTTAGGCGAAGGGGGCATTAAGTTTTACCCTTGTCACTCCGTCGTCTGTACGCCCGTACATCCGTCCTGTAAAGTTTTCGTCACAGATTTCTTGGCTTGTGTATGCTGGAATGATTTGATATTTGGTCTGAAGCATAATCATAGTGAGTTGTACTGTGTCTCCCCTTTTCAGGTCTGTCGTTCATCTATTTCCTGCTTGCCGACACTTTGATTGAATTTTAATGATTGTTTATTGACAAAATTTTCGTCAAAGATTTCTTGGCTTGTGTATGCTGGAATGATTTGATATGTGGTCTGAAGCATAATCATAATGAGTTGTAACGTGTCTCACCTTTTCAGGTCTGTCATTCATCTACTTCCTGCTTGCCGACACTTTGATTGAATATTCCTTACGGGGGCATCCGTGTCCCATGGACACATTTTCTTTTATTTTTTGAAAGGTTAACAAAATATTTATTGCAGTAAGTAAGCAGACAATTTTTTACATACTCAGTTACTCCTTTTTGAGAGAGTATATCATTATATTATGTACATAAGAGTTATTGCTCAAAGTCTTTAGACTCTTAATTCCATGGGTAGGCCTGATTTTTTAGCTCACCAGAGCACAAAGTGCTCAGGGTGAGCTTTTGTGATCACCTGATGTCCGTCGGCGTGCGTCATCTGTCGTTCGTCGTCAACAATTTGAACCTTAAAAAATCTTCTTCTCTGCATCTACAGGGTTCTCAGCTTTCACCTTTGGCACATAGCATCATGGTTAGGTCCTCTACAAAAGTTATATAAATTATGCCCCTGGGTTCAAAATTGGCCCCGCCCCAGGGGTGCCTTGTTTTCTATAGAAACATATAGTAAAACTTTAAAAATCTTCTCCTCTGAAACTGGAAGGTTGTCAGCTTTCATATATGTCACATAGCATCATATTCAGGTCCTGTACAAAAGTTATATAAATTATGCCCCTGGGGTCAAAATTGGCCAATTTTCAATAGAAACATCTATATCTATAGAGAAAACTTTGAAAATCTCCTCTGAAACTGGAAGGTTCTTAGCTTTCATATTTGGCACATAGCATCTTGTTCAGGTCCTCTACAAAAGTTATATAAATTATGCCCCTGGGGTCGAAATTGGCACCACCGCAGGGGTGCCAGTTTTCAATAGAAACATATAGTGAAAACTTTGAAAATCTTCTCCCCTGTATCTGGAAGGTTCTCAGCTTTTCATATATGGCACATAGCATCATGTTCAGGTCCTCTACAAAAGTTATATAAATTATGCCCCTGGAGTCAAAATTGGCCCTGTCCCAGGGGTGCCAGTTTTCAATAGAAACATATAGTGAAAACTTTGAAAATCTTCTCCTCTGAATCTACAGGGTTCTCAGCTTTCATATTTGGCACATAGCATCATGTTCAGGTCCTCTACAAAAGTTATATAAATTATGCCCCTGGGGTCAAAATTGGCGGCGCCCCAGGGCAGGCTAGTTTTCAATAGAAACATATAGTGACAACTTTGAAAATCTTCTCCTCTGATTGTTAAGTGAGCGATATCAGGGCCATTCTGGCCCTCTTGTTTATTTTTTTTATATTTTTTAAGATTCTATACTTTATTCACCCGTCCAATTAGTATATTGCTTTTTAAAGTTTGGTCCACTTAAAGAGTAAAATCTAACAAATTACGGTGTATAAATAAATGTTTTAGTTTATCATCAACTTGAAGCCAGTCCGATATCGACACTGGTAGTTGAGTATAACTTTGTGCATGCGTCTGTCAGGTTTTGTCCGGGTCATACTTTTTATATATATACAATGGAACTATAATATCTCCAACTTTAAGGTACCATACAAATTACTAAAAGATAATGGGAGTTCGAGTCAGCTTATCTCTACTTTGGAAATTTCTTGATGTGACGGCTTAATTTAGGTTGAATAATATAATTTTGAGCACATCTCTAATCATAGATGATGAGTAGATGGTGTACCATATAGACAAGAATCATAACTCTAGCAACACAGTTTTTGAATCATCTGCCTCTTCCTATTTATATATAAATATTTTGTCTTTGCTGTAAATTTCTCACGCACAGTGACAGACATATTTCAGTTTAATAATGAGTAGACAGTGTGTCTCTTATAAGTAAAACTAGCCTAATCCATTCTTTCATACAAACAGCTTTTCATGTCTCCTGTAGGAGCCATCTGATCAGGTTCTGCTCTGTTTGCTTATAACCTGATATGCATGTACATCACTCTGTAGTTTTTTCCAAATTAAAATTTCCCTTAAAAAATTTACATTGTAAAATTCAGCTAATAAATATTCATGGTGTCATTATTTCTTACATGAATATTGATGAGGTAAAGGATTAACTATCCATGATAACTCTTTCTACTAGACATTCAATTGTTGTAAACTTTGTAATGTTTTGTGTTGTTTGCTCAGGGTGAACTATTGTGATCACCTGTTGCCCGGCGTCCTTCGGCGTGTGTCGTCCATCTTCAACAATCTGAACCTTTAAAAATCTTCTCCTGAATCTACAGGGTTCTCAACTTTCATCTTTTGCACATAGCATCATATTCAGGTCCTCTACAAAAGTTATATAAATTATGCCCCTGGGGTCAAAATTGGCCCAGCCCCAGGTGTGCCTTGTTTTCAATAGAAACATATAGAGAACACCTTTGAAAATCTTCTCTGAAACTAGAAGGTTCTCAGATTTCATATTTGGCACATAGCATCATGTTTAGGTCCTCTACAAAATTTATATAAATTATGCCCCTGGGGTCAAAATTGGCCCCGTCCCAGGGGTGCCTTTTTTCTATAGAAACATATAGTAAAACTTTGAAAATCTCCTCTGAAACAGGAAGGTTCTCAGGTTTCATATTTGGCACATAGCATCATGTTCAGATCCTCTACAAAATTTATATAAATTATGCCCCTTAGGTCAAAATTGGCCCCGCCCCAGGGGTAGCCAGTTTTCAATAGAAAGCATATAGGGAAAACTTTGAAAATCTCCTCTGAAACTGGAAGGTTCTCCGCTTTCATATTTGGCAGATAGCATCATATTCAGGTCCTCTACAAAAGTTATATAAATTATGCCCCTGAGGTCAAAATTGGCCCCGCCCCAGGGCCGGCTAGTTTTCTATAGAAACATAGTGAAAACTTTGAAAATCTTCTCCTCCGATTGTCTGGTGAGCGATATCAGGGCCATTCTGGCCCTCTTGTTGCATAAAAAACTTCCTTTGTGTTATAAAGTTTCAACTTTGATACACAGTTACACACAACAATAAAAATGTTGCAGCTCTGGATAAAGTTCTGGGTATTAAATTTGACAGTATTGCTTTCCTTCTTTCTGTGACTAATGAACTTTCGAGTGAACCTAAATTTAAGGGGGTGTATTAAGGCAACTTTTTGTGTGAAATTGTGCATCTCATTTCTGTAAGAAGTCTAGATCTATGTTGTTAGAGTTGTTAAACAGTAAATTGCAAACTTTCAAATATAGTTCTTATTTGAATTTTTCAAACTCTGAGCAAATACATCAAAGGTGACAGTAACACATATGTGTTTAATTATGCCAGGGTAAATCCAAGTACTTCAGACGTCTCTACCAGAAAGATCCTGACCAATGTGGGCTACTCATGTTGACCCCCGAGAAACAGATAGGGCTCAGCAGTGACCTGTGTAGCAGTTCTGGGTCCATCCGTCATTACGCCCGAAAAGATAGAACCCCACGAACTATTATGAAAATGATGGAGAGACACAGAGAAAGTGAGAGGTAACATCACTACATGCAGTCAGAAAATTTGTGATAGATTTTTAACCCTTTCCCTATTCTATGTTTATTACAAATTTCAATACCTACTGAAAATTAATAGACAAATAGTCCAATCAGTAATTAATTTCACCTCGGACTAATTGGTACAGAAATCATTCTTGCAAAACACGAAACCACACTATTCAAATAACAACATATATAAAGTCTAGTAAAATCTATTTGGTGGAAGTTGGTTAAAAATCGTTTTAAACTCGCGCATTTCTGTCCTCCCGTTTACGGCCCGTTTACCTCACTATACTATGGTTTTGTTCATCAAGCGTCTGCAGCGATCAAGAAGAATGTCATGTGCTAAAATTGGATTTATAAAAAAAATGGATAAAATCATGGATTAAAGTAAGTATTTGTTTGTCTTAGTGATAAATATTCGTACAGAATACAAAAATAAGCCAAAATATGTCACGTATAAGCTTTAACATTGAGTTTTCATTGTTTTTATTCCTGTTGGTTTGAAAGTTGTCACGAGTTTTCGTGGTAAATAACAACTTTATGAACAATTCATTTGTATTAGAAAAGATTATATTTCCTACCCTACAGCAGCTATATTTCCTATTAAAATGGACATATGTATAATTATAAATCGGAGAAATGCATTTTTGCAAAAAATTATAGCATTTTCTTAAAAGCATGTGCGCCCGATTTTTTTAAACTACTGAAGCCAATTCGTGTCATAAGGTTCACCTGAATAATAACGAATTGTCAAAATTTTACTTGTTTTACAGTGTATTTTGACTTTTTTCCAGGTTACTGAAAATCAGATATGGAAAGAATACAAAATAAGTTTCATTTAAATCATCAAAATCTATTAGTGATTTTATGTGTTTAATATGTATCATATTTATTGTCATCATGTTTTAATATGTATCAAGTGCACACAATCAGTATATAGCATGAATAGCATGATTAGTTTCATGGTAGCATGTTCTAATTATACAAATAAACGTGATACACTGAAATAACTCTTAATATATCTATTCAACGAAAGGAATAGTATCATTTTTCTTATACATGTATTTGTAAGAAGGGTATCCATGAAAAAACAGTTTTGAGGAAACTGATAATTTCTGAAAGTAGTACCTGGTTTACTTATCATGGGTGTTGGTTGCATTGTATTAAATTCTGCTACACTTTTTTATTTCAGATGGATGAAACGGATGAACTCTGCATTATATGTAACAAGCAGATCGGAAGTAAAGATTCAGCATCTAAACTTAGACAAAAAGGATGTGATGGACTAAACAGCGCCAGTGCAAATCGCGAAGATATATTAAATGCCAGCCCTGGTCAGTTTGTACATATAGAATGCCGCAGACTTTATTGCAATCCAAATAACATCAAATATGACAAAATAAATGCTAACAGAGTATGTATACCTGAAACGCCTCGGAACCTCAGATCAAGTGATGCATTTAACTTTAAAAAACAGTGTTTGTTTTGTGGACATGCCGCCAAAATATCAGGAAAAAAACGTGGATGTGACGTTTATCCAGTACAAACTTTAGAGTTCCAGCATAAAATTCTTAAGAGTGTGCAACAGTCATGCAGATATCTGGGCAGACATAGTAAGAAACCGTCTTAAAACAGTTAATGACTTGCCAGCTGCAGATACTATCTACCATCAAAATTGCAGTGTATGATTTGGAACAAACAAACATTTGCCGAATGATCAAACTGAGGTTTTGACTTGTAAAAGACCAAGAGGTAGACCAATGCTGTATAATATTAAAGAATCGTTTAATTCTGTTATACAATACATTGAAGAAAATGACACCGAATTAATTACAATTCTAATGCAACATTTTTGTAACACGCATTCTGATTGGTCCACATGACAAAATTTGAAGCATATAAACCACCGATATACTGTCGGAAAAATGAATATACTGTCGGAAACCGAATCACTAGAAAATTTACTACGAAATATTCATATGCGCATTCATAGTAAAATTGAATGAATGGGTCTGAATGAACGAAGACACTGGTTGAATGAAATGTCAAATGTTTTCAATTTGCTTGTTTTTTTCAACACACTTTATGGTTGTAGTCAATGTGAGTCTGGCGATTCTACTCAAATATCTATCGCAAAGTCCCACAAGTTGATCCCGAGTCCATTTATTTCACATGTTGATCTAATTCACTGTCCTTGAACAAACGTTTCTCTTCCTCTATTCTGTTTTGAGGTGTATGTGGCACCTGCACCCTGTAAATATAAGATTTAAGATATATAACCATGTAGCTGTGATATTTATATCCATGCTGAAACTATTTAAGAAGGACCTGACAACACTTAAATATTACCAACCGATTACAGACAATGATCTGAAAACACTAAAAAACTCAGGTTTCCTCTCTGCCATCAATCACAAATTTTTCCAAAGAAAAGTGGTTTGACATAACCTTGAATTTCGCTCTTCGTGGTATACATAGAAAACCTAAGATCTCTGACAAAAGTACAATTTATGAGTCATGCTGGAAACATGTCCTGTAAATCTCTGAAAACATACCTGATAAAACTGTACCCGTGATCGAACCATTTCATTCAGTAATCCAAACGTTCAGTCGATTATGAAGAATCATGTACACATCCAGGCCTGTTGGTGAGCATGTGCTGAACGAAATGATGAAAACAATTTCTGCTGAGGCTTGTTTCGTCAAAAGTTTTAAAACACAAATCACTGTGTCTGAGAGACCGCAATCATGCACTAGCTGTTGGCCTATGCTGGTGTCAAAACCAGGGAAATAATGAAAAAGTCCGGTCATCAGAATGAAGCAAGTGTCCGAAGCTATAATGTCGACTCGTCCGACAATCAGAAGCGGAAGTATTCTTCAATTCTTCAAGGACAGTCCCATAATGAGAATTCGCCCCACCCACTCTAGACCACTCGAGGGCTCTTTGCAAACATGCCTGTAGATTGTCGCTCCTGATAATTTCCATTTGCACGTTCACTTGGCCTATCATCATTCTCATCAAATACACCAATCAGCCAAAGTATCTTGAATATGCAACCAGTTCCACATTGCAAACAATTTAAAAATAAATAATTCTGTTGTCCGTGTGCACAATTATTGTGGAATTTCGAGCAATGTCGAGGTCAAATTTGATTCATCTTTCGTAGTTTTGAAAGGGACCTACCGTCAGAAATTCAAAGGACCATGACTTAACAGTTTTCATTTGTGAAAATCAAAGTATCAAGTGAAAACACCAGTTCTTGGTATATTAAATATAAGCACAATTGCTAGGTTCCGCGAGAACTATTTTCTATATGCGTAATGCGGTGTTTCATGACGTCATGTTATGACAACAGAGAAAATATCAAAGGATTTATATGTCGCAAATAATCGTTTTACATGCTCCGCTAACGCGTCGCATGTAAAACTAAATTTGCGACATATAAACCACCGATATACTGCTGCAAATCTTCAAATATGGAACGGTTATCCCCTAATTAAAGATCTGATAGAGAAGATGAAAGAATGGTGTGGAGAAGAAGCTTTTAGTGCTAAACATATGAAAAACAAATTGGTGGAGCACTTTGGAGACTCAATAACCATCACTGAGATAAACGGAAAGATCAATGTTGTGACCCTTAAACGGACAGCTTCTTCCATTCTTCATGACTTTTATATACAACAAGAGAATGCAGGGAGTGAGGCAAAGAAACAGAAAATAATAGAAACTGCTGCTAAACTCATCAAATGCGATATTAAAGCATTAGACGGTGACAAAAGTGAATATCCTTCTCCATCTGATAATTCATCTGTCCAAAAAAATGTTGAATACTTACCGGAGAGTCTACAGCTATTGGTCCGAACAATAATAAATGACAAGAAGCCAGGAATAAAAACGGCATCAATTGGACAAGCAATAATTCAGGCTTCAAGGAATCGTGTTATCATCACACCGCTTCTGCTCAGTTTAGGGATCCAACTACACCACCAGTTTGCCTCAAAGTTTTTGATTGACACATTATACAATTTAGGATTTTGCGCATCGTACACAGAGGTTCAAAAGTTTGAATCAAATGCAGCAGTATCACAGGGAACTGACATTCCAGGCTATGTTCCAGGTAGTTTTGTGCAGCATGTGGCAGATAACGTTGACCACAATACAAGAACATTAGATGGGCATGGAACCTTTCATGGGATGGGAATTATTGCATGTGTCACACCTGGTACATTTGCTGCTGCTCCAATTCAAAGGAGAAATGTTGATAAAGAAGAAATATGTAAAGCAGGTGAAATTAAAATAGCATATTACAAACCAAATGAGCATACTAAACCTTCTATCACACTTCAGGATTTGCATGGCATTAAATTTCATGACACAACCAGAAAACTAGATCTTTTGGTGAAAGTGACTGCCCCTATTAGAACACATAGACCTGGATGGTCTGGTATGATGCAGATGCTACATAAAGGAGAGTTTCCCGGTAAAACGTCTATTACATTTTTGCCTATGATTGACATGGACCCGTGTGACTTATCCTGTGTCTATACAACTATGACATTTGTTGCAGACCATGCAGCTAGGTATGCAGTTAAACCAATACTTACATTTGACCAGCCGTTATATTGGAAGGCAATTAATATTCTTCTCTGTGAGCCACATGACAGTCCTCTAAAGAAAATAGTTCTGAGACTAGGTGGTTTCCATACCATCATGAGTTTTTTAGGAAGCAATGGCCATCTTATGCAAGGTTCCGGTCTCGCCGAAGTTTTAGAAACTATTTATGCACCGCCGTTGGGCATATGATGACTGGGAAATCAGTTTCAAGGGCGCTGAGGGGACATTTTCTGGTTCAAAATGCTCTAATGTCACTGATAGTTGCAGACACATTTAAACTGAACATTTCACCAGATGTATCCGAAGATATTGACACAACTGAAGTGAAGGATTCTACCAAGGAGCAGCCAAAAAAGACTATTGTTGAAAATTCAGAATTGAATGGTGATAGTATGATCTCTGATATTGTTAGATTGTATGATGGTGTTATGGAAGGAAGATTAGATATTCAAGACGTTCTTCAGTCAAAATTGTTGGAAGACGCTTATGAGAAGGTCGAAGATACCAAAATTAATTTGAAAAGCTTTAGAACAGCTGCTCTTTGGCTTCAGTATTTGCAAATGATAGATATTCTTCAGTCATTCATTAAAGCAGAACGCACTGGAGAATGGTTTCTACATTTAGGTGCAATTTCTAAAATGCTGCCATACTTCGGGGCCTCTGGACATAATCTTTACTTGAAATCCGCATATGTGTATTTGCAGACCATGCAAAATCTTGAAACAACAAATGTTGAGGTTTTTGACTTCTTTCCATCTGGGTATCACGTGGTGCATAGAAGTGACAGATACTGGGCAGGTATTTCTACAGATCTGGCTATTGAGCAGGTGTTGATGAGAAGCGTAAAGACGAACGGGGGACTGACAAGGGGAAAGGGTATAGGGGAGCGCCAGAGAGCCCAGTGGTTGCTTTCACTTCCCTCATGCGCAGCGTTTAATAAAAGTATGCAAGATCTCACGGGTGTGACATACTACACCAGCGACCAACACAGGGACTGTGGTCAATCCCGACAAGCTAAAGACGCCAAAGACAGTCAAACTGTTTTCAGATATCTTCTTGAAAGGAATCCTTTCAGCCATGATTCAAAACTCAGAAATATTGAAACTGGAGTGGAAGCCGACCCCAGTGTCAATGTTGAGCAGGCCGCATGTATTGGCGTCAAAGTCGTTTCATCTATGGCTGGTGAAAATATACTAGAGCACAAATTCAAGAAATCTCAGCAAGCAGTAGTCTTAACATGTAAACCCGTTGTTAAGCTTCCTGGTGACGACATGATGCAAGTTGACCCACAACTACTCTTTCAGAGACTTATCACAGCAGCAACCAGACAGATTGATGTTGACATTTCAGAAGTATTTCAATACGAGCTGAGTAGTTTTCCATCCACTTTGTTTGATGTTTCTGGGTTTCCCAGGCAGCCACAAAAATCTACTCTTGGAGATGCAATCTGGTCATTGGGAGATTGTGAAGGGAAAGAGTCAAGTGAACAGAAATATGTTCTGGATGGCGGGTCACTAGTTCATCGTGTGCCATGGTCCTCGGGTGCCACTTTTTCAGACATTTGCACTGCATACACAGAATACGTATATAAGCACTACAAAGATGCTGTTGTTGTTTTTGATGGGTATATGTCTGGGCCCTCCATTAAGGACGTAGCACATATCAGGCGAGCACATGGTGTCACCAGCACCAACGTTGATTTCAAGGAAAATACTCCATTCAAAGGAAAGAAAGACAAATTTCTCTCAAATCCTAACAACAAGCAAAAATTCATAAACATGCTTGGTGATCACCTTTCAAGAACTGGCAGCACGGTTTTGCATGCCAATGGGGACGCCGACGTCTTAATTGCCAAGACAACAATTGCCACAGCTGAAAAAGACAAAACGATTCTGATAGCCGAAGACACAGATCTCCTTGTTTTGCTGTGTTATCATGCTCCTGACAGTTGTGACATACTTCTTAAGTCGGGTTCTAGGCAGTGCGTTGGTAAACCCTCCAAAACATGGGACATTGAGAAAACAAAAAAGGTACTGGGAAAAAATGTGTGTTATTTGTTGCCGTTTCTACATGCAATCACAGGATGTGACTCTAAGTCAAAGGTTATGGGAATTGGTAACGGAAAGACTCTTAAGCAACTCATGACAAGTGGTCTCTTGCAGGCAAGTGCAAAAGTTTTCCTGAAGAACAGTGACACACAAAGTGTACATGAAGCTGGTGAAAAAGCAATGGTAAATCTTTTTGGTGGACACGAGATGGAAAGTTTAGATTTACTGAGGTTTAGAAAATTCGCGAGAAAAGTTACAGTTGGTCTAACCAGTGTTCAAGTCCATTCTATCCCGCCAACATCGGCAGCTACAAAGTATCATTCATTAAGAGTATACTACCAGACTCAAAACTGAATAGAGAGAAGCGATAGATTAGAAGCAACGGAGTGGGGATGGACTCTCAAGAACGACATGATGTTTCCTGTAAAAACCAATTTAGCCCCAGCCCCAGAACATCTGTTGAAAATCATAAAATGCAACTGTAAACTAAATTGTGGTACGAAAGGTGCACATGCAGGAAGCATGGTCTCGAATGTTCAGTCGGATGTGGCGAGTGTCGCGGTGTCCAGTGCTCCAATCGATCGGGCCTTGTAGAATCAGATTTATCAGGCGATAGCCAAATCGGCGATAACGATATTTGAGATTAGTTATCAGAAACCAGTAGGCTAGTCAGTACAGTAAGTGTATTGTCATGGAAATCATGGAAACTGCGCTGGGTCTCACTTCGTCCACCATGGCCGAAGCCGGACCCAATTCAGTATCCGTAATTCAGGTAATATTATCTTAGAGTTTGACTTTAATCAATTAAACCTTATTCTAAATGTCAGTGTTACGCTCTTTGCTTTCAAGTAAAGACATTATTTTTCAACTGAGATTGTTTAGCCTTATTTCTCCAAACAGTGTGCATTTATAGCAGCGTATAGTTTAGGTTCAGTTCTATGTAATATCATACATTTTGCCAAAAAACATATCAAACTTTTATCCAATATTAAACATATTGAAATTGGTTCTGAACAAGTTCCATTGCATTGGAACAAGTTTACCAGAAGAATGCAAAATGTACGGTAATACATAAAAATAATGTAAGCCGAGGTATTGCACAGAATGTACTTTGTTTGAGTAAAGAGGATGATACACATATACATGTATTGTTGAGAAAATAGGTAGTCAGTAAGTTACGTGTTGAATCCATTCTGTATTCTGCTGATGGCGAATCTGCCAAAACTTTTTAATATAACATGTACATTTGGAGTTTGACATCAGATAAGACGCAGAAAGAGCCGATGTTTCATCTGATTCCAAACTGCATGCCACTTGTTTTAAAAAATATTGAACAATTAATAATTTGTCATTCATTTGACCAATAACAAATAGTAACATAAATAGAGGGATCAAGCGAGTCAAAAAGAAGCAAACCTTTAGTTTGTCTTTTACTTTGTAAATATGTTGCTTTCTGGAGTGTTTACATGTACAAGAACATGGATGATAAAGTCAAACGTGTATTTAACGACGACAACATATACGACAACTTGCCAACCTGTTGCATGAAGGCTGAATTAATGCAATACAAACGCAATGAGCATTTGCACATATTTTGTACTGCATTATGCACCATTCATTCTAAATGCCTGCAAAATATGTCTGTTTTGTAGTCGCTTTATACAGGTTTGTATGCAGGAGTATGGTTATAACCCTTATTCAGCCAAATAAGGTGTTATGTCCTAATAATATGAATTTGGTATCATCATTCTTAAAATAGTTTCAACGTTGTTATGTTATGTGTTTATGTGACAAGCAGCTTGAATTCGAAGGATCAAATTGTTCGATTTTCAATTTAAATCCAAGCTGGTTGTATAGTCCAGAATAGCCGTGTTTCGGAGGATCAATGTTAGATTCAAGGTCAGATAAGTGACTAAAAGTTAAATAAGTGATTGTACGGTTTCAAAATAATACAAATGAGCTGTTTTTGCTAATTATATATCAAATTTTATGATAAAAATGTTTTGTCCTATAACGTTTATATGGTGGGTGGGGTACTCAAACACCTAACACCTTATATTGTTTAGTAAAAAGGGACAAATTTTGAATATTTTGAGACCATTTCTTGTTTTATTAGCATTTAAGGCATTTTTAAATATAAAGATCTAATCAAGTATAGTTTTGGAAATTTGTTGTTCATGTAAAGCGATTGGTTTTGATAAGAAGCAAACACGCATGATAAGGAAAATGCATTATTCCTCACTGACAGTCCTTATAAAGAAGGTGGAATTTGACAAATTTCTGCTCACTATATTTTACTAGACTTTTTTTTGGTGATAATAGTGGCTTTCAAACCTTGATGAAATCATTTCTGTACTATTTAGTCCGAGGTTTAGCCTTAATTTCGCTTTTACTGATTGGACTAAAAATAGTTATATGAAATATAGAAGGTGGAACGTTGTAACCATTTTAGAAACTAAATAAACATATCTATCAAATTCCATTAGCAAACAGAGCAGACCCTGATCAGACGGCTTCTATAGAAGCCGTCTGATCTGGGTCTACTCTATTTGCAAAGGTGTGAAAATACATTTATATGTGAGAAAGGGTTAAACGCCTTCAAAGTAGAGCTGAAGTACCTTCAAAGTAGAGCTGTCCATAATATCGTCGGCCTCGTTCGAAAAGGACATAACTACAAAATTGGCAAAAAGTTTTTTTGACATTTTCGAACGATTAAATATCAGCGCGCCAAATGCGAAAATACCGGATCTGATACCCAATTGTAAAGCTTCAAAATTACCACGTGAGTAAAAGTCGTACCATGATTGGTCAAATATTTCTCCGGCGAAAATGACGTATCTGCAGAAAAACAAACCAGCGAAAACAAACCAATGGATGCTTTGGGAACAAGATCCCATATCGACCTTATTATCAATGCGTGAGTTTATATATGTTTTCTAATTTAATCTATATATCTCCCGAAAGATATGACTGAGCTATGAACTCTTTAATTTTGTAGAATTATTAATGTTTCATAATGACAATACATAAGCGCTGAGCTTGGACACCAAACATCAGTTGAAATCAACTAATAACCAGAGTGTTTACATTTTGTAGTTACCCAAATTATTAATGAAACAACTAGATTTACGACTGGCTAACATAATTGCTCTAAAAAACCACATATTTGTGGATACTGTTGTACTTTCACTTTTACGTCTTTTTCGAACATCACTAGTTTTTCCTGTGCTTGCAGATACGCGATTTCCGAACCAATAGATGGCATCCATACTACGTCTTCTGAGATTGTTCTCGTGGAAATTTTATCATATCTGACATTGACTAAGCCTCTTCAAAGCGTGAACAGAACATGTGTACGACTATATAGTATTATAAAACAAAATTCCATTCTTTGGAGAGACATTTATATAGACTACTAGGTGACTATTTCTTCCAAAGATCTTTAGAGAATACTCAAACATTCCTACTACCGTTAGCATTCAAAGAGTGCAAAGCGTACGAAGTAGATTTCCTTTTTATACGCCCACCTAATAAAGGTGGTCGTATATTGTCGTGGCCCTGTCCGTCCGTTCGTTCGTTCGTCCGTCAACATTTTAATTGTCCGCTGTTTTCTGGGAAAACTATTTGACAGATATTAATGAAACTTCACACAAATGTTAAATGCATCAAGATCTGAAGCTGAGTTGATTCTGAGGTTCATTTGATTTTTCATTTCAGAGTTATGGCCCTTGTCCTTAAAAAATATGCAAATAGTTTGTCCGCTGTTTTCTGGGAAAACCATTTGAGAGATATTAATGAAACTTCACACATATGTTTAATGCATCAAGATCTGAAGCTGAGTCGATTCTGAGGTTCATTTGATTTGTCGTTTCAGAGTTATGGCCCTTGTCCTTAAAAAATATGCAAATAGTTTGTCCGCTGTTTTCTGGGAAAACTATTTGAGAGATATTAATGAAACTTCACACAAATGTTTAATGCATTAAGATCTGAAGCTGAGTCGATTCTGAGGTTCATTTGATTTGTCGGTTTACTTAAAAAATAATGCAAATACATGCAAATAGTTTGTCCGCTGTTTTCTGGGAAAACTATTTGACAGATATTAATGAAACTTCACACAAATGTTTAATGCATCAAGATCTGATGCTGAGTCTATTTTGAGGTTTATTTGATTTTTCGTTTCGGAGTTGTTACCCTTTTACTTAAATTTTTTTCAAATATATGCAAATAGTTTGTACGCTGTTTTCTGGCAAAACTGTTTGACAGATATTAATGAAACTTCATACACATGTTTAATGCATCAAGACCTGAAGCTAAGTCGATTCTGAGGATCATTTGATTTGTTGTTTTGGAGTTATGGCCCTTGCATTTAAAAAAATAATGCAAATCTATGCAAATATGAGGATGGCCATAACTTTTTCATTTGAAATTATATTTACTTCAATTTTTTTATATGGTTAAACCTTAATGTGAATTTTCACATATATTGCGGGGGTTTTGATATGTCATTTTATTCTAAAGTTATGGTCCTTGAACTTCGTGTATTCGTTGCTTTGTTAGTCGGTAAACTTTTAGTTTGTCTGTTGTTTTCTGGAAAAACTATTAAAATGATATAAATGAAACTTAACACAAATGTTTTAAGCAACAAAAATTGAAGCTGAGTTTATTTTGAGGTTCATTCAGTTTGTCTTTACAGAGTTATGGCCATTGCACTTTACAAAAATCTGCAAAAATGAGGATTAGCTGTAACTTTTTTATTTAATAAGATATTCACTTCATTTTTTTAAAAAATAGTATCACCTTAATATGGAAATCAAGATCTGAAGCTTATAAGGCATGTTGAATCAGAGAAAGTTTGCAAGTGGGCGTATTATGTACCATATGCGGTACTCTTGTTACAACTGGTCTAGCTATATTGACTTGATATAAGTAAAAGCCCAGTATCAAAATTACATGGACTGTAGCGTTAAACGGGGTTGAAATCAGTCATGTTTTCTCGTGGTAAACAGCTTGTGACTCTTTCATTAAAGCGACGTGCTCGCGATGGGAACATGGATGAGAAATGTGATGAAAATAATAATACAATGCTGGATTCAGATGAATCGGTAGATTATGATGATAATGTGAGATACCCTGATTTTGTACCACATAGAAAGAAGAAATCAAAGATAGTTAACAAGATCATTCAAAGTGTCACTCAGAGTTCTGTGTCTGTGTCTTTGCCGAATTTGACATGCGATGAAACACTCTCGTCAGATTCGAATTACCCTAGTTTTGATGAGGAAACAGACAGTGAAGGGCCTGATGCATGTACATTGCCGATCAAAGTAATAGAGCCCAAAGACCTTGTACCAAACCAAAGACAATCTTTCGACAAGGCTATTACATATTGTGTAACTGAGACCCAAAGAGCAGTTGATTCTATTAATGAGAGTACTGCAGAGAAACGTGATATTGTATCTGAACAGGATGAGTTATTGCTGCATGATGAACATCAGATTGTTGATCATGAGGAATTAGTGGAGGGGATTGAAAATGAAAGGGATGAGTTGAGGAGAAAGATCAAAAGCTCTACTAATGTTACTAAGTTGAAAAACAAACTTTTGAGAATGACAGGTATGAAATACAAAGGAGTGAAGAAAGATGATCAGGGAAGAAAGCATTATTCGGAAGATCGAGGTGAAAGAATGTTAGCAGCAAGCAAATGTTCAAAACGTTGTGCAAAGAAAGCAGGTGGTAGGCGTTGTACAGAAATAGATAGCCGAACGCGACAGGAAATATTCAAAAACTTTTGGCAGGAGATGGACTGGAATCAGAAAAAGGTCTACGTCTTGAATTTGGTCGACAAATGTGATGTGAAACGTAGAACAAAGGAAGTATTTTCACCAGAGGGAAGTAGAAGAAAGTGTCTTACAAGTACTACTTAAATGCTTGTGATCAAAGGGTCTTAGTATGTCGTGAAATGTTTCTGTCTACACTTGGTGTAAATGAGAAAATGGTGTACCAGTGGATACAAGAAAGCGAGTCCGGTGTGCCGTCTAATGTAAACATTGAGGGGTTACCTGACACTAGTGGCCGTGGCGGAAACAATCGCAGGTTCTAGATCATGCACGGCAGTATCTAGTCGATCTCCCCAAAATGCCTTCAAGGGTTTGATCAAGAAAGGAGAATGCCTAAAATATGTTTGCAATGTCTTAAAATTGATGTTTGTTCAAAGGGTACTTAGACACAATCTAGTTAACTCTAAGCATTCTAGATACGTTTTCATCTGCAATGTTGTCATCAGTTACATTAGTATTCTGTTTCAAATTAAAGCTTCATATCAAAGTCATTGCTTTTTGGAAAGGTAAACAGAGTGTCTTAACAGCTTGCATCCTGATGAGACATTGTATTACTCGGCGTCTTATCAGAATCCAAGCTGCTTGTAAAGGATATGACCAGTAGTGATCATATCACTACATGTATATAGCATGCCAGGAGCTTAAGTCTGCATCGTCTGTTGTATTAACTTGAATATACCCGTAAAGTTTGTTGTGTTAACTTTCTTCTTAACCCTTTCAGTGCCAGAATTGACGTCTGCTAGACGTAACTTGTCTGCTTCAAGTTTTAGAAAGGGACGTTTGTTCAATGTCTTTATAAAACAGTAAACAGGGCATCACACAGTTTGGATCCTGATGAGACGCTGAGTTACTCGGTGTCTCATCTGGATCCAAACTGTTTTGCATACGATATTACAGACCCGTCTTCATGGCACTGAAGGGGTTAAAACATTGTTATTGATTTTAAAGTTCATAGATTTTTTTTATAGGAGCTGTTTGCTAAACGAATCAACCCTTTGTCTGTTTCATTGATGCGAAGCTCTGCTCACTACGAATGTTGTACCACACATCTTTAAGGTTTGCATACTCCCAAAGCAAACTGTGAAGACTTTAATCTATACAATTTTATGCACTAACATTGTTGACTGATCAGACAGTTCCTTATTAAGTTGTTGTCTGGCCTGGGTCTACTCTGTTTGAAAAAGAAACATAGATATTTGACATGTGTCATGAGGAAAGGGACCCTCAGACTTATCAGTTAGTTTCTGTCGTGATCGGCTTTCTATGTACCAATGACTTTAATTCATTAGCACTACTGTTGTTTTAAGTATCTAAAGGCGAATCAGTAACATTTTGTTTATTCGACAATCTAGAGCCTGATTAGCCGCCGGGTCTGAAACGCGGCGACTCATCATGCTCTACACTGTCGAAATGACTGAAATGTCCAATGGCCCATTGGCCCATGTCGACAGTCATTTATCTTTAGACACTGATTTCTGAAGACTTGTAATGTAATACGGCATAGGATATGACATTCAGATAACATTTCACAATATTTGGTCATTGCAACACAGTTCTAAATTATCGTAACTGAAAAAATGTTGATGAGAACATGTCGTAACTTCATTCCAAAATATCGCAAATGTAAAATGGCCAAATCAATAATATCGTAAGTTACATTTCATAAACAATATTGATGATGCAGTATAATGTGGATTTTCATTTGTTAAGTTACCATTTTGCCTTGATTTAAGCTGAATTTGGTAGGCGTATCTTTATTTTTGTTCAAAATAAAAAGTTTTTTGTTTCTCCTGTAAAGTTGGTGTTTTTCACTTACTTCCTTTTCGAGTGAGGCCGACGATATGTTATTGGTAGCATCTAGTATGAAAGGTTTGAATTTGATTGAGGATTTTGAATGACAACAAATGCAGACCCAGATCAGGTCCCAATTTTACAAATAGTCTTCAATTTGGCCCAGTAAAAGCTTTAAGCTCAACTTATTTTGCCATTTACAAGCATGTAATATTCAAACAATCTTTAACCCTTTACTCCATGAATATTCATGAAAGAAATAATGACATCATGAATATTAATTAGATTAATTTGATAATGACACATGGACATGGGAAATTTTGACTATAATAGAAACAGAATCATATCTATATTATTCCATAAGCAAACAGCAAACCCTGATCAGATGGCTCTTTCAGGATTCATCTGATCTGGGTCTACTCTGTTTGCAAAGGTGCAGAAAGGTGTTATGGAGCCATCTGATCTGAGTCTATTCTGTCTGCAAATGTGTAGAAAGGTGTTATGGGGCCATCTGATCTGGGTCTACTCTGTTTGCAAAGGTGTAGAAAGGTGTTATGGAGTCATCTGATCTGGGTCTACTCTGTTTGCAAAGGTCTAGAAAGGTGTTATGGAGCCATCTGATCTGGGTCTACTCTGTTTGAAAGGTGTAGAAAGGTGTTATGGAGTAATGCATTAATGTATACACAGGTTTTTTTCTCAGATTTAGGGGAAGGGGCCTGGCCTTTCTGGAGGGGAAAGAAATAAGCGCGAAAAGCATGTTTTAGGGGAAAATATAAGTGCGAAATAAATGTTTTAGGGGAAGATTATGAAATATAAACTTTAACATTATAATGATGAACAGGGGACATTGCAAATGAATAGAGTACTAATTGCAGCTCTGATATAGTTTAATATGATTATTGAAACTACATTACAACTGAATAGCATTTGGTTTTTCAGCCTTGAACAGGTCAACTGTGCTCTCAGTCTTGGTCTGTGAGAGCATAGTTGCCTGTGTGTATGTTGCTTTGATCGAATACAGCCCCACCCACCCCAATGTCCTTAAAAACCATCCAAATATCAAGAACTTTTCATTGAATTCATTTTCTTAAACCAGCAAACGTTTCCAAAATCATTTACTCTCCATTCGTTTTGTACAGAAAACACACATCCCTCTCCATTTTTATTAGCTCACCTGAGCTTGCTCAAGTGAGCTATTGTCATGGTGCTCCGTCCGGCGTCCGTCGTCGTGCGTTGTGCGTCGTGCGTCGTGCGTCGTCAACATTTGGCTTGTGAACACTCTAGAGGTCACATTTGTAGCCAAATCTTCATGAAACTTGGTCAGAATGATTGTCTTGAAAAAATCTCGGATGAGTTCGAAAGTGGGTCATGTGGGGTCAAAAACTAGGTCACTAGGTCAAATTATTCAAAATCTTTGTGAACACTCTAGAGGTCACATTTTTAGTCCAATCTTCATGAAACTTAGTCAGAATGATTGTCTTGATAGAAACTTGGATGAGTTTGAAAGTGGGTCACATACGGTTAAAAACTAGGTCACTGGGTCAAATTATTGAAAAACCTTGTGAACAATCTAGAGGTCACATTTTTAGTCCAATCTTGATCAGACTTGCTCAGGATGATATTCTTGATGATATCTCGATCAAGTTCGATCATGGGTGGGGCAGGATTAAAAAGTAGGTCATTAGGTCAAATCTTAAAAAAATCTGTAGAAGCCACAATTTCTGCCTAATCTTCATCAAACTTGCTCAGAATGATAACCTTGATGATATCTTGATCGAGTTTGATCATATGTGGGCTTGGGTCAAAAAGTAGGTCACTAGGTCAAATCTTAGAAAAATCTTGTTTACACTCTAGAAGCCACATTTTCTGCCTATTCTTCATCAAACTTGCTCAGAATGATGACCTTGATGATATCTCAATTGAGATCCATCATGGGTGGGCTGGGGTCAAAATGTAGGTCACTAGGTCAAATCTTAGAAAAATCTTGTTTACACCCTAGAGGCCACATTTTCAGCCCAATCTTGATCAAACTTGCTCAGAATGATAACCTTGATGATCTCTCATTTGAGTTCGGTTGTGGGTGGTGTGGGGTGAAAAAGTAGGTCACTAGGTCAAATCTTAGAAAAATCTTGCCTACACTCTAGAAGCCACATTTTCTGCCTAATCTTGATCACGCTTGCTCAGAATGATAATCTTATGCCGTGTGATTCTTGCTCAGAATGATAACCTTATGCCGTGTGATTCTTTAGCCTATTGGAGGGGCTGTATTCGAATAAACTTTTCAAGCTACAATAGTAATGTGTACCTTGTCTGCATAAGCCTTTCAGATTGAATAACTCTCTGCACAATATGGATATTTTCAATGTTATCAAATGAAAATTAGAAATATTAATTTGTTTTCAACACAAGCCTCACCGATAGTCCAATGGTCTTTAGGTGGCCCTCTTGCAAGTTTCTAAAATTCTAAAATATGATGATATCTTGTATATTTTCAAATTTTAGAAAAATCTTGTCCATTACTTGTGTGTAACATTGTTGTAACCAACACTTAACAAATGTCAGGTGAGCGCCCCAGGACCCTCAGGGTCCTCTTGTTATATTAATCAAACAATTTCCTACCGATTTTAACAAAATATGTATTGACTGTTAGAGAAATGAATACTTGTTACGGGAATACTACTGCCATTTCAATACTTTCCAAATCACATGAAATATTCAACCTCAAACAGCCATCAACTGATTTTCGGAAGAGATCCGATTGCACGGTTTCGGCTAATCTATCACGGGTAAAACACAGCTAAAACCCGATGAACACACAGATTCCAGCAACTGTCATCGCAATTCTATAAAAATGTTGTCACAGTCCACGCTCAATGTCTCAATAAATCTATTAAATGAAATGAAACGAACCTTTTTCTGGGCGATATTTTGATTTCGTCAACCAACTACCATTTTGGTTCTACGTGGGTGTACCGAGAATTTTGTAACACGACGCCTCATTGGTTTGCGGCGGAGGTGTGTCTAGGCCTGGCTAATTCACGAGGCGTTGTATGTATAGAGAAATGCAGTCGGCGTTTTAGCCTATTAACTGGTGTCGATATAAAAACTGCCCTGTCTTTGCTATTGGCGGAGAAGAAATTGATCTAGTTGATCTCTTTATTACATTCTTCCCACACACTCTCATGGGGAATTTCGGGCATCGATTGAAAAACAGGTTTCTAGAGGGGATTTTGCTTCCCTAGGGGGAAAAATAGACAAGCAAGGGGAAAAAATGTCCGAGAGGAAGACGCCGTTATTCGGCGTCTGCTATATAGAGAAAAAAAGCCCTGATACATGTATAGTGTATTGGATCCATATCCATCCATTTGTTCTGTTGTATTATTAGACAATTTCCGTATAAACGAAAGCTTTAAGACAAGAAATATAGTTATGTTAATGCTCAAAATAATTTATCAGACTCAAGTAGTTTTCATTATTACAGAATTAACCCTTTCCTTTATATAAACACATTTTCACACATATGCACAAAGCAAACCCATATCAGTCGGCTCTTATAGGAGCTGTTTGATCAGGGTCTACTCTTTTAGCCAACAGAATTTGAAAGATCTAAAATGGCTACAATGTTCCACATTCCATACTTTATTATTACTGTATTGTCCATGAATATTCTGTAGGTATTGAAATTTGGAATAAGCTCAGAACAGGATTAAATGGAGTATATATTTTTAACACTTTATGTGATAAACATGTATTTTTATGGATTTGCAAACGGAGAAGCCCTGTAACGAACAGCTCCTGTAGGAGCAGTCAGATCAGGGTCTGTTCTGTTTGCTTATGAAATGATATAGATATGAATATACAGTTTCAGCCATCGTCAAATACATGAATATTCATAAGGTAAAGGGTTAAAATTCCATACCAAAAAAAAAAAGTTTAGTAAGACAGGCTGATATTGTGAAAGGCATTAAATATGTTCATGTCTAGCAATTATGAGATGTTGAAAAAACAGGCTCATGTGAGCCATTACATGAGCTGTTAATAATAATGGGTTTTAATGCCATTTTAAAAAGGATTTACTGTAAACACAATAAGCAGTGAAGCCTTTTCTTTTGTAGCAAAAATCAGAACTCAAATTGTTTGGTGATATAGTTTATCAAATGACATAAAATGCAGTCCTTCAAAAACATTTCTCAATAAAGAGAAATTACTTTCTTCTGAAATCTGTCAAAAAGGACTTGAAAAAGGTGGAAAGTACAAAAGGAGTAAATCCTGTCTTCATAATAGAATCGTCTATTGCTAGTAGATCTATTTTTAGCTCCTCCTGCTTTTGCACATGGCATATCGCGTCTTGACATAGAATTTACTGAATTATAAGTTATAGTTCATTATTTCTAATATAAAGTATAATACATTGTACATGTATGAATAATAATACATATAATGTAGCTTCTGTTAGTGTTGTATCCAATTCATATGCTGCTAATTTATGGAGGCAAACATTTTTAGGGGGTGACTTATTAAGGTCAAGGTCATACATCAAGGTCAAAGGTCATATTGGGGCATAGTTTTTGTGTCACCTGCTGAGAGGCAGTGTGTCACTTAGGGATCACTTTTCCGTCATCCGTCTGTCTGTCTGTCCGTCACACTTTCTTTTTTTGGCTGTCATTTCTAAACTAATCATTATAGAGCTTTCAAATTTCACACATGGAACAAGCATGATGAGAGGAAGTGTCATGCACAAGGGCCACAACTCTAGCATCAATATTTTTTGAGTTATTCCCCTTTTCATATTAACAATAGTTTTTGTGTCAGCTGCGAGCAGGTGACACATGTGTTCCTCCGAACACTCTTGTTCAAAAACACATCTTGTTTTCAATTTACTATAGTGCATATTGAAATATTTTGGTTTAGCGATGTCTTATCTAGTATTAATTCATGAACTTGTTCAAGTTTGTGGCAGCCATTGTTGAAATCTTTGATGAGCTTTTCAAACAGTTTGACCACAGTGGCATCTCATCAGATCCAAACTATTGGTTACTGTGACACTGATTTAATGAAACAAAAGGAAACAAAATTGAACATTAAAGGACACTAACACTCTCCCTCATAATAAACAGTTGTTCATGTCTGTGCTCCTGCAGAAGCTGTCTGATCAGGATCTGCTCTGGTTGCTTATGTATACAATTATTGTAAATCTGATTCTACAGTTTCCACCAATTCATGTGTACATGTTTGTGTGCCTGTTTGAAAAAACGGGACGTATTGTGGAATAGCGCTGTCTGTTAGTCTGTCTGTGACGTCTCTAACTCAAGTTCTGCTTGGTGGATCCTTCTCAAATTTGACCACAATGTGTATCTGGACATGCCGCAGTAGCATGCCCAGTCCCGGTACGTATATCCAAGGTCAAGGTCGCACAATTGGACTTAGAATTTGCGTTTAGCAAAAATGTTAACTTGTCTGTAACATCTCTAACTCAAGTTCTGCTTGGTGGATCCTTCTCAAATTTCACCACAATGTTTATCTGGACATGCTACAGTAGCATGGGTGTTTCCCGGTACAAATATCCAAGGTCAAGGTCACAGAATTTGACTTAGAATTTGTGTTTAGCATTTGCGTTAAGCAAATATGCTAACCTCAATTTATGTGGAACACATTTTCGTAAGTTCGCTTATTTACATAACCCTTTGCGGTAAAGCTTTGAAACTTTGAACACTTGTTCACCATCACAACCTTCACTGTTAAAGTCCACTTATTTACATAACCCTTTGAGATAAAGCTTTGAAACTTGCAACACTTTTTCACCATCAGAAGCTTCATCTGTAGGCAACAGTAAATAACTCTGTCAAGCATTTAGACAGAATTATGGCCCTTTTTAATTTAGAATTTTTGGTTAAGGTGCTTTTTGTTAAAGTACACCTATTTACATAACCCTTTGATATAAAGCCTTGAAACTTGAAACACTTGTCTACCATCACAAGCTTCATCAGTCTGTTTGAGAAAAAACCAGGACGTATTATGGAATGACACTGTCCATCTGTCTGTCTGTCTGTCTGTAACATCTCTAACACACATTCTGCTTGAATCCTTCTCAAATTACACTACAATCCCATAGTAGCATGGGTGTGTCCCAGTATGTATATCCAAGGTCAAGGTTGCACAATTGGACTTAGAATTTGTGTTTAGCATTTGCATTTAGCAAATAATGTTAACCTCGGTTTATGTTGAACCAGACCTCGACGGGCGTATATTGTGCCCACTGGCACTCTTGTTAAACTTCAGCTAATAAATATTCATGTTGTCATTATTTCTTACTTCAATATCCAACAGGGAGAGGGTTAAAGCAGACAATAAATTTTCAGATGGCAATATATGGCACAGAAGAGTTAACCCTATACTAAATGAATATTCATTTGTGCCCAGTATCACTTGATTAGTTTGATTCTTGTATTTGAAATCAAGATTAACAAACTTTTTTTGCCATGACAGTTGGGAATTACATCTGTGAAATATAAGCAAATATGAGACCTTGATCAAGATTTAAAAATGTTGGAGTTAAGAATATGAAATAGGAATATGCTGTCAGGCTGAATCCCTTTCCCTGGTCTGTATTTAGGCCAAATTTCAGTACCTACTGAATATTCGTTGATAGTTATTATCCTCCCAATTTGACCTGAGACTCATGCATATTCCATTTATTATCGTCGGTAATCTTCGGATAAATTTCCGAAGGTATAAGAATGCGCTATAAGAATACAATCCTCCTGGAACATGATTATTACCGGCTTTTGGTTTGCTATTTTTTGTCACAGAGTATTACGAACAATCCCGATAAACACGCCGAAAAGTAATCGAGTCTTGGGTCAAATTGGGATGATAATACAAAGAAATATGGAAAATACAACATTGAAGATATTTAGAAAGCAAAGAAATGGATCTATCAAATTCTATTAGCAAATGGAGTAGACCCTGATCAGACGGCTCCTCTAGGAGCTGTCTGATTTGGGTCTACTCTGTTTGCAAATGCGTGTAAACACGTTTATATGAGGGAAATAATGACACCAAGAATATTAATAAGATATGAACACATTGAAGTTTTGGCTATGGCAGAAACTGTAGAATCAGATACTTTTCCAGATGCAAACAAAAAGCTCTGATCAGATGGCTTCTCAAAGACTGTTTGAGAGGCAACCCTATCAGATATAGGGGCCACTGTTGGAATGCTCATATTTCCACTTTTAAAATGGATTTGTCACTTCAGAGGAACAGATAAGGTTTATAGATTAATTGAGTATTACTCCCCACCTTTAAAAGTAATTGAGTACCTAAGTAAAAAAAATTTGAGTACTTAAACTTCTGTATTCTTCCCATTATGTACAATTTGCGTAATTAGAGACTAATATAATATGGCAAATGATCACCGTCTTACAAAATGTGCACAAGAATAAATAAGTCGGACATATTTATTTTGGAATATACATTTATAAGAAAATATAGCCAACATTTTATGGCTTAAATGGTGATAGATCTGTTTAGATTTGGTCAGATTTGCCCAAAAGATTAGGGCACTTTAAATGCACCTGTTCTTTTTCTCTCTAATGTTAAAGATTCCAATTTCTATTGAGTAATCACTCAAATATGCAGCTGATCTGTTCCTCTAGTCATAAAAATCTACTATAGTTTAAAAATCTGCTATAGTTTAATTAGTTTTTCTATGCCAGTAATTCATTCATATGTTTTGCTACAACATCATTCAAGTCTCAAACAGTTTGAATCCTCATGTGTAGCTGAATTATTATGCTATGCATTCAGTTTGTATATGCCATACAGTGCAGAGGGATAAATATATTAACATTTTTTAAGGGTACGTCATCACACTCTGAATGAGTCCATGAAGGATGTGTGTCTTAGAGTGCCTGGTTATGACCCAAATGTGAAAGAAACAAAGGTTTGTAATCTCATCTTACTTTAACAAGTGGTAGTGTTTCATTATACGCTCTCCTAACAAAGGTGGTCGTATATATATTGGCATGGCCCTGTCTGTCCGTCCCTTCATCCGTCAACATTTTGTTTGTCTGCTGTTTTCTCGGAAAATTATTTGACGGATATTATGAAACGTCACACAAATCTTGAATGCATCAATATTTGAAGATGAGTCGATTCTGAGGTTATTTGATTTGTCGTTTTGGAGTTATGGTCCTTTCACTTAAAAAAATAATAATGCATATATATATAAAATATAAATGATATTTTTGTGTCACCTGCCAAGAGGCAGTGTGTCACTTAGGGATCACTTTTCCGTCGTCTGTCCGTCCGTCTGTCTGTCTGTTTGTCTGTCCGTCACACTTTCGTTTTTTGGCTGTAATTTCTAAACTACTCATGATAGAGCTTTCAAATTTCACATGTGTCTTCCTCTCATTGAGGACCATTGGTGTAACAAAGGTCCATCACTCTGCATGCAATATTTTCTTAGTTATTCGCCTTTGTTCTGATATTCACACTCCAGCATATTAACAGTTTTTGTGTCAATTGCGAGCAGGTGACACATGTGTTCCTCTGAAGACTCTTGTATTTTAAAGTTATAGCCCTTGAACTTTGTGCGTTTGTTACATTGTTTGTCGGTCAACTTTTGGTTTGTCTGTTGTTTTCCGGGTAAAATATTAAAAGCATATTAATGAAACTTCACACAAATGTTTTATGCAACAAATTCTGAAGCTGAGTTGATTTTGAGGTTCATTCAATTTGTCATTACAGAGGTATCACCCTTGCACTTTACAAGAATCTGCAAATATGAGTATGGCCATAACTTTTGATGCCCCAGTTGACGATAGTCAGGGCGCATTATGTTTTGCACCTGTCCATCCGTCTTTACGTGTGTCACGCTTTTACGTTCAGTTGGTTGTCACAGGTTTTTTCATTGTTTTATATCTCACTAACCACTAGCTTTTGGCATGGAATTGCATTAATATACATTTAACGCCATCAATACTTTCATTGTGCCCCCAGCCCATGCTGGCCGCAAACCCAAGGTCAAATGTGCAGCTAGGCAAGCACCACCATGGGGGCATCACTGTGTCTTACAGACACAAATTTCTAGTTTATTTGATAAGATATTCACTGTAATTTTTTTTATATATATATATAATATCGCTTTAATATGGAGATCAAGATCTGAAGCACAAATTTGAAAACGTCAACATAAGGCATATTGAAAGTTTGCAAGTGGGCGTATCTCATGAACCATACACGGTACTTTTGTTATACCTCCACAAACGAAGTTATACTGGAGTCACCATGTCCGTCGGTCCATCCATCCGGCCGTCCGTCCATCTTCATAACTTCCAAAGTATAAAAGCTATTGACTTCAAACTTCATATATAGATAGATCACATTGACCGCAAGTGCAGTGCGCAAGGTTTGTAACTCTGTCTTCAGTATTTTTGGAGTTATTGCCCTTTGTTGTTTTTCAGTTTTCCGGAGTTTTTTTTTAAACCTTTACAGATATTGAAGTGATATGTGGTATGTGGCTTTATTATAATGAGTTACAGATCAAGTTTGAATTTCGTTACGCTTCATTGATTTTTCAGGGAAATACAGTGATTTTACTTAGAAATTTTCAGGAAATTCAGGTTTTCTGGAGTTTTTTTCTAAACCTTTACAGATATTGAACTGATATTTAGTATGTGGCTTTATTATAATGAGTTACAGATCAAGTTTGAATTTCGTTACGATTTATTGATTTTTCATGGAAATACAGTGATTTTACTTAGAAATTTTCTGGAAATTCAGGTTTTCCGGAGTTTTTATACCCCCCTTTCAAAAAAAGGGGGCATGTTGCTTTGCACATATCTGTCGATCTGTCGGTCTGTCGATCGATGGTTTCCGAATGATAACTAATAAACGACTTGGCATAGAATCTTCAAACTTGCTGTGGTGGTTGGTCATGACAACTAGATGACCCCTATTGGTTTTGAGGTCACTAGGTCAAAGGTCAAGGTCACAATGATCAATAACTGCTCACGGGTTTGGTTTGGGATCTTCAAAATTTGCTGTGGTGGTTGGTCATGACCCCTATTGTTTTTTAGGTCACTAGGTCAAATGTCAAGGTCACCATGACCTTAACTGGTTAAATGGTTTCAGATCAATAACTGCTCAAGGGTTCGGCTTAGAATCTTCAAACTTGCTGTGGTAGTTGGTCATGACCACTGGATGACCCTTTTTGTTTTTGAGGTCACTAGGTCAAAGGTCAAGGTCACCATGACCTTAACTGGTAAAATGGTTTCTGATCAATAACTACTCAAGGGTTTGGCTTAGGATCTTCAAATTTGCTTAGGTGGTTGGTCATGACAACTAGATGAGCGCTCTTGTTTTTGAGGTCACTAGGTCAAAGGTCAAGATAACCATGACCTTAACTGCTGAAATGGTTTGCGATCAATAACTGCTTACGGGTTTGGCTTAGGATCTTCAAACTTCTTGTGGTGGTTGGTCATGACCACTAGATGACCCCTATTGTTTTTGAGGTCACTTGGTCAAAGGTCAAGGTCACCATGACATTAACTGGTGAAATGGTTTCCGATTAATAACTGCTCAATGGTTTGGCTTAGGATCCTCAAAGTTGCTGTGGTGATTAGTCATGACCACTAGATGACCTCTATAGTTGAGGTCACTAGATCAAAGGTCAGGGGGACGGGGTGGGGGGTATACATGTTTTACAAACATCTCTTTGTTTTCTAAACCTTTACAGATATTGAGGTGATATTTGGTATGTGGCTTTATTATAATGAGTTGCAGATCAAGTTAGAATTTCGTTACGCTTCATTGGTTTTTCACGGAAATACAGTGATTTTACTTAGAAATTTTCCGGAAATTCAGGTTTTCCGGATTTTTTTTCTTAACCCTTGCAGATATTGATGTGATATATGGTATGTAGCTTTATAATAATGAGTTACAGATCAAGTTTGAATTTTGTTACACTACATTGATTTTTAACGGAATTACAGCATACTGACTTAGAATTTTTTAGGAATTTTCAGGTTTTCCGCAGTTTTTTTCTAAACTGTAGCAGATATTGTAGTGATTCATTTCTATAACCCCCATCTCTGTGTCAAATGTGCTAGTTGGGGTATTCATCACCTTTAGTGGTAGTTCTAGTTTGAGCTGTTTTCATCTCTTCTGTTGTTCAACGTTACAGTTTGTCATAAATGAAATATCAGTACAGTTATCCCTTTCAATCTTCACACAGTTGTTCACATGGACTACACTCTTGTAAGGTGCCTTTACTCTAACTGTTCTAACATGCATATTTAAAGTCTTATGACCCTTTCCTGTTCAATATTTATGTAAGAAATAATGAAATCATGAATGTTAATTAGATTATTTATAATGACATGCGAACAGATCCATATTATACCATAAGCGAACAGAGCAGACCCTGATCAGACTTCTCCTATAAGCGCCATATGATCAGGGTCTACTCTGTTTGCAAATGCTGTAAAAGGCGTTTATATGAGGGAAAGGGTCATCAATTCTTATGCCCCCACATAGTGGTGGCATATAGGGTTGCCCATGTCCGTACATACATAACATACGTACCCCTGCTCTATATAATAAGTAAAAGGTATTCAACTCCGGCGGAAATCTGCTAAAAAATTGATGGGTTCATTCACTGCGATCGTCCTTGAAAGCTTATTTGACCACCAATTTCCATAAACTGTGTCTCATTTATAGGGCTGCAACAATACGCCCATGTAGCAAATACGAATACGTATCGCGATACAGTATAACGAATACGTATAAATATTCACAAATACGAATACAGTTACATAAACATGCTATGGCATAAGCTAATAAGAGTTACTTAAGGCAAAGCATGTCCATATTTAGGATTAGGAATCTGGGACTTTAAGCTCATATTGAAAATGCTACTGGACATGTGCTGATAAACAAGGGAAAAGCAATTTAAAGATTTAATTGGCAAACTAAAACAAGTCACATAGACTAGAAACACTGACTAGAAACTTGTTCAAAGAAAGGGTCCAGTCTTACTGTAGTCTTTAGGCAATAGGCATAAAAAAAATACTGATTCAAGTTCAAGAACTTTTCAAGCACCATCAAAATACAGTGCATTACACTGTTTCTAATTGAATATAGCCTGCTGGTTTCATCCATTCTGGTGAATATATAAATTTGGTTAATAAATTTTGGGTGCGTTCAGACATTGGGGCGCTCCAATAATTATACCCCCACAAACAGAGTTTGAGGGGGGTATACTTGAATCAGCCTGTCGGTTGGTCGGTCGTTGGTCTGTCCACAAAATCTTGTACTTTCAACTCCTCCTTCAGTTTCAACCCGATTCATTTGATACTTGGCATAAATGTTACTCAGGTGTAGCAGATGTGCAAGACACAAATTTCAGGTCTCTGTGACCCTGACCTTTGAACTCCTCCTTCACATTCAACCTGATTCACGTGATACTTGGCATAAATGTTACTCAGGAGTAGTAGATGTGTAAGACACAAAATATTTCAGGTCTCTGTGTCCGTGACCTTGACCTTTGGCCTTGAAATTGGCAGGCAAAATCTTGTACTTTGAACTCCTCCTTCACTTTCAACCTGATTCACTTGATACTTGGCATAAATGTTACTCAGGAGTAGTAGATGTGCAAGACACAAATTTCAGGTCTCTGTGACCTTGGCCTTGAAATTGGCAGGCAAATTCTTGTACTTTGAACTCCTCCTTCAATTTCAACCTGATTCACTTGATACTTGGCATAAATGTTACTCAGGTGTAGTAGATGTGTAAGACACAACTTTCAGGTCTCTGTGACCTTGACCTTGACCTTTGTCCTTGAAATTGGTCTTGAAATTGGCAGGCAAAATCTTGTACTTTGAACTCCTACTTACTCAGGAGTAGTATATGTGCAAGACACAAATTTCACAAAAATCTTGTACTTTGAACTCCTCCTTCACTTTCAACCTGATTCACTTGATACTTGGCATAAATGTTACTCAGGAGTAGTAGATGTGCAAGACACAAATTTCAAATCTCTGTGACCTTGACCTTTGGCCTTGAAATTGGTCTTAAAATTGGCAGGCAAAATCTTGTACCGCGAACTCCCCTTCACTTTCAACCTGATTCACTTGATACTTGGCATAAATGTTACTCAGGAGTAGTAGATGTGCAAGATACAAATTTCAGGTCTCTGTGACCTTGACCTTGACTTTGGCCTTGAATTTGGCAGACAAAATCTTGTACTTTGAACTCCTCCTTCACTTTCAACCTGATTCACTTGATACTTGGCATAAATATTACTCAGGAGTAGTATATGTGCAAGACACAAATTTCAGGTCTCTGTGACCTTGACCTTGACCTTTGTCCTTGAAATTGGTCTTGAAATTGGCAGGCAAAATCCTGTACTTTGAACTCCTCCTTCACTTTCAACCTGATTCACTTGATACTTGTTTTGGCTTGTAATATGGGGAGTTGGTGTCGCAAACTCCTCCTTCAGTTTTAAAGTTACTGAATTTATATTTGGGATACGTAATAGTCACAAATAGCAGACATTGGTGCGTTCAGACATTGGGGCGCTCCAATAATTATACCCCCACAAACAGAGTTTGAGGGGGGTATACTGGAATCAGCCTGTCGGTTGGTCGGTCGTTGGACGTCGGTCGTCGGTCGTTGGTCTGTCCGCAAAATCTTGTACTTTCAACTCCTCCTTCAGTTTCAACCCGATTCATTTGATACTTGGCATAAATGTTACTCAGGTGTAGTAGATGTGCAAGACACACATTTCAGGTCTCTGTGACCTTGACCTTGACCTCGGGCCTTGAAATTGGTCTTGATATTGGCAGGCAAAAGCTTGTACTTTGAACTCCTCCGTCACATTCAACCTGATTCACTTGATACTTGGCATAAATGTTACTCAGGAGTAGTAAATGTGTAAGACACAAATTTTAGGTCTCTGTGGCCTTGACCTTGACCTTTGGCCATGAAATTGGTCTTGAAATTGGCAGGCAAAATCTTGTACTTTGAACTCCTCCTTCACTTTCAACCTGATTCACTTGATACTTGGCATAAATGTTACTCAGGAGTAGTAGATGTGCAAGACACAAATTTCAGGTCTCTGTGACCTTGGCCTTGACCTTTGTCCTTGAAATTGGTCTTGAAATTGGCAGGCAAAATCCTGTACTTTGAACTCCTCCTTCAATTTCAAACTGATTCACTTGATACTTGGCATAAATGTTACTCAGGTGTAGTAGATGTGCAAGACACAAATTTCAGGTCTCTGTGACCTTGACTTGACCTTTGTCCTTGAAATTGGTCTTGAAATTGGCAGGCAAAATCTTGTACTTTGAACTCCTCCTTCACATTCAACCTGATTCACTTGATACTTGGCATAAATGTTACTCAGGAGTAGTAGATGTGTAAGACACAAATTTCAGGACTCTGTGACCTTGACCTTGACCTTTGGTCTTGAAATTGGCAGGCAAAATCTTGTACCTTGAACTCCTCCTTCACTTTCAACCTGATTCACTTGATACTTGGCATAAATGTTACTCAGGTGTAGTAGATGTGCAAGACACAAATTTCAGGTCTCTGTGACCTTGACATTGACCTTTGTCCTTGAAATTGCTCTTGAAATGGGCAGGCAAAATCTTGTACTTTGAACTCCTCCTTCAATTTCAACCTGATTTACTTGATACTTGGCATAAATGTTACTCAGGAGTAGTATATGTGCAAGACACAAATTTCAGGTCTCTGTGACCTTGACCTTGACCTTTGGCCTTGAAATTGGTCTTGAAATTGGCAGGCAAAATCTTGTACTTTGAACTCCTCCTTCACTTTCAACCTGATTCACTTGATACTTGGCATAAATGTTACTCAGGAGTAGTAGATGTGTAAGACACAAATTTCAAATCTCTGTGACCTTGACCTTTGGCCTTGAAATTGGTCTTAGAATTGGCAGGCAAAATCTTGTACGGCGAACTCTTCCTTCACTTTCAACCTGATTCACTTGATACTTGGCATAAATGTTACTCAGGAGTAGTAGATGTGCAAGACACAGATTTCAGGTCTCTGTGACCTTGACCTTGACTTTGGCCTTGAAATTGGCAGACAAAATCTTGTACTTTGAACTCCTCCTTCACTTTCAACCTGATTCACTTGATACTTGGCATAAATATTACTCAGGAGTAGTATATGTGCAAAACACAAATTTCAGGTCTCTGTGACCTTGACCTTGACCTTTGTCCTTGAAATTGGTCTTGAAATTGGCAGGCAAAATCCTGTACTTTGAACTCCTCCTTCACTTTCAACCTGATTCACTTGATACTTGTTTTGGCTTGTAATATGGGGAGTTGGTGTCGCAAACTCCTCCTTCAGTTTTAAAGTTACTGAATTTATATTTGGGATACGTAATAGTCACAAATAGCATATGCGCAAGACACAATTTTCATGTGTTTACGGTTAGCCATTGTAGAATTATCCCCCCCTGAACTTTGAATATTTTTTGTCATTTTTGCATGAAACATGGGGAGTTGGTGTCACAAACTCCTCCTTCATTTTGAAACTTATTAAATTGATACTTGCCATACATACTAAACACGAATAGTACATGTGCAAGACACAATTTTCCTGTGTTTAGTGTTAGCCATTACAGAATTTTCTCTATTTGAACTTTGGGTATTTTTGTTATTTGGTCCTGTTACTTGTTCAAAACTTGGATTTGCAATCAAGGCTGCCGTGTGGGGGTATTCATCACCTTTAGTGATAGTTCTAGTTAACTGCTAGAGCTGACAATATTACGGCATTTCGTGTTGGCACACTTTACAAACAGTGATTTCGTTGTTGGTTTTTCCTTCTGATCCCATCAGCAACCCGGAATGTTTCCAGACGGCGCTTTTATATTTGGCTGGAGTCTGAACAATCTCTTTCGGCTCCGACATTGTTATGAAACAACAATATGTGGTTGTCGTAAAAACTAAGAATTAGTCCTATCAAAACAAAATTGTTTTCGGTAATTATATCTTTTATTTGAACCATTTGACTACTTTTCTGCAAAATTGAATGCAAGAGAACAATTATTAAGCCTGTTGAATCCAACAGGACCAACACCCAGTGTCGTGATTCGTAAACATAGGAAGTCATCAAGAGTCATCTCCCTTGGTGTCACTGCAACAAGACGTTTCGTGGCTATAATGTTTCGCTCAGATTTCGTTTATTTCTGGTGCAAATATGTTGTTTTTTCTTTCAATTTCGGCAATTTCCTACATGTTTGTAATTGTATTTATCAATATTCGGTTCATTGGGTAGCGAAAATATGATACACCCACCGCCAGAAATGAAATTCGAATACATTAGTGTATCATGACAGCCCTACTCATTTATCAAAGAAATCATCACTTTTGATGAGCAGTCATCTATTTTTTCTCAGAATGTTAACACGCTTTTACAGCGAGTCGCCAAAGTGACAACCAACACCTCTAGGACACAGATTGACTCTGATCAAGTAGCAGAGGATAGTGTTAACCTTATTTCGAAGTTAAAACATGGCTACCACATATTAACTTCGAAATAAGGGTAAGTGACTTAGAGTTATCGTGGTTCGACTGTATGTCATTCGTCATTTGGGACCGAAAATCATTGTCAGATAAAACAGGTTTCTGTCTTAACCAGGTGTCGGATAAGCCAGATTATACTGTACGGCTATCCCCTGCTACTTGATCTGGTTGTCCTTTGCTTCAATGCTTGAAGTCACAAACCGAAAGTAATGTTACATTTTACAAGGGACAAACTCTGCTGCTGCGGTTCACAAAACTTAAGTCCTATTTCTTCTTCACAACATTTAATATCTCAGTTCTACACAATATTCAAGTTTACTTCTGTAAATCCCTTTCATTCGACTGTGAACTTATTTGCTTTCCAAAAAGGCCTAAAAGTCATCTAAAATCCAAGTTCTCCCTATTCTCAGTAATTAAATTTTGAATTTCTCCTCCGTGAACAAAGGAACCATGGTTTATATAAGATGTTCAACAAAGAAAGACTCCGTAGGCAAAACTGATTTACTAAATCTTATCAAAGCTTGCTCCAAATATGGGGAGCAGCATGCTGAAATATAGCACCTCCCTGATCAGTGCCAGCATCCCTTACTAGCCGCATGGGCTGAAGTAATTACAATTTATGGGACTACATGATGACAGGTCTCGGCTAAACCGATGACTGTGACAATCTCCACTGGCCCTCTGTTTAGCATTTCCAAACATAACACCTCTTTCCTTTGTTCAATGGGTCAACCATATTGCAAACCTATGGTGACCAGAATTAAACACAATTCTTACATAAAGGTTCTTACATAAACCCTTATGTCAAAAAACACAACAGTAATGACTTTTTGCCAATATCAATATCAAGCTTGTAGAGATTTTTCAAAAATATTTTTTGAAGAAATTGTGAATACACGATCAGGGTTTGCACAGCCTTGAAAACTCCTTGAATTTCAGGGGTTGCCTCAAAAAGTGCTTGAAAACAAACAAGTGCTTGAAAAGTGCTTGAAAATCTTCATAAATGTCCTTGAAAACTGCCCAGGCAGAACTATTGGCTACTATAGATTTTCTATATGGCTTATCATTCAAGTATACTATTGTAGAATCGTTGATATTTGCAGATATGTGACTATTGAAGTGTAAAAGTAATGCAGAAATGTCCTGTAGGAACCTTCTGCATTACTCTTGCACTTAGTTAAGGTATTTCCTGCTCGTGGTTCCTTTTGAATGGGCTTTTTATACGCCCACCTAATAAAGGTGGTCGTATATTGTCGTGGCCCTGTCCGTCCGTTCGTTCGTTCGTTCGTCCGTCCGTCAACATTTTGTTTGTCCGCTATTTTCTGGGAAAACTATTTGACAGATATTAATGAAACTTAATACAAATTTTTAATGCATCAAGATCTGAAGCTGAGTTGATTCTGAGGTTCATTTGATTTTTCATTTCAGAGTTACGGCCCTTGTCCTAAAAAATATGCAAATAGTTTGTCCGCTGTTTTCTGGGAAAACTATTTGAGAGATATTAATGAAACTTCACACAAATGTTTAATGCATCAAGATCTGAAGCTGAGTCGATTCTTAGGTTCCTTTGATTTGTCGTTTCGGAGTTATGGCCCTTTTACTTAAAAAATAATGCAAATACATGCAAATAGTTTGTCCGCTGTTTTCTGGGAAAACTATTTGACAGATATTAATGAAACTTCACACACATGTTTAATGCATCAAGATCTGAAGCTGAGTTGATTCTGAGGTTCATTTGATTTTTCATTTCAGAGTTATGGCCCTTGTCCTTAAAAAATCTGAAAATAGTTTGTCCGCTGTTTTCTGGAAAAACTGTTTGAGAGATACATGTATTAATGAAACTTCACACAAATGTTTAATGCATCAAGATCTGAAGCTGAGTCAATTCTAAGGTTCATTTGATTTGCCGTTTCGGAGTTATGGCCCTTGTATTTAAAAAATAATGCAAATACATGCAAATAGTTTGTCCGCTGTTTTCTGGGAAAACTATTTGAGAGAAATTAATGAAACTTCACACAAATGTTTAATGCATCAAGATCTGAAACTGAATTGATTCTGAGGATCATTTGATTTTTCATTTCAGAGTTATGGCCCTTGTCCTTAAAAAAGAATGCAAATACATGTGCAAATAGTTTGTCTGCTGTTTTCTGGGAAAACTATTTGAGAGATATTAATGAAACTTCACAAAAATGTTTAATGCATCAAGATCTGATTTTGAGGTTTATTTGATTTGTCGTTTCGGAGTTACGGCCCTTTTACTTAAAAAATAATGCAAATATATGCATATAGTTTGTCTGCCGTTTTCTGGCAAAACTGTTTGACAGATCTTAATGAAACTTCATACACGTGTTTAATGCATCAAGACCTGAAGCTAATTCGATTCTGAGGATCATTTGATTTGTTGTTTCGGAGTTATGGCCCTTGCACTTAAACCTTTTCATTTGAAATGATATTTACTTCAATTTTTTTTACTTCAATTTTTTTATATGGTTAAACCTTGATGTGAATTTTCACATATATTGCGGGGGTTTTGATATGTCATTTTATTCTAAAGTTATGGTCCTTGAACTTTGTGTGTTCGTTGCTTTGTTTGTCTGTCAACTTTTAGTTTGTTGTTTTCTGGGAAAACTATTAAAATGATATAAATGAAACTTAACACAAATGTTTTAAGCAACAACATTTGAAGCTGAGTTTATTTTGAGATTCATTCAGTTTGTCTTTACAGCCGTTGCACTTTACAAAAATCTGCAAAAATGAGGATTAGCTGTAACTTTTTTATTTAATAAGATATTCACTTCATTTTTTTAAAAAATAGTATCACCTTAATATGGAAATCAAGATCTGAAGCACAGATTAGAAAATGTCAACACTTATAAGGCATGTTAAATCAGAGAAAGTTTGCAAGTGGGCGTATTATGTACCGTATGCGGTACTCTTGTTCAGTATTTGGTCAAGACAGGTTGTGTCACTAATAGTGCTTGAATTTTGAAATAAAGTACTTAAAAAGTGCTTGAATTTCCCCACCAAATCTCTGTATGAACCCTGGCGATATCCATTCATGACTGGGGCAATGCCTTATAGACCAGTTATATGGTGTTTCGACTTGAATTATAGCGTATTTCTATTTCTAACCTCAGAGTCAACCTGTGTCCTAGAGGGGTTGGTTGTCGCTTTGGCGACTCATTGTAAAAACATGTTGATATGCTGAGAAAAAATAGATGACTGCTCATCAATAGGGATGATTTCTTTGATAAATGAGACACAGTTTATGGAAATCGGTGGTCAAATAAGCTTTCAAGGATGATCGCAGTGAATGAACCCATCGATTTTTTGGCAGATTTCCGCCAGAGTAGAATACCTTTTACGGTACTTTTTATATAGAACAGGGGTGTTCGCGAATTGTTTTCATTTTTTTTTCCCGGTTGGGTCAGAAAACTATCTTTTGGTATGATTTAGATACTTATGAAATGTGATTAAAAAAATATTGTATTTGTGATGGAGCTTTTAGCTCACCAGTGCTCAAGGTAAGCTATTGTGAAACCTCTGTGTCCGGCATCCGTCTGTCCGTCAACAATTTCAAACGCCTTCTTCTCTGAAACCAACTGCCCAATTGTAAGCAAACTTGGTCAGATAAATTCTGTGGGTGTGTGCTTCAAAAGTTGTTAAAAGATAGTGGGTGGGGCCATCGGTCTTGTTGCCATGGCAATTGTACCCAATATCTAGAAAAATCTTCTTCTCCAGAATGACTTGTCCGATTTGAATATAGTTTTCACCAAAATGTTTCTCAGATGATAGACTTTAAAATTTGTTAAAAGAATTTTGATCCGGCAAAAAACATGGCCGCCAGAGGGCGTGGTCATTTTTTCCATATATGGTAATATGGAATTTGAAGTTAAAAACCTTCTAGTTCATAGGAAAATCTTTTAAAATCTTCTTCTCTGAAACTGTATGGCCTAGACCTTTGATATTTGGTATGTAGCATGATCTAATGGTCCTCTACAAAAGTTGTTCAAATTATGACCCCCGGGCCAAAAATGGCCCCGCCCAAGGGCTTATCAGTTTTTTAGCTCATCTGAGCAAAGCTCAGGGTGAGCTTTTGGGAGACTTGAATGTCCGGCGTGCGTCGTCAACAATTTGCTTGTAAACACTCTAGTGGTCACAATTGTAGTCCAATCTTCATGAAACTTGGTCAGAATGAATGTCTTGATAAAATCTCGGACGAGTTGGTTCAAGTTGGGTTAAAAACTAGGTCACTAGGTCAAATAGTAGGAAAACCTTGTGAACCCTCTAGAGGTCACATTTTTAGCCCAATTTTCATGAAACTTGGTCAGAATGATTGTCTTGAGTTTGAAAAGTGGGTTATGTGTGGTAAAAAACTAGGTCACTAGGTCAAACAGTAGAAAAACCTTGTGAACACTCTAGTGGTCACAATTTTTGTCCAATCTTCATGAAACTTGGTCGGAATACATGTCTTGATAAAATCTCGGCCGAGTTCGAAAGTGGGTCAAGTGGGGTTAAAAACTAGGTCTCTAGGTCAAACAGTAGAAAAACCTTGTGAACACTCTAGTGGTCACAATTTTAGTCCAATCTTCATGAAACTTGGTCAGACTAAATGTCTTGATAAAATCTCGGATGATTTTGAAAGTGGGTCAGGTGGGGTTAAAAACTAGGTCACTAGGTCAAACAGTAGAAAAACCTTGTGAAAACTAGTGGTCACATTTTGTGTCCAATCTTCATGGAACTTAGTCATAATGATTGGCTTGATAAAATCTCAAACAAGTCTGAAAGTGGGTTATGTGGGGTTAAAAACTAGGTCACTAGGTCAAATAGTAGTAAAACCTTGTGAACACTCTAGAGGTCACATTTATAGCCAAATCTTCATGAAAATTGGCCAGAATGATTGCCCTAATAAAATCTTGGACATGTTTGAAAGTGGGTTATGTGAGGTCAAAAAGTAGGTCACTGGGTCATATCTTAGAAAAATCTAGTTTACACTCCAGTGGCCACATTTTTAGCCCAGTCTTCCTCAAACTTGCTCAGAGTGTTTGTCTTGGTGATACCAAGGTTGAGTGTGATCATGGGTTGGGTAGGAATAAAAAGTAGGTCACTAGGTCAAATCTTAGAAAAATTACTCTAGAGGGCACATTTTAAGCCCAATCTTGATAAAATCAATATACTAAATCTTTGAAAATCTTGTTCTGCAGAACTACTGCTCATGATCCACTATCAACATTGTTCAAATATTGTCCCTTAGGTCAGTATTGGCCCTACCCATGGGCTACCCAAGAAAAATCTTCAATCTATGGTAATCAGGTGAGCGATTAAGGGCTATCTTGGCCCTCTTGTCATAGGAAAATCTTTAAAAATCTTCTTCTCTGAAACTGTAAGGCCTAGACCTTTGATATTTGGTATGTAGCATGATCTAATGGTCCTTTACAAAAGTTGTTCAAATTATGACCCCTGGGCGAAAAATGGCTCCACCCAAGGGCTTATCAGTTTTTCATAGCAAAATCTTTAAAAATCTTCTTCTCTGAAACTGTATGGCCTAGACCTTTGATATTTGGTATGTAGCATGATCTAATGGTCCTCTACAAAAATTATTCAAATTATGACCCCTGGGCCAAAAATGGGCCTGCCCAAGGGCTTATCAGTTTTTCATAGGAAAATCTTTAAAAAATATTCTTCTCTGAAACTGTATTGCCTAGACCTTTGATATTTGCTATGTAGCATGATCAAATGGTCCTTTACAAAATTTGTTCAAATTATAAACTCTGGGCCAAAAATTGGCCCCGCCCAAGGGCTTATCAGTTTTTCATAGGAAAATCTTTAAAAATCTTCTTCTCTGAAATTGTAAGGCCTAGACCTTTGATATTTGGCATGTAGCATGATGTGATGGTCCTTTACAAAATGTGTTCAAATTATGACCCCTGAGCGAAAAATGGCCCCGCCCAAGGGCTTAACGGTTTTTCATAGGAAAATCTTTAAAAATCTTCTTCTCTGAAACTGTAAGGCCTAGACCTTTGATATTTGGCATGTAGCATGGTCTAATGGTCCTCTAGAAAGATTGTTCAAATTATGACCCTGGACCGAAAATGGCTCCGCCCTAGGTCTTATCAGTTTTTCATAGGAAAATCTTTAAAAATCTTCTTCTCTAAAACTGTATGGCCTAGACCTTTGATATTTGGTATGTAGCATGATCTAATGGTCCTCTACAAAAGTTGTTCAAATTATGACCCCTGGGCCAAAAATGGCCCCGCCCAAGGGCTTATCAGTTTTTCATAGGAAAATCTTTAAAAATCTTCTTCTCTGAAACTGTAAGGCCTAGACCTTTGATATGTGGTATGTAGCATGATCTAATGGTCCTTTACAAAAGTTGTTCAAATTATGACCCCTGGGCGAAAAATGGCCCCGCCCAAGGGCTTATCAGTTTTTTATAGGAAAATCTTTAAAAATCTTCTTTTCTGAAACTGTAAGGCCTAGACCTTTGATATTTAGCATGTAGCATGGTCTAATGGTCCTCTAGAAAGATTGTTCAAATTATGACCATGGACCGAAAATGGCCAGCCCTAGGGCTTATCAGTTTTTCATAGCAAAATCTTTAAAAATCTTCTTGTTTGAAACTGTTAGGCCTAGACCTTTGATATTTGGCATGTAGCATGATGTAATGGTTCTCTACAAAGATTGTTCAAATTATGACCCCTGGGTCAAAAATGGCCCTCGCCCAAGGGCTTATCAGTTTTTCATAGGAAAATCTTTAAAAATCTTCTGAAACTGTAAGGCCTAGACCTTTGATGTTTGGTATGTAACATGATCTAATGGTCCTCTACAAATATGTAGCTTGGCTTGTGGTGTTCAACTTACGACCCTGACCTCTGGGCAAAACTTGGCCCTGCCTTGGGGCTTATCAGTTTTTCATGGAAAAACATGAAATATTATTTTTCTCTGAAACCATTAGGCTTAGACCTTTAATTAATGGCATACTGCTTTGCCTTGTGGTTCTCTACCAAGGTTGTACAAATGATGACTTCTTGGTCAAAAATTGCACCGCCCCTGCCTGGGGTTATCTCAGGTGAGCGCTTCAGGGCCTCATGGCCCTCTTGTTGTTAATAGGCTGAAAGACCAATATATCCAAACTTGGAGGCATAATGTTACCAACAACAGCAAGTTAGCCTATTATATTGACTTTAAACAAACATACAGTAGAGAATTATATACTTCAAAGTCGTAGATGTTGCTAAATTCAGAAAAGCTTTAGCCATGTTTAGAAGCTCTTCTCACAGCTTAATGATAGAGAAGGGTAGATACTATAATATTGAAAGAGAAGATAGAGTATGCATTTTCTGCGAAAGCTTCCTGGAAGATGAGTTCCATTTTGTCATGGTTTGTCCCTTGTATGAAACTCTTCGATTGAAATACATCCCTCGATACTATATACAAAACACATCCGTAACCTAGCTATGTATATCTTCTATGCATTCGCGCAATGAGAAGAATTCCTAAAAGGTGTAGAGTGAGTAATCATATAATATTTGTATACACTTAGTATGGCTTAATTAATACAATATGTATATGGTGAACTGTGTAGAGACGGATCGGGTGATTAACCTCTGATCCGTCTCTGCAGCGTTTCCATAAATACGCGTGTGCATTGTCTTATTATATTAACTTAAAACTGTGCAGTGGAACTTGTTAATCTTATTATATTAACTTAACTGGGCAGATGGTACTTACTAACCTACCACATTTCGTATTATAAATGAAACTTTGTTGATATCACATTGTGGATAATTGAAGCAGTGTAGACAAAGATCGGGTACTTTCTGTGAAACCCTCTGAGCTGGATCTACATAGCGTCGCGACATGCAAGGGCACGAAAAGTATGCCTCACCGTAGTCATGTACAATTATGAACAATGTTTTTCTATTAGATGATATTAAATATGGACGGACCACTTCGGACGCCTCTTACATGAGACATCCGAAT